>JAKCOX010000015.1:720000-1082500 GCA_022605575.1 Laterallus jamaicensis coturniculus
AGTGAATCAAGTGTGCTACATTCAAAGTACGCCAGTATTCAGCTATCCATACATCTGCTCTAAAGACAGACCCAATTTATTCTGTTGAGGAGTGGGCTTTCAACATGTAAATTTTTTGATTCACAGAAAGTGCAAAGGAAGAGCTCCTTGGTGGGAGTGGAGGTGGAGAAACCAACATTGCAGAATGAAAAATATAAACTTGCCACATCAGGGCAGAACAATGAAGGTTCAAAGGGCTGCTTCCAGTAGACACAATTTCCCCCTTGCTGCACCTTCTGCAGAAAGGACAGTATTTCCCCAGGGTAGGATTTAAGTCATGATCTTAATTTGAGGTTTAAAGTCTTTTGTACAAAATACAGCCACACAGTTCCCTAAGAAGAAAAGGTGAGGCATAGGCAGAGAAGTAATAAGCTTAGCAAGTATACAGATTTGCAGAATAGTCTGTATATTATGTGTTTCCATTTAACTAGCTCCTCTGTAAGGTCTACTACTTTTATAGCTCAAATAAGTTTTCAGGTAACTAGGTGAGAGTACTTACCTGAATGGTAGTCCCTTGGCCTGTCAGGACCAGTGAATGAAGAAATTCCACCTAAATAAAAGAATAAAGCATGTACTATTAGAATAAAAAAATTACACTGTCTTAATAAAATACAAATTCAAATTTAAAGTTCTCTTTCTTTCAGTCTGTTTCATAACATACAAATATGAAACAAAGGGTAACTGAATTTTTTTGGCATCATTTAGAGAATATTGGTAAACTTGTATGCTGCTCTACATTCTATAGTAGTATGCCTTGTTTAAGCAACATACCCATGTAGACTAAAAGAAAAATGCAAACAAACCTAACAAAGGTTCTGAGAACATATAATGAGTAATTTCTGCACTGAGATTTCAGATGGTAAAAATGGGTTAAAGCACAGAAAACTGAGGACTAGAATAACACTGCACTATCTCCACTCTGCTAGACTGAAGGAAAAGATGATCTGTGTACTGAAACACTCCTCTCTCCAGGTCTTAGTCACAGAGCTACCTTCACAGCAGCGGGATTTCATAGCATGTTTCACTATCAGCACCTTGGGTTTTATCCCAGAATCCTGGAATAATTAGTCTGGAAGAAACCTCAGAAGCTCCCTAGCCCAATTCCTGCTCTGAACATGGTTAGCTACAAGATCAGACCAGGTTACTCCAGAAGAATGCTGTCTTGTCAAGTCTTGAACACATTAAAGGATGAGACTGTAGAACCTCCCCAGGCAGTGTAATCAGATACTTGACTGTCCTAGTAGCCATCAGATAGCTCCCCCAAGCCTCAGAAACATGCAATGTTAACATTTAGTTAACCTAACACTGTCTGTTCACTCCTGTGAGGTAGGAAATCTGATGCTTCAGTCTGTTCTTCCAAATGAAACTGCTAAACACGTATAACTTACAGTCTGTATCACCAAACTGTGATAGCACGTCCTGTGAAAAGCACACAGATCTGAACAAATAATTTCCCACTATACAAACACCATATCCATGCTCAACTTGATGGCACAGTCATGAACAGAGTCCTCAACTTAGTAACTAATCAGGCATAAAAACAATTCTGACAACCAACCCCACCACAGCTGTTGTGACAGGGCTTAGACTTCCAAACAGAACACTGAAATTTACTGTAGTGTTCAAGTAAGAACGACAACCCTACAATTGCAAGGTTGTATTTAAAACAATTGTTAGTCTAAAGATGTCTAAAATACTGTATTTTTAAAAAAGAAGTATTGATATAGTTTGAAAAGCTGTGGTATTACATTATTGGGACACTTGAGAATTTTGGTAGTTTCTCAAGCATCCCACAACCTATTTCAAACTCTAAGGACATCCACAAGAATGGCTGCAAGTATTAGAAATCAACACGGAAATTTGCTGTCTTCTGGCATATTTTTATGGCTTCACCACATTCCACTTAAACTGCCATTTTCATTGACCTCTTATGAGACACATTTTACTCTAAATGAATGTTTAAGAAAGGTAAAAGGCATTCCTCTGAGTAAAAATACCTGAAGGACATTTATTCTTATCTATACTTAAGAAAAAAGCTTCTACTTCTGCACTCACCTTAATAACCAGCTTATCTTTAACTGCCAAAAGACTTGGGGGAATGGCTGGAATTTCTACAAGCCTGACTCACAATTTCTAAAATAAGTTTTTCTTATGCAGATTTTACTAATTGAGCAAAATTATATACCTGCACAGGCTTTCATGATCTTTTTCAAGGGTCCCGTCGTGTACATCAATCCAACAAGAATGCCTGCCAGATGCCCAGCAAAAGAAGTACTACAACAGAGGAAAATCTTGTGAGTGATGGGAAGGAAGAGGTTTTCTTGTAATGACCCAGAAGGAGTGCAGAAGTTGTTGTAGCCTTCTCTTCACCAGCCAACCCACAAAACTTCCAAGACTGAAGGGATCACAATCCCTTAAGTCTATTGAATTCTCCCACAGACCCAGTAATCTTAAAATACGGCAAAGATTGTGATAAAGAGGAATGAACGCACTCTCCACATGCTCTATTCACAGAACAAGGAGTAATGGACAAAAGTCCTAGCAAGAGATTTAAAAACCCTGAAGTAGAAGAACAGACTGGAGAAACTGAGGGCCTCCATCCACATCCAACAGAAGCCTCCCAGATCCTCCCAGGATCAGGATCCATTCTCCCACACACTTGCTTCTGCTTCACAAGGGAAAATGAGAGGGCTACTAAGACCCTGCAAAGAACAACCAGAGTTTATTAAAGCAGTGATCTGCATTAGACTAAATATTGGTAAGTATTAACTATATACACATGTATATGTTTCTATATAAGCATATACAAGTTTTTCCTTCTGCAGTTATCAGAGCATTTGTTCTGAGATCAGTTTCATTCAGAAGCCCTATAATCTTGTTCTGTATTTTTAAAAAGACTAGAATTATTCTATTTCAGTAAACTATAAAAAAATAACTGTTCTACACATGCAATTAACATTCCTCTTTCCACATGCTTTAGTCCAAAGTGGATACACTTAAGTTCATTGGAAATAGGAGTATTTGAACCATTAATCCCAATAATACCTCAATGTCAATCTTCTTGACATTTTACTACGTTTTGCAATGAATTTTAATTTTCAGTAAATTGCCTTTTAAAAAAGATTCACATAATGGATAGCTTGCCTGAGTTGTATCTGCAGACATTAAAGGCAAAGTTACAACTGTTTTCACAAGGCAGGATTATATGCAAAATTTAGAACTAAATGCCATAGATTTTGGCTGAAAAAGTTAATAAGCAATTTTCAAAAAGCAGAAAAGTTGTGTGAAAAAGCCTTGTCAAAACACATATTACCACAACTCCTTTTCACTTGTATTATGAATTCCACTTGTCTAATCTAGGAAGCTGAATTTACACCTATTGCCTGCTTTTTATCTAGAGAAAATAGTTCCAGATATAGTTAAAAACTCTTACAGTATCAGCAATAAAGCAACCTTCTTTATCAAGTAATTCCAAAAAAAGCTTTTTACACTATTCATGAAAGTATCAGTGCCTTGATCGGAATGGGTATTTTAATAGGTAAAAACTGGCTGTTGTTTTTCAGTTAGACTAGCGAAGAAACATTCACCTGGTTGCAGCATAAGCTAGTGCCTTTTTTCCTGCTAAATAATAAAGAAAAATTGGTAATTTTTTTTTTCCACAGTAGAAATTTTTTACTTTCTATAACACAAGCTGAACTTTGAATGGAAATAAGCAGGCTTTTGAGTTCTTCAATTGCACGGTTTCCTCCCTAAACGTCAATGAGCTTTATCAACATTAACTAATTTTCTACCTGGTACAAAGAAATGGTTTTGTTTGTTTGAAAGTGTAGATATATTCCCAGAGACCTTATTTATCTCAACCATTCACTTCACACTAATGACAATTGTGCAATATGCCTAAATCCTGTTTCCTGAAGGTATCTGCCACCAAGCTGATGTACACATTACTTCAGAAAAATCTTATAAACAGAATTAGTTATACTTTTCCACTCGTGTGTGTGACTTCCATGAAAACTGGTAACGCTAGAGGAGAAACCATTTGGATGGTATTTGCTTTTCACATATGAAAGATTCAGAGCCAATATTTCCAAGCCTCTGCCTTAACTTTTACATGAATGCTGTTCCTGTCTCCTTACAATGAATTAAAATAAATTCCTCGTCACTGTTGGTGAATTTTACAGACCAGAAACAAATCAGGATGCATCAGTCATCTGACTCAACGAATGAAAACAGAGAGGAAAATCTACACCTGTCACTTCCCACAACTTCTTCCCAACAGCAAACCCCAAAGTCTGGTAGGTATTAGTTATACACACAGTGTTACCACCGGACAAAGTCACTTACTGAGCAACAAAAGTGATATTCAAGAAGCATCTATATGAACTTTATTTTTTTTAAACCCCATGGGAATCAAATCCATATGTTTATGCAGAGTTTATTTCCAAATAGCACACGAACAGTCACCTGCACGTGACAATTTATACACTTTGCTACAAAAAACCCCCAAATGGTCAATTTACCAGTGCTAAACAACCTACCTGAATACAAATTAAACCACACTGAATGACTGCACAAGTCAATATTTTTACATAGCCCTACAAAGGAAAATGCCACTGCTTTCCTTCAATGGGAAGGGGAAACTTGGTGGTAATTTTGTAACACATCAGTGTCCTGGTGTTTGCAGGGCCAGAGTCAACCTGGGAAACCAGGTGACAAAAGAATAAAAGGCTGTAAAGTGGTTCTTGGCTGTAAAGTGGTTCTTATCACTTAATACCATCCCTGTCAAACCTGGGGTTTTTCTAGTTGGTTGATTGTTCTTTGCCCTTTTGTTCCCAAGGGACAGGTCTCATCAATGAGCAGTATAATAAGCAATTCAACAGTACATCTGACCGATAACCGAGGGTGTCTCAGCGATATCCCTAAGCACTGAACAAGTGAAAAATCTAAAAAGCAGATGAAATGGGAAGATAACCTCAGGAGATCTTTTGTATGTAAGCTTATGAGAGCTATGCAAAACATCTGTATTCACAGCAGACACTGTAATAGGACTGAGACTGAGAAGAGTACAAGTCAAAATAATGAAAAATTTAAAGTCAGTTTTGTCAAAAGATGTTCTTATACTTTCAAATATGTCTAAAACAACTTTTGTGGGGTTGGTTGTTGTTTGCTTGGGTTTCTTTTAATAAAAAGCTCAATACATTGACATTTATTTGTTACTATGATCTGCTTTGAAATTTTGGTTTGCCATGGCTCCTTGAACCTGGGTGAAATGAAGCACCAACTGCTTTTCACTGTTGATTCATTATACATTACAACTATATAACATTTTTAGTTGTCAGCTATGAATGCTTATGACAGGGATCTGCATCTCTACTGCCAAATGTAGATGTGTTGCTGTGCTCCTGTTCCTGTGTGGGATAGTTCTCAGTTTGCAAAGTCTCCTTCTCTCTTTTAAGATGAAAAACTCTCATAAGCATCTTAAGGAGACAAAAAAAGGAGAAAAAAAACCACCCCCAAATAATCAGTCAAGAGAACTGGCTCAGATCAACACCAATATATGTTATTTAGAAAATGCTCTGAAGAGAAACTTGGAAACAAACGTAAGGCTAGATGTAATTTAGAAAACAGAAATAAATCAAAGAAAAATAATTTTACACTTTATGGATTGCCTCACCCACAGACCTGGAAAACTTGATCAGACCCCTGAAATTCAGTAACTATAAAATCTATCAAAACACATGTCAAACGAAGCTCTAGAGGAATGCCAGTCAGTTTTCAGAGATGCACTGAGCTACCAAAATGTTATGATTTCTTTGAGAATCTCTGGACTCCAGAACAGCAAGTCTCACTACTTCTGACAAACTGCAAAAACAGCAATTCTGGACGGTCACAATATCGAACTTCAACATTTCTGAACACTAAAAGAAAAAATAACATCCTTTACTCTTCTCCACTGCTAACTTTATGCTCCTCCGTTATTTGCAGTCATTGTTACTCAAATTGCTGAAAGAAAAGTAATGTTCAGCTTCCAATCCTGAAGTGTCATTTTTGTAAATTTGATAAATATTTGAGTTAGATCAGAAACAACCTCAAAAATAAGCTTTTTCTTTTATAGTGAAAAAGGGATTGATGACTCCAGATACCACACGCCCAACTGTGGAAGAGGCAGATATTAACCATAAAGTATCTTTTCATATGCCTGTTTTTCAATCAAGTAAATTATCCCAAGAATTGCTACAGGGAGCCTGTATCTCGATATCCTTACTTGACATAAGGTGAAGATTATATTACATATGTTTTAAAGTTTCCCTATAACAAGAACATTAATGAGAAAGGGGTTTACTGGCACTTGAAAATTCTAAACAATCTCCTAGCAAACAAATCCATTTTCAATAGCCCTTTATTGGTTATGGATTCTCAGGTGACCCAAATACATCATTCCACTAAGGCAGACCCAAACATTGCGTGTCTTTCTGACTGGACAGAGTTCTGCTCCAATTACTAACTTCTTATATATTCAGAACTAAGTTATGCAACTTGATCTACAAGTATTACAATGTGCCCTGAGCATGCAGATGAGCATGAAAGACCAACGCTCTGAGAGCTACAATCGTTATGGTTCATTTCAAGACAGTTGGCAGTTACTAATTAAACATGTTATGTTCTGGGACATGAATTTCTGGAGATTACTACTACTGTAGTTTTCTATGGCATTCATTATTATTTAAGTGCTGTGAAATTATCCTATTAGAATTGCGTATAACAATGTAGTGGGTCTTTAGACCAGGCAGCAAACGGAGCTTCCACATAATTATGACAGGCTTTTGACATTACTCCTGGACCTTGTTTAAGCTTTCTATCCCAGTAAGCTTTCTGTTGCAGTAAAGCAACTGACAAACAACTCACCCAACTACTAAACCCCAAGTAGCAACCAACTACTAAACTCATGTTTTTATTTCAGACACAGTGTATCAAACAATCATATCAGCCATATGACCAAAGAAACCTATGCTCAGCTAATGTCAAAACTGGTAATTTTCAGAAGAATGTTTTTAATGCAAACTGTGGGTTTGTACTTGTAGAAATGTCACACAAGTGACCTCTCAGCTCACATTTAAAACAGCATTTGGAACAGAGCATTCTGCACCTCTTCTCTCTTTTAACCTAGGACTCCTTACTGGCCAATTAACTGCAGCAAGTCATAAGGCAAGAAAACCAGTGTTTAAAATAAGGAATATCTTAATTCTCATTCCGATCTTGGAAATGTTCTATCTGCAGTATCACAGTATCTGATGCAGAGTATGTCAGCATTGCTTCCCTTTAAAAATACTTAGGTGAAGTGGGAAATTGTGTATCAACTGTGATCTGGTAGCGTGTAAGTTTGGCGCCTGTGCTTCACCTACATTCTCTAATATGACTGAGAGTTATAAAACACTATACAAGAAAATTACTGATTTGCAATTAGAACTCCAGAAATCAACTGCTAAAGGACAGAAAGGCACTATTCTCAGCAGAACACAAGAAAATTAAGGGAGGTGATGAGCAAGACAGTGGGACAGTAAAATCTACATAAAGTGTGCAGAATGCTGGACCTTTGTCAAAGGTTAGAGGAGTGACTACAAGAAGTGGACAGAGGGGACTAGCACAGAAATAGCAAGCAAACTGCAGAATGTTTTCTTCCTAATGAAGCCCTCAGAACTACAGTGTATTAGTTTGAGTACTTTGCTAAAAAAAAAACACCAACCACTTCCCTATTCCTTGTCCATCAACTTTTGTTATTAGCCTTCAAATGCTGACTTGTATGCCAGCCACACCAGTGGTGAATTTAAGTACAAGCCTTCCTGTATGCTGCCTGTAAGAGTTTGATTTAAATGA
Source organism: Laterallus jamaicensis coturniculus (assembly GCA_022605575.1). Taxonomy (NCBI): domain Eukaryota; kingdom Metazoa; phylum Chordata; class Aves; order Gruiformes; family Rallidae; genus Laterallus; species Laterallus jamaicensis. Next base: position 727,915 of record JAKCOX010000015.1, read on the forward strand.
TACAGCTTAAACCATGTCATAAACGGTGCTCTGGTTCATACACACTTTTTCCCTGCCTCCAAGGGAACCACACAATTTCCTGAAAACTGGTGCCTGGAGAAGCTGTGTGTAACACATGACGGGTTTGCTACGCTGACTCTTACTGCTGTGTGCTAGTAAAAGTGCTGTTTTCCATTGGAGGGATATTTTCTATATAACACCCTTCTGGACACAGTATTTCAGCTCTTTCTTTGAAAATAAGGTCAAAATACAGGGTGTCAAAGACAAAAAGTTGACTGTAGCCTCAACACTTAATTGTAGCCTGAACAGTACATCTGGACACCAATGAACACTATACCTACTTTGTAATATCAAAGAATCATAGAACAGTTTGGGTTGGAAAGGACCTCAAAGCCCATCTAGTTTGAAACCCCTGCCATGGGCAGGGACATCCATCACTGGAACAGGTTGCCCAAAGCCCCATCCAACCTGGCCTTGAATACATTTCAAACTACTTCAGATAGCCCAGATCTCTCCTCCTAACTTTTAAATAATTAAAATACACTTACCCTGGTGAGATTAAATGAATAGCCACCAGTTCCACCCAACAAGCATATTTACTGCATATCCGATATCCAAGGACATTGCTGACTCTTCCTGGATTGTAATGGTTGTTAAGAACTTTCAAAGCAAACAAGACTCCTGCAAGCAAGACAACACATAAGGAGAGAAATACTTGTGCCCAAATAATAACAAAATGAAAACAACTTAACTACTGAAATTCAAGTACCACACAGTTTTCCAGCCCCTCGAAGCACCCTGCTGCATGTGAGAATAACAGCTCTAAGCTGCTTTGTCACTGATACTTCCCAGTGATTTAAGATTAAAAATTACATATTTCTATAGCAGCCAAATTCTACATTGCTTTTAATATGCCTACTCACTAGAGCTATTCAGGTATTCAAATCAATCAAAAAATTTAGAAATGGGAGTTCTAGTTGAAATAATTGACAAAATAATTGAACTCAAAAAAAGGCTTTTCTCAACTCAAGGAACCACTACCTGAAGGACATGCTTTAAATTAAAAAAAACAGTAACTTTACTGGCATAACTATATACATGCATATGGATGTACACCTATCCATTTTCTGCATTCTACAAATATTGCCATATAGTACCTATAGTCATTTACATATGTAAATTGGACTGTGTGCCTTACCTGAAAAACCTACAGCACAATTCATTTCGTATGAAGGATCGTCCAGAATTCGCACAAGCATGAATTCCAGCACCATGTAAACAACTCCAATCAGCACTGAAAATACTGCAATTATGTATGCAAACCATCTGCTCTTAATTTTTTTTTCTAACATTATCCCTTTCCAAAGCATCGAAACCATGTTATAATATAAATGCCAGTCATCTGCATGGTGGACAGGAGAAAGCAGTAAACGCTCCCAGTTCTTCTTGTAGAAGCCTTCATGGACACTGATACACACTTCATGCAGTGGCCTCACAGGATTCAGAAAGAGAAAAATATTCAGTGCAAGTACCCCAAGGGTGACAGAAGGAATGTTCTGGAGTCCAACTTGAGAAATTTGATAAAGCAGCAGCAGGAGTCCAGCATTGACTCTACCCTGCCTTCGCTGCATTATTATTTCTTATTTTAAAAAAAAGTGAAGATTATTCCAACTTCTAGTCTTTCATTCAAATTCAAAACTACACAAGTTTTGGAAAATCTGAAAGAAAAAAGATAACTGCATTATTATACATATACAAGGATGTTTTCAAGATCATCACTTTTTTTGTGTTTTTTTTTAACACAGCAAAGTATTCAAGCTAATCAGCTGAGACCTCTTTTTTACATCTGAACAAAAATTCAAGTGAGGGAAAAAAACCCTGTAATTTTTAAACTGGCATAACACACAAATAGAAGTTTTACAGGTAATCCAGACAAGGGAACTTGCAACATCTCTTTCATGTGCCTCGACAGGCTTTACTTACTCCATCAAGTTCTGGGGTATTCTAGACATGTTCTCATTAATAACCTGATGCACAATTATTAAAATTTCACAAAGGAAACAAGTTACAAATTCATCTCTAGACTGTCATGTTTCAGGCTTCCCATCTTAGTTATGTGGATTTTCATGATCATTTTTGCAACTTTTACAACTATTAAATAGAAGCTAAGAATGACAATTAAACCTTACAGTTTCAAAAAGCTACAGAAACACAGCTAAGTACACCTTTTCTTTTTAATTTAAAATTATTATTGCTATCCTAGTGAGTAGGATTCACAGTTTAATTTAAAAACATGCAGTGGAGGAAATAAACCACCAAAACTGTAGGAGGAAAACAGCTACAAGAATGGCACATAACATTTCTAGACCTTTATAGCAAAATACTAACCTCCACCTTCTTTATGTCAGATAAAATTGAGGATTAAAAAGACTGTACAAGTTTTAGACCTAGCCAGAAACAGGGTTAATATGTCAGAAACCGAGAAAGGGCATCAAGCTAACCTGTGGAAGTCTATAAAAAGAAGAGGAAGGGACCTGCACTGGAGAACACAGCACATGGTGGTGCAGAGTTTCTAGAAAGTGAAACCACCTGCAGAAGACAGGAAGGGACACTGAATTTCAAGTAGCTTCTGAGGGCCACCTCATTTTGGCTCACGCAATTTTTTTCTCAAAACTCTCCAAAATGATGTAAAAATAGCATGGGCACAGTTCTCCACCTCTAGGATGCCAATTCCCTGAAGTACTGAAGATACACAATCATTATTTCATACCTAAGTATCAACTATGCAGAGCTAGAAAAAACACACTTACTATTCTTGCCATGAAGATTAAAATTAAGCTTCCTGAAATATCTAGATATTCTCATCTCAACATCCCATTCATCTCTTTTTCCATTGTATTATAAACCAGTTACAATAAATTGATAAAATACCTTTTATGTAAATTCCTTTCCAATTTATCAGATTAAATGCTTCCTCTGCAAACATTTCTATTAAGCAAGCAACAAGCCAATAATTCTGAAGGACAACAGGAAAAAATTACACCTTTGTAAGGAGAAAAGGACAACAGCTCAAGGTACAAAGTTTAACGTTCCAAGGTTTATTACACTGCACATTTCTATATACCACTGTCACACCTGTGAACACTTTACGAAGCTTTTTTCTTTAGATATGGAAAGCATCATTAATAATTTGATCAGGTTGCACTGCACAAAGTGAACACACAGGAAAGAAGGAATTCACCTCTCAGTGAAGATATTCTGTAACAGTCAAAGGAACTATGAAATCTGCACAGGGTTGAACATCAAAGATGATTAGTCTACCTCCTCTACCCAGATCTGAGGGGTGCAAATGCCTCCATGCTAGTTCACACATACAAGTGGCATGATTTAATTAATTAAATTATGTTTAAGCTATCCTGACTGATTTCTCTTTGAATTGCATTTATGCTTATTACAGAACTTTAAGAGAAGGAAGAAATCCAGCTGCAAATATCCTCAAGACAACTACAGTACAACAAAATGCAAGTAAATGTATTTGCTACATTAAAGGAAATTCACTGCATTTTTCCCAACAGTCTAATCTCAAGAGATGCTACATAACATCGAGTCTTGCCCAAAACAAGAGTGTAAACAGCAGAAACACACTTTATACCAGGCCTCCTGAACATATCACTAGCTACACTAATGTCTTTAAAAAACAGTTCCTAATCTTTGCCATTTACAGAGACCACAGCTGTAGTCCCTACAAAGTTCAAATGAGCTCAGACCTCCTAAAAAAGTAAGTTGATTGTTGCAGATGATAATTAACATTGTCAGCCTTTTGACTTTTTAATGTCAGTGTTACAAAAGTACTTAGATAATCAAAAGCTTAATCAAGCTTAATCCTCTCTTTCCACATTACATACTCTGATACCAGATATACAAACACCCTCAAACTGTTTTTATATGCATCTGCTCAAACCTCTGACTTTTTTCACACCACTGACAGAGGTACATTGTTACCCACCACAAAACAGTTGACAAAAACTGTTAGAATTTAACATCCTTTAAAGCCAAGTGAAAGCCCCAAAAATCTTGCCATCCTAATGGCCAAGTACTACAGCCTTACTTTTTAAGGTCCCTCCCAATACTCTTTCATTCCCAATTTAAACACTTTTAACATACATGCACCTAGGAAAAGAAACCCTCATACAGCACACATCTGTATAATAATCACACACTGTGAGAATGGTTTACACCATGATTACTGTAGTGCTACATATTATAAATGGCTCCCATTATTAGGAGCAATCAAACACGTCAGCCAAAAACCATTATGAGTTTGATTAAAGGCAAAAGATATAAGAAACCAGGAGTTATTTGAGAGCCTCCTGGAATGCAACTCGCTTCAAATATATAGAGCTTTCAACTGTTTGAACATTCTTCCTCAGCCTCTAACTCTGCTCATTAAAAGTCTAATGAGGCTTGAAACAATTAAGCTCTTACTCCTTTTTCCTTTTTGAAAATCCACCACCCACTTAAAAATGTACAAATTTCCCAAAGAGACTTGAAATGGACATTTGTCTCCTATCTAGGCTGCCACGTGCCTGCATTTTTGTCACCTACTCAAGATAAACGTCTGAACTAAACATCCTTGGAATTTGTTTGTTTGTTTTGTACTGACAAAGTGCAAAGCATTTTAACTTTTATTTTTACTGTGACTGCCCCTCTTGCTCACTTGGCACCCATAAAATATTATGACTTCATATTACCAAAAATTCATGTAATAAAGTAAATATTTTAGAAAATACCAGTTAAAATGAAATGTTATACTGTCTTTTCCTATAGCTATAGTTTGAAGTTAGAGAATGCCCCTGTACCCACGTTCCCCCCCCAAATGGGCAGAACTACTCTGAAGTTTTGATTACCAGGCAAAAACCAGCCCATTGCACTTCTCGGGGGAAAACCCCACCCCAAAAAACCTACCACCCCCCCCACCCCCCCCCCCCACCCCCCATATCTTAATTGATTTTTCTGAATAGGCAGAGACATGAAACAGCTCATTCCCACCTAGTGTGAATGCAGCAGTGACCTCGAGATTTTGCTGTTATCTGAATAGCACATCCTGATCTTCACATCTGCCACCTTCCCCAGAACTGTTAGGTACTTCTCATTGCTTTGCAAAAAACTGTTTGTAATAGGGGCACTTATAACACTATGTAACTCTTCACTGACAGAAAAAGATCCCGGACAGAAAAAACCCATTCTATTCAGGAGTATGATTTTGAAGTTAATTTGCCCATTGCCCCCACTGATTTCAATGACATCGTGGAGCAGCCTGAGCGTGCATGAACTAGTCTCTTTTGAGAAGAGACTAAACTAGGAGATCAGTTACAGGAAAGAACCCAGAGAACTCCAGAAAAACACTGGTCTATGTGTCCAGATTAGGCATAGACCAATGTAACAAACACTTGAAACTATATATAAAGTATGGATCTCAGATCCTGAGCATAAACTATTTCACACTACTGATAAACCTCGACAGACCCATGCTGTGGTCTGTGAAGATACAGTCTCAGGGTACAAACTAAAGTCAAGAATGAAACAGAAACAGGGTTTTTTAGGCAAAAGAAGGAAGCAGAAACAAACAGTGAACCCATTTAGTATTGCCCACAAAATTTGGGGCAGAGGGGAAAGCAGGCATAACAGAAAAACAAGCAATGCAAGAAAAAACTAAAAAGTCTGAAACAGTGATTCATCCTGTTTATGTTTAATATGTGTGCAAGGAGGTGGTCAACCACAATCTGTCAGTGACAATAAGCTTTGAAACATCCAGTCAATTGCACAGTTCATAACAAAAGACAAGGTTCTGGCATAATTATAAAAGTAATTACTTCACAAAGAATGACTTTTATATTAATCAAATGTGCTTTTAAAGGGCATAATGTGCTCTTATTCACAAAGGAATACTTAACTTTAAACTGAAAAAAGCACATTTCAGAATTTGTTTTAAGAAGTCATAAATTGTTTTGAAACATTTGTATTACTGTTACATTTGTAACTGTCTTGCTAAACAAGTTAAATACCAACATAAAATGACTGCATAAAAGGCTACATCACAAAGTCTTCTTTTTCAGTATGCCACATTTTAAATGTCTTTCAAAGTTTTCTGTAAGAATAAGAAAGTTGCTCTGCCTCTGTTTGTTTCAGCATGAAAACTGAAAAATTTTATAGTTCTTTTACCCTCTTATGTTCTACTAAAAAGAAAAGCCCTTAAAATAAGCTTTTCAGCTAACAAAGTCAAAATAAAACTGAAAATTGTTTTCTGAAGGGTGTGGCAATTACTATTTAGAGTAAAATACATACACTTCTAAAAAAACCAAACACTAAACAAGAACAATTTTGGACACTTTATCCCAAAATAAATGAAAGAGCTTTCAGAGGAAAGAAGGGACTAGGGCAAATTTCAGAAAATCACTTTTTACGGTATCTTCTACTCTGCCTCACATCTTAGGTATGAAGATGAGACACCAAGCATTTAGGCTTTTAACTGCTTTATTAGTTTGACTACTGCTATTTAACCTAAAAAGAAAAATGCTTAAACCCTGCAACCTTCCCATCCTGCAGTTAAAATAGTGTTATTAAAATTGTTTCATTATAATCATTAACTTGCAATATCACTGGAAGCCCTGCCAATTTTAAACTCATGCTTTCCTTCACAGAAAGTAAACCAATTTACTTCATATACTATATTCTTTGTCATCATTTGATACTACTAACAAACATTATCTCTAAAATGTGCTTAAGAAACCGTATTTTATCTGTCTAGTCTCCTACATAGCATCCATTTCTAATTCAAATCATTCAAATCAGCTACAGTGACACTGAAGTCACAACAAGCAACACTTCCTTGCCACGCAAGGACACAGCATGTAAAACCAACTAGCTTCCTTAAGCCACTCTCAGGGAAATAGAAACTTGGAAGTTTTAATTCAAGCAGAGGTCAGTCTGATTGTCCAAACAGTCCTTTGCTTCTAGGGAGCTAATCCACCTCCACATACAGCTTGAATCATCTGCACATTTGCTCTGTCAGAAGTTCCCTTAGAGCCAAAGTTGATTAAATCTGGACTGGAAGACTTATTCTGGAAGCTACACTATGTATTTTAGACACCAGCTCAACCCTCAAGCCGATAGAATGCGCTGCAAGCAATTTACAGATCAGACATTATACAGCAGTGACTTAAGCAGCCAGAATCTGAACAAAACCAGCATTCCCAAGCTGAAAGAAAAATAAACAATAGTTTACAAAAGGCTAAAAAAATCCTGTAGCAGCAATGAGAAATACTATTTGATGTACTGAAGTTTTCAAAGCCTCTTCAGTTTGTGGAAAAACAGAACAACTTTACATAGTGATCCAGGAAACTACTGAAAATATATTCGTTATGTGACTAATTTACCACTACATTCCTTCCTGATCTTTCAGTTTCTCCATTACCTTTGGTAGGCAACCTCTATGAAGTGGTTTGTTCACATGCCTCAAAACCAAGGCCTCATCTACAGGAAAGAGGATTTACTTATAGCAGATATACTAGTGACAGTTCCTATTTCCTCCCCTGGAGACAACGATCACACCAGTCTTCTCACAGTGCAATAAAAATCAGCTCCTGAAATGGAACAACCTAATAAAAATCTTTTTCATGGTTACAACTTATTTAAGTCAAGAAGCTGATTACAAATACACTGTCAAAAGGAGTAGGTTTTGCTTGCATAAGTTTTATATAATAGAAATTTTGCTGGAACTGCCAAATCAGCGTAAATTTAGCGTAAAAGAAAAAGCAAGAACCTTTACAGATTTTTATAATTTACACTTATGAACATCTACATTTTAGCATCTCTCCTTAGAAATTACTAAATTTCCTTATTGAAAGGAAGAAGAAAAAAAAAAAATCTGTTCAGAATCTATACAGAAGCCATGACAGCAATGCATTACCACTACTGGTTTTGCTCAGAAAACCTAAAATCAACACAGATGGTCTTCTCTTCATCTAAATGTATGTCACATATAATCAAACAGAGAAGATCATTTTTGACCAAGCTAGAAAGAAAAATGTTGATAGTTAATTTCTTTCTTCAGTGCATTACTTGCTGCCAAATCTCTGTGGTCAGTTAGTCAGAACTACCTTACCACATTGTGAGGTGAGAAAATGGACATATGAAGTCCCTTCCTAGTTTCGTGGAAGGAAAGAGACATGGAAAGGTTTGATAAATATTCTTACTATCCCCGTCTCATAACAGATAGTAATTAGCAACCACCTCTCAAAAGGCTAGGATGCATCTGCATGTAATTCAAGTCAAAGAAGTTAAAAAAAACCATATCCATGGCTGAAGACAAGTCACAGTTTTAAAAAATGAAAATAATAAATACATATCAGAATAACAACAGAGTTCAGATTTCACTACAGTTAGTTTTAACTTCACAGATGTTTAAGTACTTTCATTAGGGTCGGGATTTTGGTTTTGTTGAGGTTGCTTGGGTTTGTTGGTTGGTTTGGTTGTTTTTTTTTTTTACTTGACCACAATACTTAATTTGTATCATCCTAAAACTGGGTTATTATACCTGAATAACACCCTCCTTTATCTCGGGAATTTTGTAATATAATTAAAATAAAGTCAATGCCTCACTGAATCACTTCACACAGAAGTGGGAAGCACAAGGGCCCTTACAAGTTTAGCATTCCTTTGTTTGCCTTTCTTCGATGGAAAATTTGTCTCTGCAGTATGCAGGAGAAAGGAAGGACAGGAAGCTTGCTTTCTAATGAAACCCATTTTCAATAATATTGGTTAAAGACACAAACAATTCAGAAAGATACATGATCTGCTGTTTGTTATGTTGTAATGGTTTCTGTTACATTGTAACTCTTGTAAAAGCCTCAAATCTCTGAATCAACAAAATGCAGCTCCAGGAAGACCACCACTGTACCATCTAAGGGAATTAAACCAAAACAGGTATCATTAAACATAAACACTTGAATAACTTAAACTCAGCATTTACAGAAACATAGGAAAGTTTACCAAATATAGTTGAGAAGCCACTGCTGCTTCTTTGATACGGGTGCAAATTATTTGCAGGTTAAAATAAAAGCCCCTCCAAACAAGGAAATAAAAGGGATATACTTCTGGTAGCTTTTGAAGCAGCAATCAGTTGTCTGTTTACATGATTTGCAAAAAAAAAATGCCAAAGGAAAAAGAGAGTAAAGAAATAAAATCTTATCAGAGCTAATATGCAGCGTGTATTAGGATGCCAGTGCATTTAAAATGAATTTGGTGCAGGTTACTGACAAGACAGGCCTATCTGGGCTCGGACCTCGGAAACCAAGCGCTGCCACCGCCCACCGCTTCTCCAGGGACACTACTCCAGGCACTGCCTCCTTCTGCCGCCGCGGAAGGGCTCGCCAGAGCGAAGTGCTACAGGAAGGGGGCTGTGGCAGCGATACGAGCTCATGAAGTGTGAAACACGACGTGTGTTTGCCATCGCTTCCACAAGCCTCGCCGCGCTTCCAGCGGCGGCGTGCAGCGCCGCGGCGCTAACGGCTTCGGGGGGGAGCCCTCGGGGGAGGGAGCCCTCGGGGGGGGGAGCCCTCGGGGGGGGGAGCCCTCGGGGGGGGGAGCCCTCGGGGGGGGGAGCCCTCGGGGGGGGGAGCCCTCGGGGGGGGGAGCCTTCCGCAGCGCTTTAGTCCTGGCGTACCGGGCGCCAGCTCGCCACACACGACACCCAGGCCCGGGCTGCGCCTTCGCGCCCGCCTCACCTCACGCTCTGCGCCGGGAAGGAGCGGGCACCGGGGCCCTTACACCGCTCCACAAGCGGAGGCCTGCCCGATCTCTGCCGGCCCGAGCGGGGCGGGCTGAGGGTGGGCTAGGGAGCTACGCCGCCGGGAGGAGGCGACATAGCGCCACGAAGCCGGCTGCCGCCTCCCGATCCCCGCGCGGCGGCGGCGCTCGCCCCCTCCCCTCCCCAGCACTCACGTTCTCCAACGCGTACGGCAGCGGCGGCCCGGCCCGTCACGTGACGTGACGTGGCCACCACCCAGCGGTAAGGGCGATGGCGTCCAGAGCTACCCTCAGCTGCGCACGCGCCAGGAGGCGGCCGGCCCGGGAGGGGCGCCGCCTGCCGGAAGGGCGGGAAGGCTGTGACGGGGGAGGCCTGCCTGTCCGGGGGTATTCCGGGGGGCGGGTAACCCAAGGCCTGGCCTAGCTGTCGTGTGCCTCGTAAAGGTTCTGCCTAGGAGCTGAGGCGTTGGCTGAGGAGGAGGGGGGTGCCTCCTGTCAGCTTTATCCACACTGCAAGCTGTGGAAGGGCGCTGAGGCGATTACAAACTAGATAAGGGAGGGGGTGTTTTGAGGGGCACACTGGATCCTGAGTAAAACCCCCTTCAGCCAGTACGTGCTGGTGAAGGTGCCTGACTTCTCCGTTGGAAGACTTTGTCTTTATTCTTATAATGTCCGTAAAAATGCCAGTTGCTGGTAGTACTTACCATTCAAATGCATCATTAGGTTCCCTTTGAAAATTTCTTGATGCACATGCAAAGTAGTAACTAGTTCTGTAAGTTTAATCCTTCAAGCATTTTTTTTTCCAAGCAGTAAAGGCAATTAGATGAACACATTAGTTTCACTTGTGTAGGGTGCTAGTCACTGGTGTTAAGTATTATTCCCTGAATTTGATACAAATATCTACACTGGGAGCTTTGTTGTTAATGCTCAGGAGGGAATACACAGAGCAAATTACAAATGCCTAAAATAATAGGTTATCATAGAAATGTTGGCAAGCTGACGGTGCAAATATGTGACTAGAAATGAATCATACGGAATCCATAGCCAAAGCTACATGTAAATGGTCCTGTTTTGCCATCGTTTATGTGGCACTTAGGTTTCATCGAACATTTTGGCAATTCATACAAGTATGTCATAGGATTTATAAGAAAATTGTATTTTGCCCTTCCAAAAACAGCATACAGCTCAGCAGACTGGCAGGCATGAAAGGGGCTGAGTTCCTAGAAATAGGGTGGAGATCAAGTTAAAGGAGCAGACTTTGCCAAAACAAGCAACTTCAGCATAGTCCTCTCTTCCAAGAATAAACAGAAGCCAAAAGAGGAGGGCACATTCAGCGTGTGCCACCATTTAGACACGTTATCTTGAGCTCCTTAGTTCTGGCGCATTTAGATCTGTTACCTCAATTAATGTTAATCATAATAATTCATAGAAATCACAGGATGTGGGAGTTATAAATGCCTAGACTGAGAGATTTTTTAACATACATCAGGTTTTCTATAATTGGCACCATTTTCTGTAATAGCGTACTCCATTTTCATGTAATCATAATTCCAGTCCATAATTCTTAAAGATGCACTGTTTATTGCCTGAATACAGGTCCAGATCTTAGAATAGAATCTTAGAATATACTGAGTTGGAAGGGACCCATAACGATCATCCTACTACTGCATGCACAAGTCCCGAGGTTGTGGTTCTCTTCTGAGACCTAGGAAACTAGGATTTCATTCATAGTTCACTTCCTGCTCCAACCAGAGCAATCATTTATTAATATTCCATCTTTTCACATCCTTATTGATATGACTGGGATAATAGAACTCACAAGGATGATGGGAGGCTGAGTAAATGAATGTGTGCAAATGATCTAATTAACAGGCCACGTATGTAGATAGATTTAAAAAAACAACAACACTGTTCTTGTACTTTTTTCAGAAGCGTGGGATTTAATATCCCTTGAGTTTCTAAAATTTGTTTCTCGTTCTGCAAAAATTTTGCTAGAAACAACTCAGATCTGGATTATTTTATACTTACATGAACAGCTGGTTGGAAAAAAACAAAACACCTGCTGCTCTCTTTCTTTAATCTCATGCCACCTTACGGTTTTCTTTTACTTTTTGTCTGAATGTTCATGTTTCTTATCAATGAAATTGAATAAAATGAGAAATACTTTTCACAAACTACAACTTTTTTTTAATGGACAATGCAAAACCTGATGAAATTTATTTCTTTAGCCTTGCCCACTTTCCTCCACAAGAAAGATGTTCCTGAGTAAGAATTGCAATTTCACTTGGCTGAAGGGATGGCACAAGAAAAGGTTGAGTTCAGGTAAGACAATATCCCTTTCCATTTAAACAACTGTTAACAGTATAGGTTCTGTTTCCTAGTTATGGCTGGCCTGATTAGAAAGAAAATTCAATACTTGGAAAGCAAATAAGAAAAAAATAAACAAAAACATAATTTTCATAACCCATGTACACTTAGCACAGCAATGACGCATACAGTTAGCACTGCTTACGCCTTGCTGCTAACTATATAATCCATGTAAATATTTATAATACAGCTATTATCAGTGTAAACATACAGCTTAGTCATATGTTGACCCATAATGAAAAAGTGACATTGAGATCTTTCCTTCACTTAACAGCACAAGGTTTAAGCAGGGTTTAGGAGCAGTAGAGCAGGTCTCAGAACATTCATTTTTCTAAGATTTATACTGTGGCTTTTCAACATTAAATAATTGGGGAGAAACAGCTTGCTATGGAATGCATGGATGCAAATTAAATCCATATCTGAAGGATATTTTTTTAATTAATGCTGGGAATCTGATTGCAGCATATTTGAAACGTTGTTTATGTTAATCTTGAAGAAACTAGTTAGGACTAGCCTACAAATGTAAGAATGTCAAAGCATAGTTATAGTAAAGGAACTATGACTTTCCTAGACTGTCAGTACATGACAGTGTTTACAAATAGCAGAATAAGAGAGAAACAGTAACCTATCATTTGATACATGGAATATTATGAGTCTGTCAGAAAATTAACAAAATTCAGATGATTAAAGAATCAGCTTAAACATATTAGTAGTTTATAAACTGCTGTTGTACCGCTGCTACCATTCTGGTTCTGAAAACAACATAATGCTTTGGAAACTGTGGAGGCAAGCCGTTCTGAGAGATACATACGGAAATAGAATCTGATAACAAATGTTTTGTATGAATTCAGAGCTTACTCCTTCAGAGTCTTTGATCTGGCATTCACCTTGACTTTGCTATGTAGCCCACCCATACCAACTTTTCCTTAGCTGGCTGTGTACTTTCTCCAGTTCCTCTGCCATCATCACCAACACAATAACTTTGTAATACAGTATGGACAAATGTAAAAAAGTGATAAATGTCGATACTTGTTCCCCAGGTCTTCGAGATAAAAAGGAAAGGTTCTTGATCTGTTCATATAGCCTGCTGATGATACAAAGCTGGGAGGAGTGGCTGACACGCAGGAACACTGCGCTGCCATTCAGCGAGACCTGGACAGGCTGGAGAGCTGGGCAGGGAGAAACCTAATGAAATTCAACAAGTGCAAGTGTAAAGTCTGGCACCTGGGGAGGAATAACCAACTGTATCAGTACAGGCTGGGGGATGACCTGCTGGAAAAGAGCTCTGTGGAGAAGGACCTGGGGGTCCTGGTTGATGACAGGTTGGCTATGAGCCAGCAGTGTGCCCTGGTGGCCAAGAGAGCCAATGGGATCCTGGGATGCATCAGGAAGAGTGTGTCCAGCAGGTCGAAGGAAGTGATCCTCCCCCTCTACTCTGCCCTGGTCAGGCCCCACCTGGAATACTGTGTCCAGTTCTGGGCTCCCTGGTATAAAAAAGACAGGGACCTTCTGGAGAGAGTCCAGAGAAGGGCGACAAAGTTGATTAGGGGTCTGGAACATCTCCCCTGTGAGGAAAGGCTGAGTGAGCTGGGTCTGTTCAGCCTGGAGGAAGAAGACTTAGGGGGGACCTAATTAGTGTTTATAAATATCTTAGACATGGGTTGCAGGGGGAAATGGCCAGCCCCTTTTCAGTGGTCTGTGGGGACAGGACTAGGGGCAATGGCTGTAAGTTGGAGCACAGGAAGTTCCGCACCAACATGGGGAAGAACTTTTCCCAGTGAGGGTGAGGGAGCCCTGGGACAGGCTGCCCAGGGAGGTGGTGGAGTCTCCTTCTCTGGAGATATTCAAGTCTCGTCTGGACGCCTATCTATGTAATATGAGATAGGGAGCCTGCTTTGGCAGGGGGGTTGGACCCGATGATCTCTCGAGGTCCCTTCCAACCCCTAAGATTCTGTGATTCTGTGATTCTGTGAAAGGGAGAAACACGTGGTGGAAAATAAAAGAGTACATTGGTCTGAATGTGGGCTGGAAGAAATGGACTATCAAAAACGTTTCACAACACTTACAGCCAAAGGGGGCCTCTGATCATCTAGTCACCTCCTGCTCATCCAGATACTTCCACATTGCATTGAGATTTTCAGTTAAACTAAAGCATTTTCATCCTCAGAAACCTAAACTGTTCTGTGTGACCAGAAGAGAGCAGACCAAAAGGTGATGTTAACGAAATGAATGTGGTGTGGAGTACACCAAGTAGATGGTACCAGGCAATCCCTCCAAGCAACTAAAGGGATTTCTGAAAAACGTACCAAAATCAAATAGAATATAATTTCACATAACTGGTGAAAAAGTATAATGCAGAAAGTTATTGGTTATGGGATAACAAGACAATAACCTCCTGTCATCTAAAATTGATTTAAAAACATGTATATGCAAATATCTTCATTTTGCATGACCACAGAAACATTAAATAATCATTACTAAAACAGTCTGAAAGTTGTTAACCATAATAATACTATAGGCAGAAAATATTCTGTGGAATACAGTTCTTTATTCGGTGGCAACATAATTTACATCTCATCATTCACAGTTTATACAAATCATAAAGTATATTCTGCTGCTGGAAGGGACTTATTACTACTGTAGCTGTGAAAATTTTGCGATTATTTCCCATTTCTATAAAGCATTCACGTAACGGTTTCCATTATGGAAACATAGGGTTTGATCCAATTTTTAATGAATTTTTAAGGGCTTTATAGCAGGGAAGTAACAGTAACATAGTGACATCTTTGTGTGCTCTGTTAGCCTGCAGGATGCCAAGACAGTGGAAACGTGTTTCCCCCCAGGGAGATGAAGCATCAATCTATAGTATGCCTGGGTTCCAGCTCTTAGTTGGGCTAATCTGGAGGCAATACTGGAGGGCTTTTTCTGGCACTCCTTGTAAAGAAGGATTTGTCAAAGATAGTAAAGGAATTTCTCCAGAAATTGCATTAAGCCCAATTTTGGAAGTCTTTTCTTTCTCTGTATTTTCTCATGGATATATGAGCAGAATTTGGGGTTTTTGTCTTTTTATTTGCAGAATGCTCACCAACCTGACTCACATACCCTGCAGAGTGCTTGAGAGGCAGGGAGGCATTTGGAAGAAGGGTGGTACCAGGGAAAGACTGGTCCTAAAACCTTATCACACAAGTCAGTCTTTTATTTCTGCTGTTGTGCAACGGGAAGCTATATTTCCCTTGGAAGTTTGAATCCCAGAAGCAGTGAAGAGGCATAGTATGTCATAATATTCATAATATCAAAATGGGAGTTGATTCTTTGTTTTCATTTTTCATCATTTTTAACTTAATGGGCCTTCTAAAGCTCCCTTTAACAGACTAAATTTTATTTAACAAAACTAAGCCCAACAAAAGCATCTGTCATAGCCTAGAATGTCCAGATAGGCCTTAACTGCCCTGACTAGCCTCACCTGGGCCCCCCAGCCCATGGGCCCAGGAGCCCCATTTAACTCCAGTCACAGGCCCTCTGCCCTTCTCTGAGTGAGACTCTAGCAGTGCTGGTCGCTAGCTCTACTGCGGCCTTGTCCTGGGCTCGAGCACTGGCTTTCCTAATGCTAGGCATGATCCTGCCTTACTGGCTTTGCCTCTGACCTGCCCCGGTGCCATGGGCTGCCCTGCGATCTGGGCTCTTGATCCTGGCTGCCAGCCCTGGGCCTTCCCTGCCCTTTGCCTGGCCACCTTGGAGATGGGCCCTTTCATCTGGGTTGTCCTTGAGTAAGAATGGGGCAGACATGATAATCAAGGCAGTGAAGCTGAAACAGGCGCTTCAAAATAGGTAAGCCCTATCAAAGCATTGCTTTGATTTTCTTCATTATTGGTTCCGTTTATAAAGCATTTAGTAGAAATTATAAAGGAGAATGGTAAATGAAATTAAAATTAGCCTGGCTTTATAAAGGATTTAAGCATTTTTAGGACAGAAAGTAATGTGTGAAATATAATCAAACTAAAGTACTGAACCTGGGAGCTTGTATTTTCTAGCTGGGTGTTACTGAGGTTATAGAAACTTTATTGTAACCTGGTAAATATATTTTATTTGATCAGCTAGTATAGATGGGAAATGTAGACAGGCTTTCAACTGCACAACGGTTTATTTAGGTGTGAAATAGAAGCAGTAGACTTCAAAGTTAACTAAAAACTGAGGGCCATTTTTGGTGTTTAACTTCAGAGTATACAGGAGATTGCACATAGGAGGTGAGTGGAAATAACTGGTGAGTCTGCTGGGGATGATGCTTTTTCTTATGTATGTATAAGAAATAAGCATCAGTCTTTAGCTTGCTTTCAAATAGCAAACTTCACCCCTGTTTTTCTGAAAGTTCTGTGGTAGCCATAGTGGTCTCCTTAAGACAATGACAGAAGTGTGTAGATACATATGGTACACTTCATTGGTAACAACAGCCATTATAGATGGAAGCCCTCCTTCATACCTGGGATAGTAGTGGGAGAGGCTTACATATTGTTCTTCTGTGACTGCCTTTTGTGACACGTGGCTGAGAAATGGTCAGCCATTGTGCAGTCACTGTGCAAGCAGTTGCTGTCCTACTCTCGTTTATTTTCTACTCTGCTGAAGATGATTGCCTGTCAGTCCTCTGCTGAAAGAGCTTTCTAATTTTCTTTTAAAAAAAAATCACAAGGCTAGGTGCTTGGGGCTGTCTTCAGAAGCTGGGTGGGGCTGGAGCAGGCAAGATTCACATCATCCTCTACATGTGCTGAGAGGAGGCAGTACAGCTCCCAGCTGGAACAAGTAATGCAGCCCCAGGCAGTCCTGTCCCACAAGCCATCTCCACAGTGGGAATCTCACACTTCAAAGGACACTACTGGAACAAATCAGAGGTTGGGGCAGAGAGTTTATGATTGGTGTGGAATGAGCACCGACAAGGGCATAAAGATAGTGTTTGGCCATCTGCACGGGTGTTTATGTGAACTTTCTAGGCCTTGTTCGGGTTTCCAGGGACCTTCCAGCTTTCTAGGTAGAAGGGCAAGTTTTTCAGGCATTAGTAGGATGAACCCTCCCACTTCCCAGAGTCAAAAGAAATACCATGAGGATTGCCCTGGGGTTCTCTTCATTCCCTCACAAAAACTTGTGAGAGTCGTTTTGAAGCTTTTACTTTCAGCAGCTGAATAATATATATTCATGCTACCTGTCACATTTATTTTGATTACTCATTCTATTTTAATTTTGATATGTGACCAATGAGGTTGAGAAATACGTTTTTTAATTACTTTCCTTTTTCTCTTTACTGGCTTTCTATCTGTAAAATAATGGTCTCTGGCAGCTTTTTGGCTTTTGGCATAGCAGAGTACCTAGTTCAGTTACAACAAGGTGACTCAGCATTCTGTGCAGCCGCTTGTGAAGTTTTCAGCCAGGCCTTTGCTTGATTAATGAGCATTGGCCTATGCTTGAGATAAATTCATGCTGCATTTTGCCCAAGGGCTATGGAGTGGGCACTCCAGGGAATTTAGTGGAAGAAATCTGTACTTGAAGTGACTTTTCTTTGAGATCTGTTTACTTTATGATTGCTTGCTTGGAGGTAATACCACTGATAAGGAGGAAAAGCTGGTAAAAAATGTAAAGAGCAGTGCATTCATTACTTCTGTTTTCTCCTGCTTGTACACTAAAGCCAGTTGTCTCTGAGGAAAGATTATAGAGCAGACCCTGTGCTGGGCCAAGGCCCTGAGGTAGGTGGGAGCTCACAAGATGTTAGCTTGTGTCTACACTATGCCTTTCTGCTGTGGCATTTGTGACATCTGGGACTTGTCGGTGAGCAGTCACCCTCCTGCCCCTGCCAGACCCGCTTTCCACCGTGGTGACTGGCATATCCATGTTGATACATATCACCAACAACATGCATAAGCATATTTGAGTTGATTTCTTGAAAAATTAGTTTGTCATTTTTACCTGCATCTTGGCCTCCCCCAGTAACTTCTGAATGGATTGACCAGATTCAGTCTCATCTACCAGAAATGCAGACTACTGACAGGCTGCAGGTCCACCACCTCCTGCAGCTGCCTCTCATGCTCAGCTTTTTTGGTGAAGAGAGCTGCTCTGTGCCATGTGATGGGAATGACCAAGGGTGTGTTTGAGAAATCTGGAGCTCAGTTTCCATGCTGGAGATGAGACAAAAGACACCAGGCTTGTCTGAGGATTCTGTCCAGCACTGATCACTCTAGCCATGCCCTTTGGCAGCTGGGGAGGTGTAGTGGTGGATCTGTGAGTAAGCTCACACAGCTTTACTTGCCCAGACCAGCAGGTCAGAGATGGGTAGGAGACTTCCCTATTGGGTTGGAAATGGGTAGGGGCAAACATCAGTATGTATGGAACATGCAGGGGAGGTGGGATAACATTATGATTGAACCTGGTATTCAGAGAACAAGCAATTAGGGTCAATGATTGTGCTATTCATGACTTCTGCATCTATATAAGAAGTTGAATGCCTGTTTTGATGCACCAGTGGGGGTGGTGCTGCAATAATTACAAAAAAAATCTGTCAGGTATATAGTCTGTGCAGTATTGAGTACTTCTGTTGGTGTATCAGAGAAGAGTGTTTCTCTGAAGGAATCGTATGTGATTCTGCAAATCCCAGGTTCATTTGCAGAAGGAGAAGAAATAAATGGATGTGTGCACAAAAAAGTCGATACACTGAAATGAAAAAAGCAACAGAAAACAAAACACAATCTGTGTGTTTGAGAGTATCTGTCAATCTAAAGTAATAATAAATAAGTAAACAGAACCTTTTTAATTTGTGTAAGTTAATCCCTTTCAGGGCTGAATTAACTAAGGCATATCCCTATGAAATAACCTTCATTATATAAATCAGTGTGCTGATGGATAACTGAGTTTGCAGCCAAAAAACTGCACCAGCATAGGTGTGAAGTTTCCTGATCATCTAATAAATTGATAACTTTGAAGCCTAGTTGTGACAATTTAAATGTCATCACTATTAAACAAGTTGCCAAAATGCAAACAACCAGCCTAAGTCATTAAAATGTAATTATAAAGGACAGCTGGGTCTACTATCAATCTGGGCTGTGGGGACTCATAATGTAGAAAAATATGAAACTTTCACACAAACAGAATGAGACTGCTCTATGTGCCAACCAGAGCCTACACAGGAAGCAAGTAAAGCATGTATTTTGTGCATGCACATGATACTTATAGGTGGCTTGCATTACTCAGGTAGACATAATAGGAGCCAGTGACAGCACAACATCCAGCAAATGTCTTCACCTTCTCTCTGCCATGTATGAAAAGTCCTTTTGCTTATTAACAGGGTAGGCTTTGCTAATGAGAGGCGGATAGGCTGGGTGGCAGTTACAATCTAGCAGAAATGACTATGAAGTGGGACTAAATTGCCTCTATTGTGGAGTGGCAGCACAAGTGTTGTAAGCCCTGTTTTGAGAACCAGGTGGACTTGAGGTGATAATGAAGGTTTGCTTTTTGGCTGAGAGTAATAGAGAAAAGGGACTACCAGGCATTGCAGGCATGGCCCTGATATGCTTATGAAAGCTGTGGTTAGTCATATTGATTACAGTTATTGAACATTTTATGGTTTTTATTCCCTTGATACTTTGAAATGTCCATGGTGTGGACAACAACCCCAGCCCCTGCTGATCACTTGCCTTTCCTGCTGTGGGTGGTGGAGTTCTAATTTTGTATCGTTTCAGATGCATCCCAGTAGGGTCTGTCTCATACTCTGTGATGCAGCATGTAGTTGATTAGATTTACTGCTGGTAGGTATGGAGGAAATGGTGGAACAAGCTAGAACTGTGATACTGCTTCATTAAAATAGTAACCCCAAAAGGCACCACAGTCTTTTAGTGTATTATTTATATGTATTATGGAGCTACAGCAGCTGTTAGCCTCTGCAATTAAGCCCCATTTTTGCCTAAGTGTTGTAAGGAAGGTGAAATAAATAGGAATTGCTGATATCTGGTAAAATTCTAAAAAGCATCTTATGTATTGTAATGTATGTAGTAAGTATTGGATAGCTACTTTTTGGAGGCCTTCACAAATTAAATATTTTTTTAAATGTATAACATATTATGAAGAACAGTGTGATTTTATTTCCCTGTAATTCAGCCTATAGCACATAACTTTAAAAAAAAAAAAACAAACCCCAAAACCCAAACAATCCCAAGGTATGTTCTGATAATTAGACCAAAATATTTTAGGAATACTGAGGTATTGAACTCTCCATGTATCTCTTTCTACTATGAAGTACATCCTTGTAATGCCTTGGGGCATTCATTGTGCTGAAAAACTTGTTCACTCTCAAAGTGTGCTATGGCATATGGGTGTTCACAAGCCATTAATTTCCTTCCTTTTGTATACTCGGAAATGATATAACTGGGTCTGCTAGTGCAATTATCTACCTTTTACTTTTGTACATTGTAATTTTTGTTTTGCTAAAAAAATCAGTTAGTATAGAGCTTAGCACCATTCAAGTTTACAGACTGTTTCTAATAAATAGATTGTTTTCTGATGTGAATGGAAAGCCAAGTTGAGAGGCACCTTTCTTTTTTATGCAGAAGGATATAGCCTCTCAACAGACTTTGTCCTTATATTTTGGCAGATTGGAACCACCCTACTGGAAGGCATAAACAAGCGTCAGCTTGCCAACAACAAAAATGGGACCCTAACCTGCCAAATGTAGTGAAATGGATAAAGGGAAGAACAATAAAGTCAGTAAAGGAGGAGATCTCATGCCGTGTGAATGATTTTTTCATATAGCATAAGCAAAATTTTCTGCTGTTTCACACAGCTACACAAAAGATGAATACATTTCTGTCACCAGTGCTGTTATGAGAAGCGTGCAAATTCCAGAGATCACACTGGCTAATGGATGGAATGGTTATTTAGAAAAGAAAAAGAAGCCTTCCTGTAATTTCTATTCATGTCCTCTCGAGGTGAGATGACAAATTTACTGCAGGTTTAGGAAATTAAAATAAAATGTTGGATTTCCAGGTGCACTGAAGAGGTTTTGAAATTAACTAAGCAAAGGTGAAGCTACATGGTGTTTCTCACTGCACAGTGAGAGTCAGCAAGATGACATTGTAAAATATCCTTAGTAATAGTTAGAAAGTCTGCAGGGGATAAGGTCAAAGAAAGGTTAGCAGCTGACATCAAATCAGAAGCCAGATGTGCTGACCCTTAATCATAGGCTTTTTCAGGCGTTTTTGGACTGCAATTCAGCATAACATTATTGAATTCACCTTTAGATTAAGCTGGTCTGCTTTGACATATACAAACCCATATGCAAGTTAATGGCTGTGTCATCCACTTAATTATGCACGCTATGATAACAGATCAGTGAGGTGACCTCTGCAAACACTAGTTTTCAAGGTCCTTAACCATTTGCATTTTCAACTAACAGAAAGTGGCACTCCCCATGTAGGGCATGTTGGATCATTAGTTCTGAGTACACAAATTTAATCTGGGAATGGTAATATGCAGGCACGCTTTGTCTTTTTCCTGCAACATTACTTAGAGCTGATCCCAGTCAGAAATGTGTTTCAGTGAGAGTCATCTGCTCACGTGCTGGTGCAAACTCTTTGGCTTTGCAGAGAAAACATTCTTAGAGGCAGTATTCCTAGCAAAGCCATGGGTATTACTCTGGACTGAAATTAAGCATGGTCAGAAACTTCTGAAGGATTGAAAGCTCTTACCAAAAAAACCCCCACATATTCATAAAGCTCAGGAGACAGAGTTAGGATTACATATGCAAACCCTAACCACTCTGGCTTATATATGATTCTGCAGTCTTTGCTTGCGAGGTCATTCTGCAGAGAATTTTTGCATTCAAACCAAAGCAAAAGAGGGCTTCACATGGTGCAATTTCTACTAGATTAACAAAATTTTTTTGGTTCTTAATGTAAGCTTAGAATAATGATATCTTGATGTCATGTTATCTTTATTCAGAGGATATGCCTCTGACTTGCTCACACAGTGCTTACTCAACAAACTGCCGAGTAATCGGTAGTATTAAGGTCAATGGCAACAGATCTGTCTCACTGTGCACAGAAGACATTTACTGAATATTGCACTGGTGTAGAATCAAACTCATTGCTGATTCCACTGATTCAGCAATTTCATTTCATGCAACTGTAGAAAAGAATTTAGCCAGGAGCTGGCCAGTGGGCTTATGCCCTTTGCAGCCTGCATTGTGCATGATCCAACTTGCATACTGAGTAAGGCAGGTATGCAAAAGAGATGTCATGTTTCTTAAATTCAGTAGTGTCTGACCCTCTTCCAAGTGAGGTGGCTTTCATGGGAATTGTGTGCTCCTACAGTGAAGGAACTCAGTGGTGTCTGGCAGCCCACATAAAATGTTATAATCACAGCTGTTAGCATAGTATCCCAGTTCTCAGATACTGAAACCACAGAACTCAATGGTCTGGTCTCTTCAGTTCACAAGGCAAGGGGAGGCATATATAGTGGCCAGGTTCTTCCCATGTACCAGTTAAACCTGAATTTATGGTCCTTCTAATTTCATCTGAATTAAGAATTTCAAGCCAGCAGGTTTGTTTTCTGCTCAGAGGACATTCATCCAAGAGGCTGGTCACAAGGAATGGAGCTATCAAGGAATATTGCAATCGTAGATTTAAAAAAAGTCTGCTTCTACATAGCCAAGTGCAGTTTAGTTCCCCTCACGAGCCTCTGCTGTATTTTTTGGTGAGGGCCCTGCACTTCTAAACAGATATATTTCACTTGCAAGTCTTAAGGCTTCCGAGTATATGCTCATTTCATGTAGGCATGCTTTCTCTGAGGTCTCATGTGCAAAAGTCATAGCCATAAAATACAGGACTTAAGAGTGTGGCTCCCTTTCCGATGGTTTGTATTGTTACTTTGGGCCTAGAAGCACTGTGTGAATCTCCAACTGCATGGCAGATCAAATTAATCAGCTATAATCCTCAGAAAGAGGGTGTCTATAAAGTAACTGATGGATTTATTCTCATTGACTGATGCCAGTACTGGTGTCACCAAGTTCAGCTACAAGGGAAGGCATAACTAACATCTCCATTCCATGGTTCTGAATGTTCTCTCTGGCAGTACAAAGGGGTGGGCTAACTCCTACCAAAACCACAACAGGCCAGTAGGTTACTGAAGCTGTGTTGTGCTGTAGCATATACACACGGGACATTGGGGGGGGGGTGGGTGTTTAGGACACTAATGCTGTTTAGCAAGCAGGACCATATTTATACCAAATTTACTGTAGCACTCTGATGTAACACAAGAAACTGGATGTTCTACATGTAGTTTAATTAAAGCTAAAAGAAGACATTTGAAGTTAAATATGAAATACTTTCATAATGAGAATAAATTCCTCTGGGATATTAATTTTTTTATTACTTTTCCCACCACATGGGCAGCTTTGGACTGGAGGTTAAGAACAAAAGCTGGATGCTTCTGCTGAAATTTTCCATACAGAAATAATTACTGAGGGCAACATTTTAACTTATCTTTTGGTTCCAGACTTGACAACCCTTTCAGATGATTAGGGGGAAGCAGACCTCTCCATTAACTTTTTTCAGGTTGTTCTGCAGACTCAGGAAAACATTATTTATACCCTGTTCATGTATTTAAGTTGATCTTTGTCATTATGTGGCCAGAAACATCTGCTTTAAACAACAGAAGCTGAGATTATTAATCACTATTCTATAGGAAGGAATTAATTCAGTAAAAAATTGCATAGCTATACAATCATGCAATAATTGGAGCCTTGCTGATAGCATGGGTAAGTTGAGGGTTTCATTGTATTGAGATGTCAGTCTTGCATCTGTCATCACTGCTAAATAATTTTAAAGGCTTAATAAGCCCAAGAGGTGTCCTGTCCCTGTATGAAATTCAAAATTCATTTGTTCCTCTCTTGGGTGCTGTTTTTAGAAATAGCAGAGGAAACAGGCAAATCAGCCTAGTGATGATATTAATGTTTATAGTTTAATCCTATGAAACGGGGGAGAAGTAAGGCAATTGTAGCCAGCTGCAGAAATTGGAATATCCATAGTAGCATGTTGGGGTTTTCTTTTTGCTAAAAATATTCAAATATGGGAAGCTGTGATACTTAAAGTGAGAAGGCAAGTGGACCTGCAGATGAACACAGAAGGGGTGTCTGGAGGCAGCCTCTGAACACTGACAATAAGAACAAGGAAATAATAGGGTGCAAAATATAATTAAGAAGAATATTTTACGTCAGAGTATTTCCACTAATTTTGTGTTTGTAAGATGAAACAAAAAATACATAAGTGACCCAGAGAGCCAAATCCAATCCAGGAATCCAGGTGAAAACCTGGGGAGATCTGCAGTGAGAAAATAAGTGAAATTGCTCTATATTTACTTGAAATCTGGTGCTTGAACTAAGAACCTGGGAAGAAAAGGAGAACAAAGATATGATTCCTGCAGGGAGTTGCCTCGTTTGTAAAAAAAAAAAAAAAAAAAAAAAAATTAAAAAAAAATAAATATATATAGAATGAGGAAACGTCAACTTTGTGTTCTGCAACTCACCCCATGAGTTTTAGACCTTTAGCTCTGGCTTTCTTCAAATACAAGGTGCAAAGTCAAGAGCATGGTCCTGCCTGTCTGTGTGCTGGGCTGAGCAGTCAGTGCCTCTCCTAATCACATCAAAGTGATGTGAAGCCCTGAAAATCAAACAAAAATAAGCAACCTATTTTACCACTTGCCCCACATGCCCTCCACCTCCTTAGCTCTGCCCCCTCCATTTTATAATCATCCTGGTTTTGCCAGATACCACAGTTGGGCTCTGCTGGCTCCTTTCACCCTGCCTAAATCTACCAATTGATAAATGTTTTCTTCCTGTCTATACTGGAGAGAAAAAATGCAGATGTGATCCATTTTGAGACCATCTCCATAGCTGCTCTCATGTCTTGGGTGAAAACCAGCTACGTGCTGTACTTTCACTGTAAGCACCAGCATGTAAATCTGTATGAGACCATGGAAACAGGGTGCTCACAGACTGTTTTTCTGGACTGTACAGCAAAGACAGCGTGTTCTCTGAATCTGTTGGATACTAATAAGCCCTGGTATTGCTTTGTAAAAAAAAAAAAAAAAAATCTAATACATGTAATAACATAATATGAGGGAAAAATGTATTAATGCAAATTAACTAAAAATCCTCAAGAATTAATGTATTCAAGTGGTTAGAGAAGCTAGCAGAGGATCCTGAGCAAGAAGACCTCCTGTTTGCTAGCAGAGCCTGTTAAATGGTTGAAGCTGCTGTAGCACTGCGCATGCCAACTAGATGCAAAATCATTTTCACTGTAGAAAATCACTTGATAGCAATAACTCTGGAGTATTCTGTTGTATTCTGTTAACTTGTTGTATGTATCCATACTATTATTTAGAACTTATGTGTGTGGTTGTATGTGAATGCATAGCAAAAGAAAAGAAAGGTACTTATTTTACTTATTAGCATTAGCATTGCAAATTACTTATTAGCATTTTATCGGGCAATTTTTCCTGCAACAAACTTTCTCTATTCTTTTTGAATTTAATGAGAATTAGGCACCTGGATTTCTGTAAAGATCTGGCTTTGTGTCCTAAGCTAACAAAAAAAAAATGTTATTTGGTTTTAAGAAAATAGATTTGTCGGCTCTTTTTAATTTAAATTTACAGGAGCAGCCTGTGAAAGAGGTGGAAATCCTGCTCTGTTTGTATTACCTAGATCATGCTGAGCACAGTACTAGGGCAGCAAGTAGTTTTTTCTAATTTTAGCATACACACTGGGGAGACCAGATGCCATTTATTTTAGAATACCTGGCTTAATTTTTAAGAAAACCAATTGCTTTTGACAATAATAGTGGCTGGTCAGATTCCTTTTATATATAATTACAGCTGTAGGGTTTGCTAAGATGCAGGTCTTAGGGGGAGTACAGATCCTGGCTGAGAAATGTGAGAATGGAAGAGCTCATCCTCCTGTACAGGAACAGCAGAGCCCCTTTATCCCAATTGTGTTGTAACTCCAGAGGATTGGACATGATGAGGTATAAGTCTTCTGAAAGAGCTTTCAGAACTTAAAAACGCCCCAGCTCTTCGGTGAATCTTTGATCTCCAATGTTTGCCTCATGCTTAATAGTCTCTTTGAATCACTCTACTCACTGAGATTTTCCTGAATACAACTAACACAGCTTTTCCAGAAAAACATATGTGCATAAATTAATAGTTCCTTTTCTTTCTATATATGCTACACTTTCCTTTCTGCTGGAATATTTGCACCAAAGACAGAAATAGTTTACCTTGGCCCTGGAATTAACAGTAACTCAGATCTCCTCTGTTTACTAATGAAACAGCTTGAACTGATATAAACCCCCCCATATTTTTATCTAAAAAAATGAGCTCAATGATGGATGCCCCATCGCTGGAGGTGTTCAAGGCCAGGTTGGATGGGGCCCTGGGCAACCTTGTGTAGCTCCAGGCCTGAGGTTGGTGTCCCTGCCTGTGGCAGGGGGGTTGGAGCTTTATGATCCTTGGGGTCCCTTCCAACCCTTGCCATTCTATGATTCTATGACCAGATCAACACTGTACTTTGATGACAGACTGCTTCCTATCTTCTTGTTACATAAGGATATATTCTTCTAAGATCCCCAAAGTCTCAAAAGACAGTTTTTGAAAGGAAGTATCTGTTAAATAGCAATTCTTCAAAGTACTTGCTAGAAACAATGTAATAGCACTGTCTCCCAGATTTATTTAGGGGTAAATGTACATACTGGTTTGGTAAACAGCTTTTATTTCATATAATCAAGTTGCCTACTTTGCTTAAAGACAGAAGTGGAACCTTTTTTGTGATAGTCCTGAAGTAATCTCTGATTCAAACTGCCTCAGATGGAGCTTTGAAGATGAAAACCAAACACCATTATTTTACTACAGCCTTTTTTTCACCCTGGTGAATCTTATAATAAACCAACTGTGTGTATTTCAGTAATTTAATTTGTGTGTAATTCTACAATAATTTTGTTTAAAAAAAAATTAGAAATTGTAGCCTAACAAGGCAAAACTGGCTTTCTGGGACCAGTGTCTGATTTTCTTGCTCAATTATCAAACTTTTAACATACTAAAATATAAATAGAGAAATAATGTTTTTAAAAGATGACATGTCTTCACACTTTGGTGTCCACTTGTGGCTTGGTCTTTTTTAAAGTTGCTATTAGCTAGAGCAGCTTCCATCAGAGTCCTGTCCCTCTGGGTGCTTCTGGAAACGTGGTCTATATTCTTTGGCATTCCTGAACTTCAAAACCTCAAGACTTCACACCCATTAAGCTATTCTATGCTCTTCAATCAGATCACAGAATCACAGAATCTTAGGGGTTGGAAGGGACCTCAAGAGATCATCGGGTCCAACCCCCCTGCCAAAGCAGCTCCCTATCTCATATTACATAGATAGGTGTCCAGACGAGACTTGAATATCTCCAGAGAAGGAGACTCCACACCCCCTGGGCAGCCTGTCCCAGGGCTCCCTCACCCTCACTGGGAAAAAGTTCTTCCCCATGTTGGTGCGGAACTTCCTATGCTCCAGCTTACAGCCATTGCCCCTAGTCCTGTCCCCACAGACACTGAAAAGGGGCTGGCCAATTCCTCCTTAGATCACTATTCCTAACCTGAGAAATCAGTATTTCTAATCACCTCTTTGGAGCAACGAAGACATTGAAATGCTTAGAGGTAGGTGCTCAGCCCTGAGTGACTGGTGCCATTTTGGGTGCTCAGCACACCCGAAGTGCTTGCACAGGACTGGGGTATGTCATCTGTGGCCCCCAGAGGACCTTGGTACTTCTGGAGGAGTACCTGCAGTGGTTCCTCTCTGCACCTTCAGCTGAGTCTATAAAATACTTCCAGGAAGCAGGATCAGAATGCATTTTTGAGAAAAGTCTTGCTCACGAGCCTATTAATTAAATTTGATCTCATTTAAGCAATAATAATAATGATGTTCCAAGTAAAGTAGCAGTTATTAACTTCCATTAGGCTGAAACCAGTTCTTCAGTGATGTCCCCAGAAAATGACTGTTCTAATTTGACATTTTTTACTATGGTAGCAATTTAAATGCATGTGGTGCCCTTTGTTTTTATCCAGCAAACTTGCACTAAGCAGAAGTTGGAGCTGAGAGAAGTTAATGGATTTTGACTAGACTATTTAGAGCAGGCTAGAAAAGGAAACGTTTGAATAGTGGTAGAAAAGAAAAATGTGCTTTATTTTTTCATGCAGCTGGAACTCAAAACAATTGATTGGATTTTTGTCTAAGAATTCCTAAATTTGCTTTTTGTCTGAGATCAGACATTAAAATTGAGTCCTTAAAGTATGCCAAAAGTTGAATAATGTGAAAATGGGATTTAACTTCTCACAGTGCCTGCCTTTGCATGATAAAATGCATGCCTGCAACTTCATACTACTCATCAGTGGGCATATCTGAAAGTAATTATTTTTAAGTGCTTGATACACCATTTCATCCACCCTGTAAGTCTTCTCCAAATGCAGATAAAACCTTTTGGCAACTGGGGCAAACGAAAACATAAAGCACAGTAATTAATGTGCCTAAGTGTGCTTATGCCATATTTTTATATTCAGTGTTTAGAGGGCTCTCTGAAAAACTGCAGCTAATGATCTGCACTTGAATCAGCTACAGGTGCATCTAGAAATAAAGGGAAAAACAAATTCCTGAGCATTGTACCCTACAACTTCTTGATCCCTGATCATAGAATCATAGAATGGCATGGGTTGGAAGGGACCCCAAGGATCACAGAGCTCCAACCCCCCTGCCACAGGCAGGGACACCAACCTCAGGCCTGGAGCTACACAAGGTTGCCCAGGGCCCCATCCAACCTGGCCTTGAACACTTCCAGGGATGGGGCATCCACCACCTCTCTGGGCAGCCTGTTCCAGCCCCTCACCACTCTCTCTGTAAAAAAACTTCCCCCTAATATCCAATCTAAACCTTCCCTCCTTCAGCTTTAATCCATCCCCCTTGTCCTGCCATTATCTGCCCTTTTAAAAAGTTGATTCCCCTCCTGTTTATAATCTCCCTTCAGGTACTGGCAGGCTGCAATGAGGTCCCCCCGCAGCCTTCTCTTCTCCAGGCTGAACAAGCCCAGCTCCCTCAGCCTCTCTTTGTAGGGCAGGTGCTCCAACCCTCTAATCATCCTTGTGGCCCTCCTCTGAACCATCTCCAACAGTTCTACATCCTTCTTGTATTGGGGGCCCCAGCTCTGGACACAGGACTCCAGATGGGGCCTCAGGAAGGCAGAGTAGAGAGGGACAATCCCCTCCCTGTCCCTGCTGCCACCCCTCTTCTGATGGAGCCCAGGATCCCACTGGCCTTGTGAGCTGCAAGAGCCACTGCTGGCTCATGTTAAGTTTCTCATCCAGTATGACACCCAGGTCCTTCTCAGCAGAGCTACTCTCAAGGGCTACTCTCTGATGTAAGGCCTCCTTATGGAGGTAATGGTTAAAAAGCTTTATCAGGGATTTGCAAACAGGAAGAAGCAGCAGATGAAGACTGGTAACTACTGCATCCAGTTAAGATGTGTCTAGTTCAGACCATTCTAGAAATTCCATTTGTTATGGTGTTATGACGACATTTTCTGGGGATTTGATTCTCATACATAAGGCCTTTTGCATGAAAGGTGTAATGAACAACAGCATATAAATGGTGACACTACTACATCAGTGTTTGAATTGCACACAAACACAGGGATGTCTCTCATGCATTGCTGAGATAATCTCATACCTCTCCTAAACCATGCTAAGCAAGTAATTTAATTTGTACTTTGAATCATTCCCTGTCCAATAGCTCTTATTAAAAAAATCAGTGGATTCCTTGTTGCAGTAACTTAAAAGGGAACTTGCCAAATATCCTTCCTAAATATTCCTGTTGAAATAATGTAGAAGTAATATCACTGCTTACAACTCTGTTTCTTAAATGTAGAAAACTATTTTGCAAATGTGCATGTGAACTTCCCTGGATGAAGGAAACTATTTGTCTTTTTTTTCCTTTGGTGTATTAAAGCACTACAGTGCAGTGACTGCTGAAAGATGGAAATGGATGTCCTCATCTGTAATGCTTCATTTGTTATGCTGTAACTTTGGAGCCTAATTGGAATCTGGACGTGATGGTACCTCTCATGCTATGCCATGTAATCCAGAGGCTTACTGGGATACATCCTGTCTGAAAGCTTGTGCTCGAAATCTCAGCGTTCCTTTGGTTTGCTTAAACTATCTGCAAGTTGGACTCCACTGGCCATCTTTCATTTAAAAAAAAACAAACAGTATATACAAAAGCAATAATAGGGATTTAGCAGAATTACAAGTCCCAAAAAGTTGTCCAATGAAAGGTTATGGTGTAGTATTGCCAGTATGATCTCAAAGGATATTGTGTAGTCTAATGTTGTAATTAAATATTGTAAATCCTGAAGCTGTTGAGATGAACTTCATTTAGTTCTTACTGTCTAGGAAGTGCAGGTTAGTAGACTGTGCCTTCTGACTGAGAAGCTGAAGCATTGGAATAATAATTTTAAAATTTAAATACAGTTAGATTACTAATCCCCACTGTATGTGCCATGAAAATGAATTTTGATTGAACTGAATCCAGAATCTAGTTCTGCAGTCTATTTCAACTGAGGGTGCAATTGATAATATGACTTTTGAGTTGGAAAATGGCTCACAAATAACAGTAGTTCTGAGAGAATTTTGTTGTGCTCTTTGAGGCTGTGCACAGCCTGCCTGTGGATGCAAGCATGGAAAGTGTGAAGAGCCATCCATGGACTTGCAGATCAAGTGCCATTGTTCTTAAAAGCATGAGTGTGTGTGCGCTGCATTGTACTAAGATCCATTTAGATGGCTATTTGAGAACAGTGGCCAACGTGTTGAGGCATATGCAAGAGTAAGACCCGTAACAGTGGTGCTTACCCAGAACACAGTCCCACCTTCTGCAGATCTCTACCCCATGCAGTTCTGGAGCTGGCTGAGATGTCTTCGTACTGCACAGAGGGGCTTTCCCCAATTACTTCATCCAGTGGCTTGTCAAGTCACAGGATCTTGTGGCAGTGATCTCACAGGTTCAGTGACATTGCCTGAAGATGTAACTTGGTGTTTGTTTTGACCCTTCTAGTTTTCATCTGTGTTCTTTATCTTTTATACTGGAAGAATTAATCATTTTTAGCCTTCATACCAATAATGATATTTCTGGATATCTGTCACATCCTTCTCAGGCATGCTTTCTCCATCCTGAAAAATCTTACTCTGCTCGTTGTTTGAGCTAGCTTTGATCTTCTACTCTTATCTTTTCCCAATACTTCAATGCTGTTTTCAAGACCAGAAAGTAGAATTTTTCCACAGTAGGCAAGGACAAATATGCAGAATAGAATAAACATCTAAAAAAAAAAAAAAGTTCTTTTGTTCTCTCTCCTGTACATGGTAATTCCTAATACTCTGTTTGCTTTTTGAGTATAGAGCTGCCTTTTACAATTCTAATACCTTCTTCAAAAGTAGCTGTGATTAACTCAGAGCCTGTCACTGAATATATTCAGTCAGAATTGCTTTTTCCTGCATGTAGTTACACTTACCCTTTTATTGCCCAGCATCAAATAGTGTCATGAGGCTTTTCTGCAATTCTTAGAACCTTTAGTAATTCTTTGAAAGATGAGAGACCAAGAAAGTATGTTCCATTTATGATCAGCAGGCTGTGATTAAGCCTGATCCTATCACACAAGTGAAAGCTCAAGGAACCCTGAATCACAGCTGGAGCCTGTGAAATGAGTCTGTGCCTTCTCAGGTTGATAAAAATCAATACATTTTGTCTGTTCTCACTGGACATAAGTTGGCTTTTTATATAAGTTCAACTGCTAAACTCTCTGAAAAAACACAGCATTGCTGCTTGTTCTCTAGAAACCATCGCTTACCTTCGCTCTGTTATCCCATTTTCAGTCCTCTTTTCCTGATTAATACAACTGAGAAATCCATAATCATCAAACACCAGCAACACATCCTGCTTGGAAATAATCAGCCCTTAGACCAGACTGCAGCACAAGCACTAGCAGCAAAGACAGCCAGCCACAGGTACCTTCCTTACAGCCAAAGGAAGGATCTCTGACCTCACGCTGTGTGCTTTCCATGCAGCTTCTGACACAGCCAACCACAAAGTATAGCTTGCCCACCTCGGTGTGTAGTAGGAGCAGATGGGTCAGTGCAGCCGGGCTGCATTCACTCCTCCCCAGCAGAGTGAGCACACAAGTAGCTGTTTGATGCCTCAGAACAGGCTGTCACCTGTGGGATCCTGTAGGGATCAACACCTTTTCTCCTGGAACTGCTAAATGCCCTTGTGGGCAACGACATGCACATTACCTTCTGCTTTATCTGTCATTCATAGTTCAGCACTGAGACACCTAAAAGATAAAATAAAGCTAACTCTGACCAAAGCCAAGACTTGCTCCTACCACTGAGTAACCGTGGTCAAAACCTTCTGTTTGGCTTTCATTTTTTATACCCCTGTGGACTTTGCCCCAGTGGTAAAAAAACAAAACCAAACCCCGTGGACCCACAAAGTT
The DNA here is from genome assembly GCA_022605575.1 of Laterallus jamaicensis coturniculus. Classification (NCBI taxonomy): domain Eukaryota; kingdom Metazoa; phylum Chordata; class Aves; order Gruiformes; family Rallidae; genus Laterallus; species Laterallus jamaicensis. The sequence continues at coordinate 760,683 of JAKCOX010000015.1, forward strand.
CTTTTCCTTGGTCAAAAACTGCTGAGACCTTTGCTTTAAGCTGCATGCAGACAAAACCCCCTGTAAATTGGATAAAAGATTCTGTAAGTTCCCGTTTGAAATTCATGCTTCAGGCAATTTTCTGTGGTGAAGGAGACAGAATTAAAGCAAAAAAAACCCCACAAGTCTCTGAAGCATCGAAACATTTTCTGAACGCATTACAAGATGGAAATCTGAAGATAATAGATGCAGAGCTGAAGGTTGGTTGGTACAGTCTGGGAATTATCCAAAAATATTGCTTAGCTTCCTGTTAGTTTAGTGATACCTCAGAGGGATATCTATATTCCCTAATGGAAAGCGTAGGAATGATGCTTTATCTTTTCTGGCTGTTCTAAACAGACATGTTGAAGGTACATAGGGTAGCAGAAAAATCCAAAGAAGCATACGATCTGTATGAATGAATAGTGTGGGTTTTAAGATGAAAGCAGGTTAATTGATCACTGGAACATAACTTAAATATTTCATGTAACTAATGTATGTGTTCTGTCTAAATGCTGATACCAGTAAAACACTTTCACACATGAACTGGAAAATACACTATAGAAGCAATTCTAATAAGTGAGGTATGGAAATGATGACTTGGACTTTTCTAGTTCCTGTTACTGTGATAGTGGAATACAGCTGCTAACAATCAGATACGCTTACTGTTTGTAACGTAATACATTTGATGATCCTAATTAGTCATTCCATATGTGTTCTTGATTTGCCTCAGATGACAGTAGAAGCCAGGGATGTAAGATTTGTTGTTTGCATTACAACCCTTCCTTTAACAGAGAAATTAAACAACTTGTTTATTTAAGTAATGATTTAACTAGTTTAGAGTCGACCACACGATTTTTGAAGGAGGAGTTACGCAAGTTTCATCCTTCCTGTTGAATGTAGAAAAGTAAATACTACAAATGAGCTTAAGCAAATAAAATATGCAATCCAATCAACCTTGGAATGAGGGCCAAAATGTAACTGCACAATGTGATGGGAGGGACAGAGAGCTGGGCTCTTCTCCACGGTGCCCAGTGCCAGGACAAAAGGCAATGGGTACAAACTGAAATATGGGGAAATCTGTTTAAATGTGACAATCTTTCTTGTTGGGAGGGTTATCAAACACTGGAGCAGGTTGCTCATAGAGGCTGTGGGATCTCTATCTGTAGAGATATTAAAAACCCAACCAAAGACCTGAGCAATTTGCTGTGCTTTACCCGGATTAAAATGCAGGGGTGGGCTTGACAATCTCCAGAGCTTGCTCCCTACCTCATCTATTCTGTGATCCTGACTTCTCTCACTAGCTTGCCCACCTTGTTTGGGTGCAACACGAGTGCACTGTTATCAGGAGGTCACTGCCCACCTGCCTCACTGCCCCTTGGCACCCGGCTCCTTGCAGACACCTTCCCTTGCAGAGCAGCTCATTCTTCTTGCTCCAGGACTATGTGATTCAAACTTGGAAGGAAATAATGCTCAGAAAGTTTTGATTTCCTGACCTGTTATTTTTTCATGAGATTCTGCCCAGAGTTAGAGTTTTATTTATGACTGTTCTAACTGAAGAGTTGTATATGGAAGATGACATCAAGTGTTGTAGGAGCAGCTGGGAGTAGGGGTTAGAGTAAGTAATTTGTCAGCCAGTTGGGTCTGAAAGGTAAATTGATGAAGCTGATGAAAAAGAGTCATGCTGCTTTTCTTCTAGGCTTCGTGATGTAACTTCCCCTTTGGGGAGTGTTTCCTGTGTTTTGTATCCTTGTGAGTGAGATTTTTGCTGGACCCTAGAAGTCTAGCAATGAAAGTAGGTGACAGCAGAGGCAAAGGCAACCAGCAGCCTGTGACAGTCCCCTGAAAAGATAAATGAAAAGGGGTTTTTTCCTTCCTGCATTAAGGGTGCTTGTTTAATCTTGACACCTACTTTCACTTCATTTTTCAATCAAATGTAAAAAAACCAAAACCAACCAAAGAAAAAACCCAAGGAGATAGACATATTAGAAAATACAGAAAATTTACCCAGACCTTGTTTGCAGCTAGATGAGAGTGTATTTGTGAATAGGTAAAGGTGGCTTCAAGGAGAAACTAGCCTTTGTTGTAATTTAGGGCAGTGCTACATCTTTAATTGCTTTTAGGTGCTCACAGTGGCTTTCCTGAGATGCCATTCCACTAACAAAGCATTACTGAAAGACAGTTTGGTTGTCTCGTGGCCTTCACCAATCTGCTCTGTTCACCACTGCATTCAGTAGTGAACAATAGGAATGGTTTCTAGCACTTTCTCATGGGATTACCCTGTGCTAAATTAATCTTCCACCACTTACTAAGGAAAAAAAAAAAAAAGAGGGAACTTTGATCCTTACCTGGTCTGTTATACTCCTTTCTCTTCCCTACATAAAACAATTATATTGTCTCCAAAGAATGGTTGGTTCCATTACATGCTAGGGTGGGTGACCTGAACGTGGGGATGAAAGGTACCACAGAAACCTGGTTGTATGGAATTTAGGGTTTGCACATGGATACTAAAACAGCAACCTCCATTTTGTCTGTGTTTGTTGAAACTGAAGTTCTTGTACAGGGAGACAGCGATATGGTGTGATAACCATGGGTATTTATATATGGAATTAAATGTGTTGATTATCTGCCAGGATATTCTAGTATGCGAACCCCTTTGCAATTAATTGCACAGCCTGAATTATCAGAAACTCACTGTCGAAGCAGGGAGAATATATAATCAGTTGTTATTGAAGAGACTGTTCCCCAGGTGAGTGGAGCCTGTTTAAATACACAGCCCACATGCTGTGGACAGGACAGGCTGTGAACGGTAGGGAGCTGTGCCGGGGAAGTTCCAATTAGAATATTAGGAAAAGGTTCTGCACCAAGAGGGTGGTCAGCCTCTGGAACAAGTTCCCTAGGGAAGCAGTCACATCACCAAGCCAGTCAGAGTTCAAGGAGCACCCAGATGATGCTCTTAGCCATATGTTTAGTTTTAGGCAGTCCTGTGAGGAGCAGGGAGTTGGACTTGATCCTCTGGGTCAATATTCTGTGACTTCAGGACTATGTCCTGCTATTATCCTCAAATCCATGTTCCCTTGTGCAATACAATGAAATCAGGTGATGGTGTCCTCCATCAAGCAACTGTTCCACTTACACGTGCATGTCAGTGTATCACTTGCCAAGGGAAAGAATGGGGCAGAGCAAATACAATTTACTATTTAATAATGATATTACCTACTGTGTGCAAAACACTTAATTGAAGCAGTGCTACAGGTACTTTGTGCACAGGCTTGCATCCCCATGCCAGTTGGAAGAGCAGGGCGATGACCCACCGCCTTTGTAGCACGTGCAGTGCAGCATGTCTATGGTGATGGTGCCCTCTGCCCACAAGACCTACCTCATCATTGATGGCAGCCACAATGCCTGATCTTAATACACCTGCAATTCTGTCTCCTGCTCGGTGGCATGGGTTGGGGGAGCAATTTCCTGTCATTCTACTTGCTGAAGATGGAAATAGGTTTGATTTGTAGTAAGCTCTGTCTCAAGTTCTATGTAACAAATGTATTTTCAATACTAATATTTGGTGGTGTCATGACACGCTATAGCGTGGGGGCAAGAATGAGATAATACAGGTTATAGTGGGGGTTGCTACTTTCCTTCTCATAGGAGCAGAGTCTAGCTACAGTACAGACTCTGACCCTGTGTTTGGTAAGCACCTTTAAATGATGCTGTCTGTGGGATACCATGAGAGGGTGGCATGCAGTGCTGCCTCTTGTCCTCCCTGGGGTCTCCCGAGCTTTCCTGCAGTCGTTTCAGGGCGCTTCTTCACCTTTTGACCTGTTAACTTCTCAGCCCAAATAACCGTACAACCACGACCACAAACTTTGTAACGCAGATGCATTAGAAAAGCTGCCGATTTATTTTCTCCACGTTCGGACCTACGCCGTTCCACAGGTGGGTATCATTCTGTACTGCCTTTCAACTCCAGGAGTCGGTACGAGCGCTGCCGTCCCCCCGGGCAGCCGGGGAACCGCCCGCCCCGCACGGGCTGTCCAGAGCCGCCTCGCCGGACAAACGGCGCTGGCGCAGCCAAACCTAGCCCACCCCGACCCGGGAGGTAACACACCACGAGCAGGTCCTCTCCCTGCGTGCAGAGGTGGAAGAGGACCATTTGGAATTGTCCCGGAGATGGCAGCATCGAGCAGTTTATTTTCCAGGCTGGGCTTGCACCACTTGTCGTGCCCTACTCGCGGTGAAAGTTGCGCGTGCGGCGCGGTGCAGCCCTGCGACCTGCAGCGCTCGGTTTAATTCAGCACAGAGCGAGTCGGGGGCCTGGAGTCAGCCGGGTGGCGGGAGGCGAGTACAACTCCCCCGGGGCCCTGCCCTCGACTGCCCTGCCGCACGCCGCGGCGGCAGCGCCAAGCCGCCCGCTCCGCGCCAGCCCTTTCTGCGGGCAGCGGCCGCCCTGCCAGCGCCACGGCCGCGCCGCTCCGGGCCACGTAGTAGCCGGAAGCGGTTCCCGAGGAGCCGAACGAGCCCGGGGAGGGCGCGCAAGCCCAGCGGTCCCGCCGGCCCCGGAAACCAGCCCGGCGGCCGCAGCTCCCCCGTTCCCCTCCCGGCGGCATCGCCCTGAGGGGTAACGGGCAGCGGCGGCCCCGCGCTCAGGCCTGCGGAGCCGGCGACAAGGGCTGCGGGAAGGAAAGCGTGAGGAGGCCGCTCGCCGCGGCCAAAGCCGCCACACTGCAGAGGCAGCCGGCGGCGGCTATAAATAACACGCCGCTGAATGGCGTCTACGCCTCCTTACTACGCGCCGCGCCTCAGCCCGGCCGGGCGCCGCCCCCTGCCGCCGCCGTGACGGACAGGCGGCGGTACCAATGGGGGCGCGGCCCCCGGCGGGCGGTGCGGCGCGGGGCCGGGCCCGGCGGTGGCGGCCCCCGCGGCCGCGCTGAATGAGGGCAGGGAGGGAGGGCGGGGAGCGCCGGGGCGGGCCGCGGGGCCGCGGCGCTGGGCTGGCCGGGAGCCTGGCGGCGGCGGCGGCTCCGGGGATGGTCCACGCACTGGCGCCGTCACGTGTTGTTCTCCTTGGAGTGAGCCTGAGCGGCGGCGGCGGGCGGAGGGGGCTGGCCGGGCGAGCGGGGCCCCCGCCGCCTGTTTTGGTGTGGGGCGCCGGGAAACTCCGTGAAGAAGCCGGCGGAGAGGGAGTCGCCACGGCGGTGCCCGCTCCCCCGCCGGCCTGGGGCACGGGAGGGGGCCGCGCCGCCTGCCGCTGAGGCGCTGCCGACTGGAATGAAGAGGAGGAGGAAGAGAGGATGTTCCTTCGGCACTCGGGCTGCCTCCCCTCCCGCCGCTGCCGGGCTGCGCCGTGTGTGGAAATGGCACTTTCTCTGCCTAACGAGATGGGACTGAATGGGGTCGCCAGCCTCCTCCGCACGCACGAGCGGGAGAAGCAGCAGCAGCAGCAACCTCAGCGCTGATATTTGGGGAAGGGGGGGGCTGTGTTGCGGGCGGCTTTTTCTTGTTTCCCCCTCTTTTTTGGGGGGAAGGGGGGAGAAGGGGGAAGAAGCTTGTATTTTTGGGTGCAAACCCCGGACTTTGCAAAACAATCTCTGCCCCCGAGAGGATATTTAATCTGCAACAGAATTCGCTACTCGCGGAGGCAAACTTGAGACGGAGAAGGGGCGCAGGGCGCGGAGGAAGGGGACCCCCGCCCCGCTCCCGGCAGAGCCCGACTCCCGCAAGGGAAGATGCGTTTCTCTTTCCCGGCGGCTGCTCTTGGGACGAGACTTTCGTTTGGACTGATCGGGACTGGACTTTTTAAGGACGCGCTTACCCATCTAAGGGCGATTTGGGCATAAACAGCAAGGCAAACTCTGATTTGGTGCTGGAAGCTGCCTCAGCCACTGAACAGCTGCTCTCACCCTGCTTCTGTCCCTCCTCCGTCCCGTTCTCAAAAGGGGATCCTGAGCTATTTTGCTGCTTTTTTTTTTGTTTAATTAATTTTTTAATTGTTGTTGCATGAATTTTATTTTAGGTGGTTGTCTTTTCTGCCTGGCTTGGCTGTTTTGGGGTCTTGTGGACTGCTAGCTGCGGTAGCAGCTCCACTGAGTCTCACCATGGCTAGCCCCACAGACAATAATGAGGGCTTCTTCTCAGATGTCAGAAAGGTGGGTTACTTGCGCAAACCCAAGAGCATGCATAAACGCTTTTTCGTGCTGAGGGCAGCCAGCGAGTCTGGACCCGCCCGACTGGAGTATTACGAGAATGAGAAGAAATGGAGACACAAGTCAGGGGCCCCCAAGCGCTCCATCCCACTAGAAAGCTGCTTCAACATCAACAAACGGGCTGACTCCAAGAATAAGCACCTGGTGGCCCTCTACACCAAGGACGAACACTTTGCCATTGCAGCTGACAGTGAGCCTGAGCAGGAGAGCTGGTACCAAGCGCTGCTGCAGTTGCACAACAGGACCAAGGGCCACCACCATCTCCATCACCACCACCACCACCACCACAGTGACGTCACCTTTGGAGGCAGCAGTGCGGGACTGGGGGAAGCAGGTGAGGACAGCTATGGTGAGGTAGCCCCTGGCCCGGCTTTTAAGGAAGTTTGGCAAGTAATTCTGAAGCCTAAGGGCCTAGGCCAGACAAAGAACCTGATTGGCATCTACCGCCTGTGCCTGACTAACAAGACCATCAGCTTTGTGAAGCTGAATTCAGATGCGGCTGCTGTGGTTCTGCAGCTGCTCAATATCCGCCGCTGTGGTCACTCTGAGAACTTCTTCTTCATTGAGGTGGGGCGCTCGGCTGTGACTGGGCCTGGTGAGTTCTGGATGCAGGTAGATGACTCGGTGGTGGCACAGAACATGCATGAAACCATCCTGGAGGCCATGCGAGCCATGAGTGAGGAATTCCGTCCCCGCAGCAAGAGCCAGTCTTCCTCAAACTGTTCCAACCCCATCTCTGTGCCCCTTCGCAGTAGGCACCATGTCAACAACCCTCCACCCAGCCAGGTGGGGCTCAGTCGCCGGTCCAGGACTGAGAGTGTCACGGCTACCTCTCCTGCTGGTGGTGGGGGTGGAGGTACAGGTGGCAAACCCAGCTCTTTCCGGGTTCGAGCGTCGAGTGATGGGGAAGGCACCATGTCAAGGCCTGCCTCTGTGGATGGTAGCCCAGTTAGTCCCAGTGCTAATCGGACCCATTCGCACAGGCACCGTGGCAACTCCAGGCTCCATCCTCCGCTCAACCACAGCCGGTCCATCCCAATGCCTTCCTCACGCTGCTCTCCTTCAGCCACCAGTCCAGTCAGCCTGTCATCCAGCAGCACTAGTGGCCATGGCTCCACCTCAGACTGCCTGTTTCCACGAAGGTCTAGTGCTTCGGTTTCTGGTTCACCCAGTGATGGAGGATTTATCTCTTCTGATGAATATGGTTCCAGCCCATGTGACTTTCGCAGCTCTTTTCGCAGTGTGACCCCAGATTCATTGGGACACACCCCACCAGCTCGGGGTGATGAAGAGCTCAACTACATCTGCATGGGGGGGAAGGCCACCTCCTCCTGCTGCAGCCTGGCAGCCCCCAATGGCCACTTCATCTCACGCACCTGCCACCCACAGCAGCAGACCCGCTACTCTGGTACGCCGTGCTGTCCCCGAGGTGGTAGCGAGGAAGTTGCCGACTTGGAGAAAACATTCAGGAAGCGGACTCACTCTGCAGGCACTTCGCCTACCATCTCCCACCAGAAGACACCCTCGCAGTCTTCAGTGGCCTCCATCGAGGAGTACACGGAGATGCTGCCTTCTTACCCCTGTGGTGGCAGCCGGCTCCCTTCCTACCGGCACTCTGCCTTTGTGCCCACACACTCCTACCCAGAGGAGTGTCTGGAGATGCACCACCTGGACAGTGGCCATCATCGGACCAACTCCGCCCCGCACACGGATGATGGCTACATGCCCATGTCACCTGGCGTAGCCCCTGTGCCCAGTGGCGGGGTGGCCCCCAAGGGTGGCGACTACATGCCCATGAGTCCTAAGAGTGTATCTGCTCCACAGCAGATCATCAACCCTAGCAGGGGCGGACGCCACCCTCCAGCCACGGTGGACTCCAATGGCTACATGATGATGTCCCCTAGTGGCAGCTACTCCCCAGACGGCGGCTCTGCAGGCTATGGCAAGATTTGGACAAATGGTGCCGGCCACCATCCTAAACTGTCAGTGGAGAGCAACGAAGGGAAGCTCCCCTGTGGCGGCAGCGACTACATCAACATGTCCCCAGCCAGCGGCTCCACCACCAGTACCCCGCCTGACTGCTACTTTGGGGGCGCGGGGCAGACGGGTGTTGAGGAGGCCGCCGCTGTGGCTCACCACAAACCCATCTACTCCTACTTCTCTCTGCCGCGCTCCTTCAAGCACGTGCACCGGCGGGGCGGCAGTGGGCCAGCAGTGGCAGGCGAGGAGGGCAGCCCCCAGCCCCACATCGCCCTGGGCTCTGGCCGCCTCCTCTACGCCGCTGAGGACTCGTCCTCCTCCACCAGCAGCGACAGTCTGGGTGGCGGCGGCGGTGCCGAGGGCGGCCCCCCACTGCAGGCGCAGCCCCCGCGCAAGGTGGATACGGCCGTGCAGACCAAGGGCCGCCTGGCACGACCGACGCGCCTGTCTCTGGGCGGCCCCAAGGCCAGCACCCTGCCGCGGGCCCGGGAGCAGCCCCCGCTGCTCCTGCCCCCGGAGCCGAAGAGTCCCGGCGAGTACGTCAACATCGAATTCATCGCCGGCGAGAAGCCGGCTTTCCCCTCGGCCGTCCTGGGGCTGGGCGTGCCGCCGCCGGGCAACGAGGCCGCCGAGGAGTACATGAACATGGAGCTGGGGCCGCCGCGGCCCCCCTGCCCCGCCGGCTTCGCCGCTGCGCGGGCAGCCCCCGCGGCCCGGCCCCGCCGAGGCGCTGCCCCCGGGGGTCGGGACTACGTGACCATGCAGCTGGGGAGCGCCGCCGCCGGGGGCTCCTGCTCGGACTGCGTCGACAGCCCTTCCCCCTGCTCGCCCGCCCGCCTGCTCAGCTACGCCGACGTGCGGGCGGGTCGCTCCGTCGCCGAGAAGCCCCCGCAGGCGTCGACGGCTTCCCCGGAGCTGCCGCGGCCGCCGGCCGAGCTGTCGGCGCCGCCGCCGCGCTCCTCCTCCCTGCTCGGGGGGCCCGGCGCGGGCAGCGCCTTCACCCGCGTCAGCCTCAGCCCCGGCCGCAACCAGAGCGCCAAGGTGATCCGCGCGGATCCGCAGGGCGGCCGGCGGCGGCACAGCTCCGAGACGTTCTCGTCCACGCCGAGCGCCGCCCGCGGAGCGGTTGGCAGCGGCGGTCTCGGGGCGCCCTTCCCCTGCGGCGGCGCGGGGGGCGCGGAGGAGGTGAAGCGCCACAGCTCGGCCTCCTTCGAGAACGTCTGGCTGCGGCCCGCCGCGGGGGAGGCGGCCGGCGCCCCCGCCTCCCGCCGGGAGTCGGGTGCTGCGCCCGCCCTGGAGAACGGGCTCAACTACATCGACCTGGACTTGGTGAAGGACTTCAGTCACCGCCGCCACCACCACCTCCGCCCCGCTGCCGAGGGCGCCGCTCTGCCGGGGGGGAAGCAGCCGCCGCCCCCGAAGCCCCCGGGTCAGCCTCGCGGGAGCGGCCACTCCAGCGACGACTTGAGCGCGTACGCCAGCATCAGCTTCCAGAAGCGGGAGGAGATGTAGGAAGCGGCCGCCCGCCCGCCGGGGAAGGTGAGCCGGGGCGGGGGAGCCGCGCCTCCGCTCGGGGACTTGAATGGCCCCGGGCGTCTCTGCGAGGGAGGAGGGCCGGGGTGGGGGCCGAGGCTGCTCGCTGCGATTGCTTGCCGTGAGCACAGCCAGCTCGCAGGGCGGGCTGGAGGTGTGAGGCATCCTCCCCCGGGAAGAAGGCTTCGGGAGATGCCGCAGCCCGGGCAGGGTGGCTGTGACACGTTAGGTTGGTTTCGTTGCGCGTCTGCGGCATGTTTTAGTGCGAGAAGCATCCGGCAGCGCAGCATCCCTGCGCGTCTCCCAGTTGCTGGCTCTCGCCTGCGCGGGCCGGGGGAGATGCTGCCGAAGCACGCCGGAGGTGCCCGTGGAGGCGGGGATACGGTACTCTGCTTATGTGTGGCCATGCTTCCTTTCAGAATTGGGTGCGCTTCAGAAGCCAACGTAGGGAAGGAAAAAAGCCCCGTGAGTTGTGAATTAGCTATAAAGATAGGGCTGGGAGCAGGAAGCTCCCGCTGTAATCCTAGTTTGGGCGGTAATTACTCTAGTGGCCAAGGGTAAAGCAGTCAGCCGTGTGTGTGGATGCTTTCCCGTGTGCAGAACACAGCTAACGGCACCTACCTCACGGGGCTGTGATGACTGTTCGTTTTGTTTAGAAGGCACTTTGAACTTGAAAAAGACTTGGAAGCATTGTATTTGTCACTTGTGTTTCAATTGATACTACGTGTGGCTGTCCCATGCTCCCAGCAGTGAGGAACAGGCCGTACAAACTGTGTCTTTGGCATTGACCGATGTGTTCCTTGAAACTTCTCATTTTTAATTCGGGAAAAACTTCTGCCAGGCTGTTGCATGTTGATTACAGGCATGGAAGATGAATAGGAGCATTGTTGCAAGAAATGTAGTGTTTCTGTTCTGTGGGACCTTCATGCAGAACGCACCAAATGTATCTTGTTATAGCTCCCAAAGCGTAGGGCACCTGTGGGAGTCCTTTGTGAAGTGAGTGAAGACTGTTCTGGTGCGCAGAGCTCGTAGATGGCCACCCAGTTAATCCTGTTGCCACTAGATTTTAGCTGTTTTCTACATGCTTGAGGGCCAGTAATCACAGTAGTTTAAGCAGTTACTACAAATGTGTGCAGTGACATTACAGAATGAAATCTCATACCACTGTTTATGTTATAAGTGTAATAAACTTACTATTTGTATTGCTTATTTCCTCGGCTCAAGAGAATGCTGAGGGCTTGTCTAGATGCAGTGCTTGGGCTTGTATGTTCACTGGTTTTATATGCTTTTCCATCTTTGTAACCTGAACAAGCAGAGCATTCTCTTCGCGTTTGTTATTTAGCACTTGCTACTGTTGCCTGTCGGAGCAACACAGTGGTATGTGCTAGTCTTATGTGACCTACAAACATCAGGTTAACCTCAAAGTTCGAGGTAAGGTGTAAGATCAGTGCAGATACTGCTGGCCTGGTTCACACGGTAACTGGTAGGAAATGATTATTTTTGTGGGCATCTGACAGGAGCGTGCTGGCTGTCACAATACGTCCTCTGTGACCAGACTTGGAGCAGCATGCCTTTTCTCTCTTCTGGGATGTGCTTGCAAGAGCCTGGCTAGACTGTCATCATGATGCCTGCTCCTACCCTGGGAATCTGTATCTGCAAAGGGCAGTGTTGCTGTCACAAACTCTTTGGGGGGATTTTTGCCAGAGGATGCAGCCTGTTGTGCTGTAAGTCACGCTGTTAGGAGCATTATTGTTTTGATTCCCCTGTTGTGTGCTAAGACTGGAGGAGCAAGTGTGAGAGAAAATCCACCATTAGCATGTGGGTAAATAAGAAAAGTGTGCAGGAGTATGAGAATGTGAGTCTGATGGTGAGAGCAGTGTCATAACTGTGTACTTACACAGTTTTTTTTCCAAATACACTGTTTGTTTTTGCTGTAGACAACGTACTTAATGGATCCTATGTGTCATCTTTAACATAAAAAGATGTGACAATGTTCTCCATCATGGTGGTAGGTAGATATCTGTTGTGATTATGCTGTTCAGTGGAGGATCAGGACGTGGAAGACCTCATAGAAGAACATGCTGAAAAATATTATGCAGATGTTTTTCATAGCAGAGTTGTGAAAGGTAGAGTCTAATAGAGTAATTGCTGTTTGAAGTCAGTTATTTCCCAAAATTAGGATTGGACTGAGCAAGCACAGCTTCTCCTGGAGGCAGGGGAAGACTCAGGCTATAATTATACCGGGAGTGTGTAGCCGTGGCTGTTCCCTTTTCCTTCCCACTCTAAAGCTGTGTTAGTTACTAGTAGCTTTCTCAGACATTAACCCTTGGGCTTTTATTTCCCAGGCTAGATTTCTCACCATCAGCTGCACCTTTCCTAGGAAAATTCAGCTCGATTAGCTAATCTGTTGAGTACACTAAGGAAAAAAAAATCCATGTTTTGTCTGCGTTAGACCATTTCTACATCTGCTCTTTTACACATCCTCGTACCTTTCTTGCTTTGGAGGTGGAACTTAGGTTTGGCAGGAGAATCGGCCCATGTAAGTTATACCTGGTATCATTGCTGAGAACATCTGCCTGGAGGTGAGTGATTTACAGGCCTGCAAACAAGTCTGTTTGCACACGTCTGAGAAAGTTGTTGAGCACCTTCAGCTAAACTCTTCTGGAAATGCCATGTGCAGTGAGGGTGCTCCAGTTCCCCACAGCTCTGCATGCCCCTCCGAGGAGCAGCTGAGTGGGCTGTGCTGCCTCTGCCCTGTGCTCCTCCTGGCAGGTGAGGCTGTTCAGGCTCTGGCTCAGTGTGAGGAAGCTGTCATTGCTGTTTCTCCCGTGAGTGAGATGAGAAAGGAAGGAAAAGCTACTTGGCATGTTTGCAGGTATGGTGGAGAGGAGAGAACATCCGGACCTGGGAGGAGAGAGTTGAACCTGCAGGCATCAGCAAAAGTGATGGAGGAGGCTGTGTTAAGTACTGTTTCCTTGCTCTCCATCTCTTCTGTGCATTATTATTTACACTTCTGATCTCAGAAGTGGCAAGAATATTGCATGTGGTCATCTTTAAGGGCTTTTTTTTTTTCTTTCTGTAGCACAGCTTTCCACCCCACCCCAAAGGCCAAATGTATCTACCTAGCTCTTGTTTTATCCATTCTGGAATTTTCTGTTCCAGACTATGAGACAAGGACCCCAAATATTGGCCATTCATCTCCTAATGGGTAGAATGATTGTTGCTGGTTTTCTGCAAGCTAGCTAACTCCTCTCTTCCCTCCTCCCCCTGTCTTCCCCTCCACCACCTCCAAGTTACTCAGACATTACATTCTGAAGTATTTTTAACATTTTTGAAGTGTATTTATGTCTCCTAATGTTAAAGATAGTGGCTGAAATAATCACATAGTTTTCCAAATTTAATTAAAAACCCCACTTCTCTCACACCCACAGCATTCCTCCTCTCCAATCCCATTGCCTTCTTCATCATATATTCTTGGCTGTTTGCTAACAGCTGGCCCTGCCCTGGCCTTTCTAGCTCTCTCTGCTCCCGTCCTGTTAGAAGTGCAACCATTTCAATATGGCCCTGCACGCTCCCCTGCCCAAATGCTTCCCTCTGCGTCAGAGAATTGGGTACTGCTGTGTGTGCCTGGCCAAGACAGCGACTCTTTGGAGCTTGGATCCTCTGGTAAGCAGGCTGCTGTGCTGCAGCTGGAAGGTCACGCTGGTGCAGCGGCCGAATCGTGCTGGCTAACACCATCCTGAGGCATGGGGAAAGTCAGGGGAGAGCTGGAGAGAGCGGTGGTGCAGTAAGGTGTTTGCCTCCTCCTTAGGGTGCACAGATCATAGAATCATAGAATGGCAAGGGTTGGAAGGGACCCCAAGGATCATAAAGCTCCAACCCCCCTGCCACAGGCAGGGCCACCAACCTCAGGCCTGGAGCTACACAAGGTTGCCCAGGGCCCCATCCAACCTGGCCTTGAACACCTCCAGGGATGGGGCATCCACCACCTCTCTGGGCAGCCTGTTCCAGGACCTCACCACTCTTTCCGTAAAAAACTTCCCCCTAATATCTAATCTAAACCTTCCCTCCTTCAGCTTTAATCCATCCCCCTTGTCCTGCCATCATCTGCCCTTTTAAAAAGTTGATTCCCCTCCTGTTTGTATGCTCCCTTCAGGTACTGGCAGGCTGCAATGAGGTCCCCCCGCAGCCTTCTCTTCTCCAGGCTGAACCAGCCCAGCTCCCTCAGCCTCTCTTTGTAGGGCAGGTGCTCCAGCCCTCTGATCATCTTTGTGGCTCCTCTGACCCCTCTCCAACAGTTCTACATCCTTCTTGTATTGGGGGCCCCAGATCTGGACACAGGACTCCAGGTGGGGCCTCACGAGGGCAGAGCAGAGAGGGACAATCCCCTCCCTGCCCCTGCTGGCCACCCAAATGAGAGGATGAGCAGATGTGAATATGCCGTGGATCCTGCTTTTAGGATTGCTGTGAGAAAGCTCCTAGAATGAGCAGGGGTTTTGAAGATGAGCTGCTGATGGCTTCTATTCTGAGTATGTAGTGAAAAAATATTCCAAAAAGGAAACCATTAGAGGTTGGCTCCAGAGAAACAGGAAAGGCTGTAGTAAGATAGTAGCATGAATCCAGGTAGGTGGCTTTGATCTGCAGAGCTTCAAAGTGAAGGCATTATTCCCTTGTCTCATTTCCATTTTGTTGATGAGTCTGAGAACTCGTGAAAGTGAGTGCTAATAACACTGAATAGAATATGTGTGCGAGCAAGTGGTAACTTGGCTCTTTGGCAGCTTTAATGACTTGCCTGCTTTACCCTGTGCATGGGTGGTTTGGGTTGTTTGGTGATGTAAGAAAATGGGGAATACAGTACAATGATATCCGTGTGGTGGTTAGGTCTTTTGTCTGGTTCCAGTTAAAGCAAAGCACTACTAAGGGGAAGAGCTAAGCATTTGTTTGGGTCTCATGAAAATATACATGATCATCAACACAAAATTACTCATTTAATTCTTGCATACTACACCTGGACTTTTTGTTGTTGGGACATTGCTTGCTTTTAATTTTTTTTTCTTTAATAGTTTTCAATAATTGGTTTTGTTTCCTCAAGTTAAAAATTTCAGGTGGAACAACTGAAATACAGCAAATGCCAAAATGAGATGTGTACAATTACAGTCAGGTTTTGGGGGGAGGTTGTTTCCAGAACTGAAAGAACAGAAGTTTCCATAGTTTTGGGTCAGCACCAAGGTAAATAGTGTAAGTTCTGAAAGTTTCCTGTGCTTTATGGCTATTACTGTAGACAAAACAGTGCATTTCTTACTGTATGCACACACCAGTTTTCCCCCATAACTAATTATTTGCCAAAATTGAGTCTGTGTCTCCACATACTTGTGTATTTGCAGTTCTGTTAAACAAGACCACAAGCTTATTACTGGTGTTTTCAGGGTATTTTGAGGCTTTCTTTTTTTTTTTTAATTTAGACAGTAGATCAGTTCCTTTAGTTACATTAAATTGTAGTATTGATTGTTTCCCCACCCTGGTTAAAACCATTAAAATCACAAGTTTCTTGGGACTTTTTTTTTTTGTTTGTTTTTTGTGGTTTATAAATTGGAACAGTATGATTTAGAGAGCTGGGCTTGTTCAGCTTGGAGGAGAGAAGGCTCCAGGGGGAACCTATAGCAGCCTTCCAGGACCTGCAAGGTGCCTGTAAGAAAGCTGGGGAAGAACTGTTCACAAGGGCATGGAGCAGTAGGACAAGGGGGTAGTGGTTTTGAACTAGAAAAGGGGAGATTTAGGTTGGATATTAGGAAAAAAAAATCTTCAATATGAGGGTGGTGGATCACTGGAACAAGTTGCCCAGAGACTTAGTGGAGTCCCCATCCCTGGAGATAGTCAAGGTCAGGTTTGGTGGGGCTCTGAGCTACCTGACCTAGTGAAGGTGTCTACTTACTGCAGGGGGTTGGACTAGATGATCTCCAAAGGTCCTTTCCAACCTTACATATTCTGTGATTCTATGATTTATAAATCAGTTCAGTCAATTGTGAAGTACTATCTGGACTTCTTTAGCAGAGGTTTTGCATTTAGTCAAATGTTTAAGCTGTTTTCTGAATGAGGTTTAAATTTGAAAATGAAACAGGACATTGCAGGGCAGGGATGATGCTCCTTTTTAACTTGCAACTGTGGAGAGATCATATGTGTCCTTAGAGAAGACCCATAAATGGAGAATTGTAACTCTTAAATAAAAGGCAGCAGGCCACTGGGAGTGGGAATGTTATTTCACCAGTATCTTCAGTATGTTATGTTGTTTCAAGAATGCTTTCTAGTAGCTGAAATTTTGATACTCATTAGGACTGTGCCATCCTCATGACCTTGTAAATCCATGAATGCCAAGTACTGTAAGTAAAATTTACCTGAATATTCTTTTGAGTGAGTTACAATAGCTGTGTAGTAGCTCATTTGTGAAGAAAGAGGGTGTTTTTTTCTGAGTTTATTGAAGCTCTGAAAGTGGATCTGTTTGGTACTGATCATTGTGTAAATAAAGTCAGTAGCGAACATAAGCTTTCAAAAAAACCAAATTGATGTCCAGTGATAACAGATACTATTTTCCATAACTAATTTCATACTAGATTTAACTTCTGTGCTGAGTTTCACTGAAAACTAATGATTGCATTTGACAGGGTTATGAAATATAGACAGTACTCTTAAGAGATAGGAGGAAGAAGGGGGGAAAGGCTGTTCACAGGACCCCTGTGCTGTGGCCAGAAGAGAGACTGTGGGATGCTGACATAAGATAATGGAGAATTAGAGAAGTAGTTTTAGAAACTGTTATGGGAGGGGGGTGGAAATGAGGGATAGAAATTAGTTAGGGAACACAGAAAACCTGAGAGAATTGCAAGGTGCTCATGATCTGAAGGGAATTGGGGTGGTGCTATGTGGAAGTTTGAGAGTGAGGATAGAGAAATGTGGCGAGCCTGGGTATATCGTTTGTTCTAGAGGCATTCATTTTGCATGGGACTGCAGGTTTCTGGAGTTTTTACTTTCATATTTTTCTTTGTATCTTTATTACTGATATTTGGCACTCTGTTTAGAAGGCATGTGTTCCTTGGGATTAGATATTTTACTTTTTTTTTTTTTAAAAAAGTATTATTTGGATATTCTGCTGACGTTAACAGTTCGTTGTGCCTAGTAAGGTAGGCAGAATTTGCCTCTGGTTCTTCCTTCCTGAATTCTTTGTTTTGTAGCATCCTTGCCACAACCACAGCAGTAAGCCACAGGTAGGAATCTGAATTAAGTACAAGATAAATGAGTACAATGTTAAAATGCCTTGTTTTTATAAAATGTGCACAATAAAAGGAGTGTTACGTTCACACAGTTGTTTTGTTTTTTTTAACCTGCAGTATTTTTTTTTTTTTAACCTACAGTATTTTGTTCTTTACTTTTGTTCTACTACTTGGACAGCTGTAAATTTGATTAAAAATGAGGTTCATTAGTTTCACAGTTTGTCTTCTGGACTAGTAAGTATAGATTCCCTTAAAGTTATTCAATTTGAATAGTGTTGTGTAAAAGAAAATGTCAAATGGCAAAACCATCATGGCTTCTTACAGCAGATCTTGTGTTTTTCATTTTGTGGTAAGAGTTGCAACACAAATATATTGATGTTAAACGAATAGATCTGAATTCTCAACTTGCCAGAATGCCAGAAGCTGGCTTTTGGTCATCTGTACATATTCTGATATGTTAGAGCACCAATTTGTAAAAGTGAATAGCATTATTCTATCTTTACATCATTCTGGGGTTTTTATAAATGGTTATTATGATGATTCTTATTTTGAATACATGAGACAACGGTAGTAAAAGAGAAATGATGGTAACTTAAAAGGATTCTCAAGTTTAACAGCTTTACTCTTCACTTAGAGAAATGATGGGAAATATAACAAAAGCTGAGGTGTGAACAGATAAAGGAGATTTAAATAAGCCTGGCACTCTTAACTAACTAAAAGATGTCTTGATATATATCTCTCTGATCATGTTTGACATATCTAGGTCATGTTCTCTGAAGACTATTATTAGAGATTTAACCTTGGGTAATTGCAAAGTGTATTTTCTTCAGAGTCGTTTTTGATCAGGTAGGTGAGACAGTGAAAGTTTGTCTGTGTTCAACTGCTTGTAATAATCTGTGAGTCTAGTTAGCCACCTGAGCTGTAAGGTGAAAGGTGCCGTTCCTGTGGTGCATCACAGAAGGTTTGCCTGTGAACATTTGTGAACTGTTGTAAAATTTCTTATTTTTTTTGGAAGCTGAGGATGTGGAAGAAATGACTTTTTAAGTTTTCAAATGAGGTATGCTTCAGGAAGAATGGAATGACGTTGTACACTTTACAGCTAGTAGAGTTGTTGAAGTGTACTTATAGGTTTGAACTCTGCGATGATAGGTGTTACAAAATGCAGGAAGGCTCTAGTCAAGGAACTTCTACAGCTTTAATTAACTGTGTTTCTTCTTTTTCAGATGGTGTAGGTTGGATATTTTACTCTAGGGGATCCAGGCATTGGGCGAGCGTTCTTTGAAATGCAGAATCTGTGTGAATAGAAACAATGTAAACTCTTGATTAGCCTTGGTTCTTGTCCACTTTCAGCAGTCTGGCCTTGAGTGTGGTGCACAAATAGAAGATGTAACCATGGGGCAGGAACTCCATAAGCTGGCTTTGCCAGTCAGTAGAATACGCGTGTAGTCTGTGCACAGGAGCTCTCCTTCGGTGACACAGTTCTCCCAGGGCAGAAAAAGCTCAAACGTGGAGGAGAATAAGTCGGTGATTGTATGGGTTCCTTCTGCCTTCACTGGATTGTAGATTTAAAACAGCTAAACCCAACCCAACCTCCCCCTTCATTCTTCTCACAAGATACTGGGCCACTGTATGTCACTAGTAGCATCCATGTTTAAACGCTGTGCCCAGCGTTGTGGGGGAGACAGCGTGTCTTGGTTGAGAAGTAAAAGAGCCTCAGGAACTATAGATGGG
This sequence comes from Laterallus jamaicensis coturniculus, assembly GCA_022605575.1. Classification (NCBI taxonomy): domain Eukaryota; kingdom Metazoa; phylum Chordata; class Aves; order Gruiformes; family Rallidae; genus Laterallus; species Laterallus jamaicensis. The sequence goes on from JAKCOX010000015.1 coordinate 779,410, forward strand.
AGGTAGAAGATGGAGTTTGTTGCTCTTCTGGCATGTCTCAGCTGGGGTCTTGGTGTTTATCAGTTTATGAGTGACAGCAGCTGAGTGGAAGGTGAGTTGAGAGCCTGAAATGCCACTGCTGAAGCTGTGACTTGCTTCATTTCTGACTTGAGTTTCCCGTGCCTTGTACCAGAGATGCAGAAAGACATTAGAATGACAGCTGGTGTGTATCAGTGAGAGAATCTTTTAGATTAAAACACTGGATGATAATTCTTCTTCAGCATAGCTGGCTCTCAGTTTGAAGCAAAGATTGCTGTGCTAGAAAAGGCATTTTTAACCCCTAGAGAACAAGGAACAAGCGTCGGGGGAGACCTCTCTGATGTGCTCTACACCAGGGCAGTGCCTTTGCCTAGCCATTAGTAATGCTTAGGTATTTTGCTGAAATACCTTGAAAATTACTAGCACAAGGAGACTGTGGTCTTGCAGTAACTTCCCAGTTTAGTTTGAGTCCTATGCAAGCAGTCAACAAAGTGTACAGCAGTGATGCAACTGGTATGCAAGAACTCTGATACTAATAATAAAAAGAGAGGGCAGTCTTCTCTTTCCTGGTGAAGATAAGGTATAACAGAGTGCCTGTGCTTGCCATGTCATAGGGTTGGTAGGATCTGCTGGCTTCCCTAGTGTAGTACAGTGTGCTTTTTCGCTCTCTAATGGTGATATCAGAGAAACAAAGTCTGTGTGCTTCTTCCGAAGTGATTGCTGCTGTTCCATTTCTCCCTCTTGCAGACACTGTAGGTAAATGAGGAAGGCATTGGCTGAACAGTCCCTAAAAGACAGGATTAATTTCCTCAGTTTGTGCAGTTGTTACTACTGATTCCTCCTCCAGTCACAAATTCTGAATTGCTCGTTACCTCAAAACAGCAAAATGGAGCAGCATGTTGTGGAAGAGTGAGGAAATAAACTAACAGGTTGTTTAATTCAGTTGAGGCTAAGACAATGTTCTCTTACTTCGACTTTGGAAATATATCCATGAGGATTTTCCTTTCAAATACACACAACATGCTAACAGTGTAGTTCTGTAGGCAGAACTTTACTCATCCTTGACATAGTTTGTTGGTGACCAACGAATATTTATCGTGTTCCGCGCTTCGCAAAGTGCAGTTGTATTGCCTGGAAGTGACCAGCAGCAGGTAGCCTAGCTGCACAATCCTTGAAAGATGTGGGACAGCTCAGCTTGCCTGGGGGATTCAAAATGGCTCATGGATGTCAGCAGGGTAACGTATTCCTTGTTTTGGTGGGAACAAAGATCTGTACAGTGGAGCTGAATGAAGGGAAGGAACACGCAACACTCACCTTTTTGCAGTGATGGAGAATTCAGACAGGACCATTTTCACCTGGTCAAAATGAAAGAGACTAATTCAGATCCTTTAGAGTACAAAAGTGTGTTTTGGACAGGTAGAAACTGCTTTGTTAAAAGTGAAAAAAATGCCTCTCTAGCCCTGCTACATGTACCCTATTTCTCTTTTTGACTTCTTGTCTTGCAGAGCATGGGCACAGGATACTGTCCCTTCATTCTTTGCTGTGCTGTGGTATTTTTAGCACTTGATCCACTTTTGATTCTCTCTATTGTACAACACAGTTGACTTCCTTTTTTTTTTTTTTTTTAAACAAGTGGGAAATAAACTGCAGAATAATAAATATTGGCTGCCCTTTGAAAAACAAAAGGAAGTGTAGGAGTAGTAAGCAGTTGTGTCGTCAATAGGTGAAATGAAGTGCAGGCGAGGAAACCTAAGCATTTCTAAAACTCAGGTGTGTTGAAAGCTATTACAGAGGGAACTTGCTATCTCTACGGCATGTTGTTCAGGAATGTCAAAAAGCAGGCTGGCTGACACTTCTGTGGTGAGGCCCTGCAAGATGTCTGGGCAGATTTAAACAGCTTGTGGTACTCAGAAGGCTGGTGTCACCTCAGCAGCCTGTACTCATCTGTGTGCTCCTGCTGCTTCTGTTTTCCTCTGTTCCGTACAAGTTAATGGCAACTATAGTGAGACTGACTTATTGCTTTATTAAGTGTTTATATTTCCTCATCTTGCACATAATGGCATTCAGATTTCTGAGAAACAGCAAAATAAGATGTATAAATAGGAATTTAGCTTGTTTAGGAAGCTGTAGGTTGAAAACTGTAAATATTTTTCTCATTGAAAGTTAATATTTGTTCTAGTGTCAGTATTTTGGAAATAATCTTGTATTTTGTTGACTTTATCATCATCTGGTGAACATGATGCAGAATGTTCTTGAATTCCTTGGATATCTTGATATGGGTGGATAGCCATGTGTGATTTGCATCAGTCTCGCCAGTTGGAGATGAAAACAGAGGCAGATGAACTAAAGAGAAGAGCAGTGATGGAAACCAAAGAGCTCAGATCACCCCTTTTCCTTTTAAAACTGCTGTGTGCGCTCCTTTTCCCATGCCTGCTTCTTGGGAGCAGAAGGTAAAGAACAGGTATCTGCTAGCATCCCCCTACGTGGTAGTTGAAATGTGTAAGTGATGAAACTTAAATGGATTAACATAGCTGAGCTATTTATATGCAGGATGGTCTTGAATACTTTGAACAATTTAAGGATTCTTAAAAATGGAACAGAAGTCTCAAACAGATTTAATTCTTTTCTGCATGAAACTTCTTTCCTAGCAAGCTCTGGTACAAGGGAAAAGCCCTTCTGAAGGTGTGCAGGCATGTAGCTAGGGCATGTTTTTTCAGGCCTTTGAACTAGGCTAGGAATGTGTCTCAAGATGGAAGAATGAAAAGTTACTCGGTGCTTTTAGCCTCCGGGCTTGAAACTCGCAAGAGGAATGTTATTGTGTCTTCAAAGCCTGTTTCACACAAGCCTTTGTTGAGCTGGAACTTGGAGAGGGCTTTGTATTATCATGCACACAACAGAACCGGCCAGCCACCCAATTTGATCTAATTGGGCGGCAGTGGTGAGATGTTTCTTCAGTCGGAAGGCTCTAGAAAAAGGGGTGCATATTTTTAATTAGGAAATACCCTTCAGAGCAAAGGGATTGCCTACACAGACATTCACCAGCCTGATAAAACTCTCTAATTATACTGATGCAACTCCCGATATGCACATCCCCTCTCTTCCCCTCTCTGTGTGTGCTTTCCCAGGAAGAGAGCAAATATTTACGTTTCTTCTAAATTCTGTTTTGACCCTGAGCTGGTGGTAGCACATCCCTGGAGAAAGCAAGCTGAGTTTGAGAAAGTGGGGCTGTTCAGGTTGAAGTATTTTTTATAATGCTGTATCAAACACAAACCTGTATTCGGGACTAAATGCGATGTAATATACTGGTATTACTTACAGTAAAGCAGACCGTTCAATCAACTTAACTATCAAGTGTTAGGAAGAAATAAAACCATTGCTGTAATGAAGGTGATTGCTGAAGTGTCCAGAATCAGGGCCTGAAGTTCTAGAAAACGTAGGTATCCAGAGACATTTCTTTTCATTTGAGTTTATGACTAGCCAAATTGCATGGTTAGTTTATTCAAAGCTGAGCAAGATCAACTGAAATGGAGAAGATGGGGAAACACATTTCCTTTCTGAAGTTTTTTAGTTAAAAATCCCATGAACTCACTAAAACTGAAATTTTGAAGTCCACAGTAGCCAAGCCCACTCAGTTTCATCTACTAAATATAGAGGAGACTTGGGGAAGAAAAAAAAATTGTCTTTAAGCGCAAGGTTTATTATGTTAAGCAACTTTTTAATGTGTTCAGGATATTTTGTTAGTTTTTAGTTAATGGATAACTAAATACAGAGCATACTCTTTTACAGTTTAATCCTGATTTTCAATAAAATGCATAAATATGTACTAATTATCTAACTAGGGACTGTACCAAGTACTAAATGAAAAGGTTATATTGCAGATCAGCATGATTTAGTGGTTATCACTCTTTGAGAATGACCATTAAGAACATAAAACGATAAGTTTCCTCATTTGCTAATCTAAATTTGATTATTTTAATCACTTTAATTTGAATTAATCCGCCATGAAGCCAAGTGTCAGTATATACAGGATAATTAAATGTATTTGAACTGATATGATCATGGAGAAGCAAAGTGCAGGCACAGAAAAGACCTGGGTACAGGACCTTGTCTGATCCAGAGGAGGAGGAGAAGCAGAGAATATGTGAAATGATAAGAGGTTGGGAGGGTGAGAGGAGAGGACAAAACCACAAGTACAGAGAAATGGCCATGAAATGTATTGAATGGTAAGAGTGACAGGTGGGCTGTGTAAATTGGCTGACCTGTTCCTGTCTCAGGAGGTTAGAGAAGGGAAAGGTGTGTAGGGAGCGGTACAGGGCAGAGTGAGCTGAAGGAAGAATTGGAATTGTGCTGGGAAGCTCAGATAGCAGTTGATGTAATTGGATTTTAATGGCTTGAATGGTTTATAATCTCTTAGCTTGATAGGCCGTTATAAAATTTTAAACAGAGGTGTGAATGAGGTTCCTTATGCTGATAAGGTTGTGGGATTGCTGCAGTGGAAAGCACTGATGTACCAATAATTGTTAGAGGGGGGGAAAATAGTGTAAGATGTTGGTAGAACTTGTGTAAACCTATTTTGGAGGAAGGTTTTAGTGATGATCCTTTTGCATGAATGTGCTATATTTTCTCATCTCAGTGGGGAAAGGGAGGAAACTTCAGTTGATGTAAATTGTTGTACCTTCCTGAAGTCAGTGGGAGTAGGGCAACATGTCTGACTTTAGAATGGGTGCCTTCATTTTTTTCTTTTTTCCTTTTTTTTTGTAAGCTGTTACTGTGCTGATCTGTTTGAATTATTAGCAAGGCCCCATTAATTTTAATTAGCTATAGTAATGAGTTAGTTCTAAAGTACTACAAAATGATCTGTAATTCAATGTCTAATTTATCTCCTACCTTGGGTATTTCATCTTTTCCAAAAATTCTTCTCCTGAAGATTGGTGAGATGTTTGATCTGTCTTGATTCAAGCTTGTTTACTTCTCCGTTTGTTAGAGTAGCTCATCAGCTTTTATTCCTTTATCAAATAACTCCTGTGATGTGAATTGTGCTTTATGGATCTGGGTCACATTTCAGCATTTGCATTTAGGTTGAAGGAACAGGTAAAAGCAAAGCAGGACTGCTCTGTGCTTAGAATAAACAGGGCTGCAGAACACTGGATGGTAGTCCTTGTCTTATAGGACTCCCGTTGTTTCTAGAGCTTTGCAACCTGTTTGTTTGCGTTTTACACTGATACTGTGTTACAGTAGCTTCTTTCTGATCATCACTCTTTCTGAAAGTTTTTGTTCTGGTTTTGTGAAGTCAAGAGTGATATAAATTGCTATCTGGAATCTGTTTCCATGTCTCTGGTTTTTATCTGTATATCCTCTAGCCATACTTACAACTTGTGCTGTTGTTGTGACTTTCTCTGCTCTGAGTTTTTAGGCTCAGTTCATGCAGGTGTGTGTGTAGATGGATTTAAGACCAGAAATTGTTCCATTTTAGAAGCAGAATGCAGGGCACAGCTTTGCCATCAGCTTAAAGTAATTGAAGGCCTCCCTGTTGTTGCTGTTTCCTTGACCATGTATTCCTCTGGAGAGTTGGATTTGGCATCACCTGTGATTGGAAATGTATTTAGGACGGAATGCTGGACTGTTTCTCTAGGCAGCAGCCTGCTCCTACTTTGATTAAAACCAACTGTGAAACCTCCTCTGCAATATTCTTTCAGGCATGGTTTGAACTTCTTTTTCCCCTCCCAGTCATGGACTTGGGTTATTTAAAACTTCCAAGTGGAACACCTTATGTGCTGAGTGCCTTATAGTCTGACTGAAACCACTGTTGTCTTGGTCTTTGGTACTGCTGCTCTGGTCTGGGTTCTCCTTTTGCAGATGCAAAAGCTGCACGTGAAATTGCTTGCCTGAACAGTTGCAGTGAGACTGTGCCTTTAGAGGGGTCTGCTCCTCACAAACTGTGAGCTAGCCAGAACCAGCTGTGCCACCAGTCCCTTGTCCCCAGAAGCCTTTGCAGTGTGCTGGGGGGTTATGATCAGAGAGGTTTTTGCTTCTTCACTCGCTCTGGAGGCACTGCTTTGAAGTGTGAGTGCAGCATAGGTGTATTTATGCTGTTACAAAAAACAGTTCTCCATGATGGCTTGTTTTGGCTCACGTGAAAAATAGTGAGGTACATCTGAGAAAAGGCATCTTTTGCTGGTCAGTCTGCACCTCCTGCTTTAGTATTTGTGCTAGTTTAGCTGTAGTCATCTCAAAAAAACCCTTTACCACCAAAACTCACAGTGAGAAATTAGCCTTTCTGGCTTAGATAAGGTCATACTGTATGTGGAAAAGCTTCCAGGTGAAAATGAAACATACATATAATGGCTTCAGACAGCTGTCTTTCAGACCTTATGATGTAGTTACTAAAGATGTCAGATGAGAAACAGGCAGGGTTCCCACCTTTCTGCCCCCAATTCTTGTTCAAATTCAGTGTTTATAGGAAGATTCAATAAGTGACTGACTCTCATAGAAGGAAACATCATTCTCCTTGAAACATTTCCTACTGATCTCATAGCAGCTCAGATGAGTCTGGAAGAAAACTTCTTTTATTATAAGATCCTCTGCATGTTATCCCTGGTAATGCAATACAAAACTGAATGCGTGTTTTCCAGCAGATCTGTGTTTGTAAGGATGAGACTGGCTTTTAACTATTTATTGAACTTCTAACATTATGACCTACGTTAGGAGGTAACCTCTTAAAGACATCTCTGACTTTCTGCTGCTCCACACAGCTTCCAGATGTCTTTGAGTACAGTCAGAGGATTAAAAAGCTGCAAGAGCTACAGTCATCTGTAGCTTAGCTTTTTTTCCCCTCTTTGCGTCAGTTTTCTGTAGCTTTCTGGTTTAAGCCTTATTTATTAAGAAGTACTACTACTGCATTCTGTTCAGTTTTTTCAAACTACTGTGTCATTTATTTGGCAAGAGAGGGAGAAGGTTAAAGTTCCTCCTTACCTCCTCCCCCTCTCCAGTGAAATTTTTGATTGTTCTGTTTAATGAGTCATTTTCTCTACAGCTGAAGTTAATTTAGTGGCTCATCCAAACAGTGAGATTTTCTGAGCAAGGAAGTGAGGGAACTTTTGGTTCTTCCCCTTTTTTTAATATAAAGGTGTCTTTGGTGTCTCCAAAAAACCATGAAAGAGAACACAGATGCAGGTTTCTTAAATCGTTTTTAAAAGTATCTTAAATTTTGTGTTGCATGAGCTCGACTTAGTGTCTTCTGGTTATGTTCCTCTTCTTCACAGACTCACAGAAATCCACTGATCCAGGCTGACAAGTAGTTTCTCTTCCACCTTAAGTAGCTTTGGCCACGCAGATATTTGGCATCTTCTAGTGGATGTGTTTGTCAGTGACAGGATTGTCCCAAGTTCAATCTGTTACAGCAACTGAGGATCACACAACACACGCTTTTCACTTGCCATCTGGAAATTTATTATTAGCAATGGTATAGAAACCAGCAATAAGAAAAGCTGGACCAAAACAGTCAACATACTGTTTCAGATGTTTGGTGCAAGGTCAGTTCTCCTACACTGTGTGGTGGCCCCTCCTTTCCAAGGGCCATCAGCTCAGCCATTCAGCGTTCAAAGCAGCTTCACCTTCTGCTGGAGACACATTTCCGAAGGGTTTCTTCCTCGTGTCCCACAGTTGCCTTTGTATCTGTTTGCAGTTTGAATTGCAGTGCCTTAGAAAAATAGGCTTAGCTTTGATTTCTCTGTACCACAATCAAATTTTAAAGCCAGATAGTCCTCTGTACTGTTATCCTGGTGGCAGCAGGAAGAGGTGACTTTGCTAAACTATCTGCCACAGCGTGCAAGCATGTTATCATTGAACATCCATTGACTTCACAGGAGTGTAGTTTCCTCAGTCCAGTGGACAGAGTGGAATTAAGTAGGGTTTCCAGTGCTGAAGTGCTACTCTATGTTCAGAAATGCTCTTTTCCAAGGGTTCTTTATCGATGTTTAAAAGCTGATACTGAATGCTGTTGAACTCTTTGTTTTCTCTAGTTGGTTCTTTCCTGCGGAAACGTGTGTGTGCCTTAGAGTGAGAGCTGTGGGCTTTGTGCTGTTCAAGCCAATCCCCAAGAGCATTGTTTTCCAGAAAAAAAGGGTAATCAAAGATTTTGAAATGAAAATCACTTGTGAAATATTTCTGAAGCCTATGTCATAGATTTATAAAATCTGGTTTGTACTTCTGTCAAACATGGGGTGCTCTGATTTGACCGAGTAACTCCAAGTTCTTGTGCGTCAGTGTCCTCACACACAAGGCTTTGATTAAGCAAGAGAGAAGTGCTATGACATTAACGGCTGGCCTACACACTAACTTGCACAGAGAAACAAAAAGGGTGAATTAAGGAAGTTAGGATTTTGATACAGGTGTTTATAAGCCATGCATAATAGTGACTGGTCTGGGCAAAGGAATATGTTGGCATAAAGTGAAAGATTCATTTGAGGAAGACACAGAGACATTTCACACCAAATCAAGGTGGTGTGGTTTGCATGGTTGGTTGTTTCTTGGTGGGTTTTTTTGTTTGCTTTTTGTTCGTGGGTGTTGTTTTGGTTTGGGTTTTTTTAAAACTAGGTATAATTTTAACCAGGGTAAGTTCAGTGACTTGTTTACTTCTATGGACCGCAGGTATGAACGGCTATTCAAGGTTCAGTCATCAGCTCAAGTTCCATCTGACTAAACCAGGTTTCCCCCAGATTTCCCCTCTTCCCAATAAACCCGTTAGGGTTTTGATCACAATGCCTGGCATTATATTGCTGTGTTAAATCAGGCTGCTGAGCTGAACATGTTGTGTGATTTGGACCTCCAGATGTGTCTCTGAACAGCCAAGGGAGTATGTGCCCTGTCTGTGCAAAGCATGGGTGAGAGCTGTGCACAAGTGCCTGTGCGAGGCTTTGGGCATGCTTACACACCATCCTTTTGCTACTGCTTTTTAGATTGTCATTTGGAAGAGGTATTCTTACTCCTACCCCCGTGCTGCCTCCTCCTTCATGCGAGTACAAGCATTCCTGTAGCTGAGCAGCCAGCTACATCAGAGACTTAATCCAGACTAAAAGTAACCTGTCTTGGGGAGGGGAGAAATCAGATTTTAATTGGGATTTAATTTACCATGCTGCTACACAGTCTCTTGTGCTTGGGCAAAGGAGGGGATTCTGTGTGGGATTGGGATGTGTGAAGTAGGTAGGAACACTTAAGGCAAAGCAACAGAACAGACGTGTACTGGCTTCAAGTAGATAGGAAATCATGATCGTCGTCTCCTTGCAACGTTTTCATTCATTTTTCAGAGTACTTACTTCAGTGGGGCAGGATGATAACAGTGCCTTGAGGCATTATACTGATAGTGTGAAGCAGAAGGGGCTTGGTCTTTTCCTGCCTTAGGATCATAGAAACTTTCTAATGGCTGGAAGTAAGCCTTATGCACAAAGGTTCTTTTGTTTTGTTTTTATATAAACCCAATTGATGTTAAGCAGCCAAATCTCATCCTTTATGGTTAGTGTAGTACATTTCTTTAGAAGCTCCCAGGCTTCCTGTTTAGCTTTCAGTTTCTGCTCCAGAAGGGTGTGCATCTCCTTACATGGTCCTGTCTTGTACCTGCTAGGTCAGGGATACTGGAATGGTGCTGGGCATCTCTGGTTAGAAACTTGAATTTCTGCATAGAAGTGTTACTCCAGTGATTTTTGTGTCTTTCAGCTATGGAGAGTTTTGTAAAGTTTTTTAATTAATTTTGGTTATTAATAGAAGTGTGAGTGTGCTGAGTTATGTTGTGAGATGGGAGATTTGCTGTTGTTTTGGTTTGTTTTCTCTTGAATAGCTGTCCTGAAAGAGTATCTTATCTTCTCTGTGCTTGTGGAAACATGCAAGCTCTTGCTCCTTGGGAAACGTGTCACACTAAACTCTGTAGCTGTTAGCCAGTAGAACAAATGCAATGTTTGAGCCTTATTATGTAAGCCTGTCATTATCAACAACAGATGAACTGGTCGTTTACCTTGCCCAACATGTGACTTTGACATGCAGGGAATAGATCAGTGATTTACTTTGCTGTTAAACGCTAGAAGGGGATGTGCTTTTTTATGCCACGAGGCAGATTCTAGGTTTTGTTTCTGCAAGCAAGTATTTTGATTTGCCCTTTTTACCACCTTACCACTTATTTGAGAGGTAGAAACAGATGTGTGCTTGTTTTTGTAACAATAAGTAAAACTCAAGGCATTCCTTCAGAGAAGGAGAAATAAAGAATTTTTTTTCCCCTCATGTTTTAGAACTAGAAAGACAGGGAAGGAGAAAAATTTTGAACTTCAGAGAAAACTCTTCTTGATCATTTTAGGAAATGCCAACTGATGAGCAGGCCCAAAAGATCAAAAGTAGCTAATGAAGTTTTTAGAAGGGAGAAACTGAGAATTTCATGTGTGGGATTACTTGATGGGTCATCTCTGCAGTGGATTGTGTAGGCTGACTTTGGATGCAATAAAGGCATCATGTAAGGCCTCTGGCCATGAATGAATTAATAGAAGCCATGCAACTGTAAGCCACTGCTCATCTTCTGATGATGCAAATGCTAATCTGGGTCATTGTAATAGTGAGGATGTATTTCTACAGTTTTAGATGATGGTTGCTTTAAAGAAAAGAGGGGGGAATGAAAACACCCAAGCCTAATTCCAAGCAGTCTCTTTGAATGTTGTGTGTCCTGCAGTAGTCTGTTAAGCATATGTTCATTATGCTGCTAAGCCGTATGCTCATTAATTAATGAGAAATAGGCTTGATGTGGCCATTGGTAAGTTGTACATGTGGCTCTGACATGTTGAGAAATACTATGGTGTTACTTCCCTGTGCTCTGATGTATCTACTTGTCTCTTCTTTCCTATAGGTCTGCTGGGGCAGGGACTGTCATTTTACTTTACATTCTCCCCTGTGAGGAAAGGCTGGGTGAGCTGGGACTGTTCAGCCTGGAGAAATGAAGACTAAGGGGGGAACCTTATTAATGTCTATAAATATCTTAAGCATGGGATGCAGGGGGAAATGGCCAGCCCCTTTTCAGTGTCTGTGGGGACAGGACAAGGGGCAATGGCTGCAAGTTGGAGCACAGGGAGTTCCACACCAACATGGGGAAGAACTTTTCTCCAGTGAGGGTGAGGGAGCCCTGGGACAGGCTGCCCAGGGGGGGTGGAGTCTCCATCTCTGGAGAGGTTCCATGAGCTCTTGAGGTCCCTTCTAACCCCTGTGATTCCATGATTCTACTTTCTTTGTTCAGGGGCCAGTAAAGTGAGGCCTTCAACTGTGACCGAGGCTGCTGTATGCTGTTGCAGTGCAAACATTGCAAATAATCATTATCACTGGTTATCACTTCAGTTCCTGTACAGTGCTGGCTGGGCGTTGTCCAATACATAACTTTCTGCTGCTGCTGAGATTCAAAGTCTTCATAAACCCCAAATCAATAAAGCCCTGCCTTGTTCACAAAACTCCAGTTGTGCAGTTTTCTCCCTGTCCTCCATCCTGATAGCTGTGTCTGCCAAAACTTGTCCGGAAGTGCCAGCACCAAGATTTTATTTTCAACCCTGCATCATAAAGGTTGTAACCAGGAATATGATGTGTATACCAGTGTCCTTTCCTCTGTGTTTCACTTTGAATTGCATGTGTGACTGCTTTCATTTCCCTGTAATCTGTCTTGTTGTCTCTACTTGCTATTCTTGGTATTTAAGAACAGCAGCCATCTTTAAAGGCACATCTTTCATTATTTAATAAGAATTGGATCCTTTTTACTGCCAAGTGATACTCTGCTAAAAAGCAAATGACAGGTGATCTGTCTCCCCCTCCCCCAGCCCCCTTTGTATGGCTCTGTGTAGTGCTCTCTATACCTTGAGGGGCCTATGCATGCAGCAGAGCTGGCACATGTGGTTGTGGTCACTCCCTGTGAAATGACCCGGAACTGTAGCATTTTGAAGAGGGGTAAAGAGCTTTGAACTCTTTCATTTTATTAACCCCATCACCTGAATTTCAATCTTCAGTGATTTAAAGGATGATGAAGCCAGCTAGCTTGGGAGGTTCCTCTATTGGGAGCACCGGCCAGACAACTGGTACAGACAAGCAAGAGGCATCAAAATTCACAGTGTGCAGGAGGGAGAGCTATATTTAACAGATACAAGTGCTAATGATGAGACTTCAAAGAGAGCACACCCTTTCCTTCCACAGCTGTGCTCTGCCATGCAGAAGAGACGGGGTAGTTTTCCAGAAGTTTGCTTCGTGTCTTTGCCTTGGGGAAGAAGTTCAGAGAGCTCTGAAATTAGCTTAGAATTTCAGAAAGGTGAAAGGGAGGGAGAAGATAGGAGGGTAATTATGAATTTTGATGCCAAACCCATCATTCTGAAACAGAAGATTTTTTTAATTCTGTCTTGTACTTCAGGGGATAAAAAGGTTTTGGGTGGTTTTTTTTTTCTTCCCCTCTGTTTCCTTTTACTTTGAATTTTTACTTGCTTTTTTTACCTGCTGCCAGTAAAAGACCCCCTCTGTTCCTTGCTGAAAGCTGTTTGCTTAGCTTTATTGAATCACAAATAGAGAGTTGGGTTATCTTTTTGGACAAAACGTTCACAGTCCTTCCATAACTGAAGTCCTTTCCATAAGGTAGGGTAGAGCTTTGATTCTGTTTGTTTTCAAGTGGTTTTTCCCTTCACATATGAAGCCATAAACTGTAAAGGGAACTTGATATACTTGTACTGTATTTGCAATTTAGATTGTAGAGAGTGTTTTGGAGTGCACATGTTTGGCTGCCAGTGAAACCACTGGCTGTGAGTCAGAAGGCATCCAACGTTGTTTTCAAAAGTGTCCTTAAGGATGAGGTCACGTAAATGGTGGAAAAATATTTGAGAGCGTTCTGAGAAGCAGTAGAAGGGTATTTCTTATCCTGTGAGTAGGTGACCTGGGGGGTGGGGGTATGTGTCGGCTCTCCTTGACTGTAGCAGCCTGATAAACCGTTTTTGAGGAGCTACCAGGGAATGAAAACGTTGTACTTGAGTGGGGCGGCTTCAGGCTGGGAATTGGTGGAGACACTTTTCTGTGCAGCATTCCTTGCTTTCCCATTTCAGCAGTGGTTCCATTTCTTGCCTTTCTAAGTGAATTTAAAAATATTTCTAGATCAGGGCTTTTTTGTGGTTTAGAAATCATCAAATATTTACTTTCAGATCTGTTTTGCTGTTCTGGCATTAGACGCTTTCAAATGCCTCCAGTCAAGAGCTGTAGCGTCGGGAGCGCAGGAGAGCTGTTTAGTGAGGTGTGTTTGCTGCCTGGCAGCGCCGGGTCCGTCTCGTTCCAGTCCCTCACCCGAAGCCGCGGTACGTGAGCGCAGAAAATGGGGCAAAGTTCAGTCCCTGGCCCGGAGCTGGCCGCGCCTGCGCCCTCCCGCCAAATGCAATCCAGCTGCCGCCTCAGCAGCGCTGCATCCCCAGTGCTGCTCCTGAGCCTGTCTGTTAAGGTGTATGTTATTAATATTCTGAGTTGTTATTTTAAAAACATTATTACATGCTAAAGCTGGCTGCCAGGACAACTGGCAGCTTTGTGTGTTGCTGCTGCTGGAGAGGCCAGAAAGAGTTTCGAGCAAGTAGGAGGAATCAGCTGTTGGCGGAAAACCTGTTCCATGGATAAAGGGGGGATTGCGTTCTCCTGAGTCAGCATGGGCTTGAGTGCTCATAAGTGCTAAATTAGCTTTGCTTTTGCAAAGTGCATATGTAAATGATTTTTTTCTTACTTATCACAGTCTCTCTCTCTACATACACTGTTTCTTTAGGAACTTGGCAATTTGTTTTACATTGTAATTCTTTTTTATTCAGACTCTTTAATTAGTACTAGAATTCCTATCCCATGCTACAAAATGCCTTCCTTAGACCAGCAGATTTTGTTTTGTGCAAATCACGTGGCTTGGATTTCATGAGAGCAAGTGATGGGGTTATCTGTAGTAGGAGGCTGGAGGCCTCCACATCTGTGAGGGCAGTTCATGATGGGATCTGTGTCTGGAATGCTGAGAGTTTCTATTGTTTCAAGTTGCAGAAGCATCTTTTTAGCAACACATATTGGCACATCTCTACCACACAGTCTCCATAAACATTTTGTAGGTTTCCCAAGGCTTGATAACTAGGGTGCAGTGATCTACTAGCAAACCCCAATATCATTTACCTAAGAGGTACTCTTAGATGACAGACAGAGTGGTATCATTCGGTCTTGCTGAAAACTCTTGAATGAAACTGATTTAAGTTTACTTCTCTATACTGTGTTCATTACCTTATAGTCAAGCATAACCAATGCACAAAAGATGTAGGATAACAGATAATCATCTTAGGTGTACTAACCTGTCATCATTATACGCCTCATCTCCCTTAATAACTTAATGCCTTAATAGATGAAAGCCTCAGACCAGGGAACCTCAAATTAATAATTGGCTCCAGTGGAAGAAGAAAGATACAAGTGAAAACACATGAACAGCAGTAGTCAGCTGAGGGAAGCTACATCCTCCATTCTGATGTTCAGTCTGTGATTTGAGACTACACTGACCACTGAAAAGTGACCTCTGAAGATGAATGGGCAGGATGGACTCATTCTGGGGCAGCTTTTAAGAGCCACTGAAATGACCATGGATGTTTCTTTGTTACTGATAGAGATATGAAACAAGAAACATGACTGTTACAAGGGCAACTTTAAGGCAGTATCTTAATTTGACAGCTCCTCAGTTGTCTCTTAAATTCCTTTCAAAACATAGTACTTAATGTTTTTTCATGGTAATTGCAGATTAGAGAAACCAAAATATTTGATCTAATGAATATAGAATTGGAAAGAGGAGAAAGATGGGCTCTAATATTTGACACATAGCCTTTGCCTGTCTCAAACAGGTTATAAATGATATGTGTTGCCTCTAACTTATGTAGGCAGATTGCTTTTTAGGGGAGGACTGGATAAACATGCCAAAGTAAATATGATAGTGGAAGTCTTTTTCTGCTTTACTAAGCTGAACAAACTTGGGATGTGCAGTGTAAAGAACCAAAAACCTGATTTAGCATGTGCTTGTATTGCAAATGAGTGTATACTGGCAACTTACTAACAAGTTGCTGTTGCATATACATATTTCAAAATGCTTAGAAAATAGATTCTCCATACAGAAGTTGTAAGGAAAATAAAACTTGAAGAACTGAAATGGTAGCTGTGTTAAGGTTTCAAAGTAAGACTTGCCTCTTAAGACTTAAACTGTTCACAAGGAAAAGGCAGCAGACATAATGTGAAGATAGCAGTGGAGGTTTAGTGCTTTCTTCAGTTTGTTACATCACATCTATGGTTTTCTGACACTTTGTGTGATCGAAATGCACAGATGATCTAGAGTTGGACATAGCAGCAGAGAATTTATAGGATGAAAGGAACATTGTTTGAGAATTACTTCATTTTAATGAGCTAATTTGCACCTTTTGTAAAAAAAAAAAAAAGAAAAGGAAACAGACTTACTCTGACTGCTAAGTTTATTTAGGTTGTATGGAAAGTGGGAGATAGAATTTTATATAAGTGGGAATGTCTGGTTTTTTCTTCCCAGAAATAAGTATATCCTTTAATAACAACAAAAATTGGTTTTAATTAAATGCTGAGCCAAACACCACTCCCTATTTAGAATTGGAAAAGAAAAGCATGTTAAGTGAAGAAACAGTGATGCAGCTGAATTGCTCCTTCCTGATAACTCACTAGAAGAATTTGGAGCTGCTGTTTTTGTGGTCAAGATTGTGCAACACATGGCACCACACAGCTTAATGCTTCACGATGTTCTTCAGGTGGGCACTACAACAGCGCTAAAATCTACTTTGCAAAATTCTGTATTACACAAGCCCTTCCTTTTTTTTTTTTTAAATTCTTCCCCAAAGTTAATGATTATTTAATTTGCTCCTCTTCTGAGCTGTCCTGTTCATTCCATAGGCTGGTTTTCATTTTTCGTCATACCCATTGCTGGGCATGTTTGGTTACTTCTGGCTGGCTGAGTTGAAGGAAAACAAAACAAAAGCCATCTATTTAAGAGACAGTGCACAAAGGTTTACTTTTTTTTCTTTTTTTCATGTGAGAACCAAAACTTGGTTTTCTTCTTTTGTCAGTTTTCTCCTTGCATTGATTGTTATGTCCTGCTTTACATGCGTACTGAGGAAAATAGAGTTAAGATGATGGAAAATACTCTAGGGGACAAACAGCAGACTTGGTGAAAGTGCAGTGCTTTTAACAGCAACTGGTTGCAGAAGATAACACCCCATTGGTACCAGGTACTCCAGAAGCATTTCTTCTGGGCTGCTCCTTAGCATTCAGAATTGCAAGAAATGCAAATCAGTACTTATCCAGCTCCTGTTCCCAAGCGGGAGGTTCTTAGAGAATTGGGGCTTTGGAAAACAGATCTGCTGATCAAAACGTTCAGAAAATACCAGTAACATTCCCATTAGGGAGGATGGAGGAAGATTTCGAACCTAAATCTGTTGGTATCAGAAATGCATTTCGAACCTGGAAGTTAGTGGTCTGCAGGCTACAGTACAGGTTAATTGTTAGAAACAGTGGATAAGCATCTTTGAAGATTACAAATCCAAACTAGAAAATGCAATGCTTCCATTTGTAGGAAGCAGCCTCTGTGAACAAACTTGGAACAGATTCTCAGCTCTACTAGCTATGGCTAAAGGTAGTTTTCTCTTGTAAAATCACTGACCAGTCAACAGAATCTGATGAAGTTCATTTTTGAAATTAGAGGGGCTTTTTTGTCTAAAATTATTTAAATGCTCAAGAGACTATCCATAAACCTCTTTTATCCCTTTGACTGATGAAAGTGGGAATCCAGTTTTGATAGTTAATTTAAATTAACTTTTCAGCCTGAATAAAGGTGTTGTGGGTTGGTTTATTTCCTTTTCTTTCACCAAGCAATCGGCAGTTACCCAGAAGTGGAAATTACTGGGGGGTTGTTTTTGTTTGGGTGGGCTCTTTTAAACTTTGTCCACTGCTTTTACCTCATGATGTTTCTGTGATACACTTTAGGGGACAGCCCTTGGCAATGCTGCACATGAGAGATGATGATGATTTCTGTGGTGCAGCGGAGCCTTTAAAACACTTATTTTCTCAAGAAGATCTTACATTACTCACAGAAGTTCTTAAGGGTTTTTTCTACAGTTACTAGATAATTTTCTTGTGTGATAGCCATTGTAGCCGTACAATTTGAGTAAGGTTTTGTTTATTTTTTATTAGTATTATGGCAATTCAGCATTACCTAAATGTAGAATTCTTTAGCAGAATAATCCTGCTTTACTCTTTCATAGGAGTTTTAATTAGAATTTTTTTTTTTTTGTCCAATGTTGCTTGGATTTGTACTAAAATTTCTCAAGGGTAGTTTTGAAGATTTCTTTGACAGTAATTTTTTTCATTGCAAAGTAAAAGTGAGAACTGATAGCTGACATAGAAAATTATATTAAGAACCCTGCTGCCTGGTTGTCATTCAAAAAATTCACCAGAGTTGGTGTTACAAGAGATGTGATTTCCTCGGTAATAGTGGTGAAGTACCTACATCCACAAGCAGTCTACAATTCTGTGAACAATCCATTGCATGTTTTGTACTGTTCTCCATCATCAGTCATGGATGAGTGATGTGAGGGGTTTTTTTGGTTGGTTTGGTTAAGTTTTGCACCTTGATTGATCTCAGTTGTCTTCCCTGTGTCTTCTACATATCACTCAAACTAGCAGCTTGATTGGTTAATTTACAGCAGCCTCAAGTTAATTCCAGTTCTCATGAAAATGGTATTACTGTTATTTTTGGGTAGTTGGATGATGAGGAGCGTTGAGGAATTCCAGAAGACCATCATGTAACTAAGTGGGCAAAAATGTGATAGATAGCTGTCAGCATAGGTGAACAGGTTTTTAAACATAAGTTTTTTCCAATAAGTTAAAAATAAAACCAAACCATGCTTGTGTGATGCTGACCTTGGGGCTGCAGCTTGGAAAGGGTGCCCTGTGGATGTCATTGAGGGCTCTCCAGAGTCATTGTCTGACATGGACCTGCAGCAGCCAAAGAAAAAAAAAAGCAAAGCCAGCAGACCATGGGCTGTGCCTTTTGGCACCACTGGAAAAGGGTACTGAGAACAAGAAAGAGGTGTCCTTCTGGCAGTGATCCAAACACTGGAGTGCCCACTGCACTTGGAGCACTGGGTGCAGCTTTGGTGGCACCATCTTAAGAAGATACAGTTAGTACCTTACTTTAGGGAAGGTACAGAGAAGAGCAGCCCTCATTCCAAGGGGAGGGTGTTGCTGCTTTGTGTGGAGTTGTGTCATTAAAAAGGCTTTTTAGAAGGTGAGGCTGAGGGGTGCAATATGATCATGGTTTTCAAAATCATGAAGGTGGTGGGGTGAGGTGAATGCAGAACTCGTGTTGACAGAAACCTTGCAGTACCAGAATTACAGGACCCTTGGTGACACTGGTTGGGAAGCAGTTTAAGGCAGATTAAAGGAAGTATTTGTTTACACAGCAGGTAGTGCATTTATGCAACTTTGAGCCAGAGGATGTTTTGAAAACAGGCCGTACAGGCAGGTTCAAAACAGTGTTAGGAGAGTTCATGGTCAGCAGGTAGACTGTGAGGGGGCATGGACTGCAGACTTTATGGCTTCTCTGTAAGTAACACCGTTGCTGCCCTGTTGGAGATGCCTTCTGGACTAGCTGAACCATCAGTCTGACCCAGCTAGGCACTTCTTGTATTCCTCAGCTCTTAGGCTTCAGGGATCATTTTTTGTCATTCCCTCAAACTTCCATTCTCACTCAGAGCAGGGTTGGATGGGAGGCATGAAGCTTCTCTCTCTCTCTTTTTTTTTTTCTTCAGTAAGCTGCACCTCCAGGGGAGACTTTTGATCTAGTTGCATAAATTCACAGTACTGCAAGCTGAGATGGCTATTACCTCATAGTAAGCTGGAAAAAATTTCCTTCTTTCTAGCCAGGAAAAAAATACTGGGAAGTCCATCTGGGAATGTGATTCATCGAGGTCACACTGATCGTTTTCCTTTCAGATTACAAGGAGAAGTTCAGGCTAGAAGTTTCAGCTACTAATGATAAGATTTTATTTAGACTTAGCTGCCTGCAGTTTGTGGTGGTGAGCAGGTACACTGTTTATGCAACAAGGCTCCAGACACCCTTTTTATCCCTTCCTCAGTGCAGCGCACTCCCTCGTACTGGATTGTGTGCAGAGCGCTTTGAGACGCATGAGTTCTTCATCTGGTACCCGCGCTGCGTGCTGATGCGGAAAAGTGGGTGGACCTTGCTTGTGAGGGAGAAGAAAACCCACATCTAGAAGGCATTGAATCATAATTACAGTGTGGCCAGTAGGTCTGGGGAAGTAATAGTGCCCCAGTACTCGGCACTGGTGAGGCCTCACCTCGAGCGCTGGGTCCAGTTCTGGGCTCGTCACCATCAGAAGGACATTGAGGTCCTGGAGCGAGTCCAGAGAAGGGCAGCCAGGCTGGGGAAGGGGCTGGAGGGCAAATCTTCTGAGGAGCAGCTGAGGGAGCTGGGGGTGTTCAGCCTGGAGAGGAGGAGGCTGAGGGGAGACCTTATCACTGCCTACAGCTACATGAAGGGAGGGTGCAGAGAGGTGGGTGATGGTCTCTTCAGCCAGGTGACAGGAGATGGGACAAGGGGAAATGGCCTCAAGCTGGGCCAGGGCAGGGTCAGATTAGACATTAGAAAAAAAATTTTCACTGAAAGAGTTGTGAGGGCCTGGCACAGGCTGCCCAGGGAGGGGCTGAGTCACCTTCCCTGGATGTGTCCAAAAAAAGGGTAGATGAGGTACTTAGGGATCTGGTTTAGCTTAGGATGGGATTGGTTGGACTTGATGATCATAAAGGCCTTGTGATTCTGTGATAATCTGAAGGATATCAGTAGCTCTTTTGTTAGGGTCTAGGCTAGTACATTATGGTATTTTCAAGTAAGTGTGGTTTGTTTGTTTTTTTTAAATCCTGACTAAGTTAACTTGGGTATAGCAGTGGCTTGTAGGGTGGTAACCACTGGTAACTGGAAGACAGTGAGTCTAGTGCTGTTAGTGGTTTGCTTTATTATATTTTTAGAATGAATTTGGGTGGAAATCATTTAAAAGACACATTAATAAAGAGGACTTGGAGTTTTTGCATAACTTTAAGAATGGAAAGGCTGCAAGGCTGAAAAATAGCCATTTGAACAAATGCTAAAAATGACATTTAAAAAAAAAAAGAAATGGTGAGGCCATTCCTTTCAAAAGTGGTTGGGTTTTGTTTTATTTTTAACTTCAGTTTCTTAACAACAGAGAAATAAATGTCCCATTTTTAATGTAATGTTCTACAAAGTATTTTATCCTGCAGGAAAACTTCATTAATGCAAAGAGGTAGGTTATATCTAAATCTGGACATGGTCAGGCTTCATCTTAATCTACTGTCAAACTGCTGTAGAATCTGTCTCTGAGGAGGCTATGCTAGCAGTACTTATTCATGTGGATATATCTATATGAATTTTTCTTGTTGGGGTATACTTGTCTTGGAAGAACACTGAGTATGAACCTGAGAGAGTTTGTCTTCCTTTCTGCCTGCCCTGTCCCCTCTTTCAATTTCCATAACTCTGCAGGAAAATTTGATAGGTCAAAGTGTAAATTAATCCAAAGTTATATGAAAGTCTTTCCTTGAAAGAGACTGTGTGTTTCTGTACGTTCCCAGCAGTACTTTTCTGCTTCTTAGAACACTGAAAAAAGCCTCTGGGGTTTTTTATGGGGGCTGGGTAGGGATAGTTGATGGGTTTGGTTTTGTTTTAATGCTGAATGAAATCACATAAAGTAAAGCTTGCTTGCTAACTTCAGAACCAAATAGAAAATAACACCCAGTTTTTCTCCTTTGGCTAGGAGGATACTTTCTTCTTAAATTATGAAATACATGAAAAGTCAATATTCACTATTCTGTGCACAGTCTTTTAATATTTGCCATTTGAACCAGCTCTGTACTCTTTGTTCATTTTTGAGTGTCTAGTGTTTCCATCCAATGCAATGAAAATACTCTTAAATGTTGATACTGTGTTTAGTGATCAAAATAAAGGAATCTGAGCCTATCAAAGCCATTCTTGGTGAGTAGAAAAGCACTAAAAGAATGCAGAGTGGTTGATAGCATGAATATTGGCACTGTAGACCTGAGCTTAGAAGTATTAGGATTTTGGTTGGTTTGGTTCCAGTCATGGCACACAACATGAAAAAACAAACATATTGAGGAAAACTTTGCTTTTTGTCCCATTCTAGGATGCACCTGCCTGAGTGACTCCGGAGAAGTTTACTTTCCAGCTCTCTTGCTGTATTATTTTGCTGCAGCAGTGGGGAAGGAGGATGCTGGTGATGTTGTTTGTTTTGTGCTCCCTAGAAATTATCAGCTGTAAGGAGTGAAGGAAGTGTGTGTGGGGGTAGGTGGTCTTCCTCAAACCTGTTTGTTTTTATGGAAGGCCACAGCGTAAACCTTAGATTGCTCTGCTGGTCCACTGGTAGCCATGCCCACTCCTTGAAATCCTACATTGCTACAGTTTGATCTGTGGTGGGATAGGGTCCTGGTGATGGCTGGTCAACTTCTGAGGGTCACGTGGAGCCCACCTCTGTAGCACAGGGAAGCATGCAGAGACCACCTGAGCCTGTGTGTTGCATACAGCTGCTCAGGGATAAGTGACAACATCTTTTGGTCAAGGAGGGCTGTAAGTACATGCCTGAGTATGCCTTTGATGAAGAGAGCCCTGAACAAGTGCAGCATAGGAAGAGCTTCAAGGTGTTGAGATTCTCCCTGTGGCTAAGTAGAGCTGTGAACTATATTCCAGCAGTGATTAATTCCATGCTCTCCCTACCCATTCAAGTGGCCTTGCTACTTAAAGCATAGGTGTTACTCTTCTGTGGATGGATGCTTACCAGTCACGCTACAGCCTGA
Source organism: Laterallus jamaicensis coturniculus (assembly GCA_022605575.1). Taxonomy (NCBI): domain Eukaryota; kingdom Metazoa; phylum Chordata; class Aves; order Gruiformes; family Rallidae; genus Laterallus; species Laterallus jamaicensis. The sequence goes on from JAKCOX010000015.1 coordinate 801,385, forward strand.
TGACAGCTGAAGGAAGAGAGCTAGAGTTTGCAGTTGAAAGAACTGCAGTAACTTTGTTTAGTTACTGTTTCTATGGAAGTTGGTTTATTCCCCAACTGTATTTGTAGAACAGAAACTGAAAACTTCCTAGTACATATGTATTCCTATTGGCTTTGCTTGGTTATTTAACTTTCAATGGTTGGCAAAAGCTGTCTGAAATGCTCTTCTCTAAGAATGAGGTAACTGACCATAATGTAGCATGTCAGGAAAGGCAGCTTGGGCAGCTGCATCCTACAAGCAGCTAGAGGCATATGAGAGGCAGTCAAAAACATGCGGTTCCAACCCAGCTGGAAAGAGGGGACAGACAGATCTACCATCCCCAGCTGCTGCTGCAGGCTGCAGTACATTACCATGAACAGAAAAGATGCAGCTTGGTAGTGTCAAATGTAAAAGGAGACTCTTAGAAAGCAGAAAACCATCTGATAAGCTGTCAAATGAGCTGTATTTCGAGTTCTGGCTAGTGCAGGGGTGGCAACCTGTCTGTAGCATTTGAGGTTAGAAAGGAGGAATCATTTGAATAAAAAGATGAACTGCTGAAGGCTACAAACCTTTGTTTTGCAGGCTGTATCCTTGTCCTCTCCCTGTTGCAGGTTACTGCTGGTGCAGAACAGCAAACATCACAGCATTCCCATGGCAGCCTCACTAACCCAGCTGCCACAGTTAGGAGCAGTATAGGTCACAGGCAGAGATTACTGAAGCTACTAGCTAAAGTCTTGATGGTGATACTGTGCACAGATAAGTTTTGTGAGCAGAAAATTCCTGCTGCTACTCGTGGAGAGATATGTGAATTATCTACATAATTCTCTGCAGCCTCTCTGTTCCCACAAGCCACAGGGTACTTTGATGGGCATGGCTGTCCTTTCCTGGGTGTTCTGTAATAATGTGTTCATTATGAGAAGGCTGAAGTCTTGTTGTACAGTTTCAAAGTTAACTTTAACACCTCCTTGGAAGTTATGTCAAACTGTGAGATTTGTGGCCTTTTGTATTTAGCTCCATTTGTCTGCCAGAATTGGCATTTAGACTGGTTGTAGAAGGGTAGCTGGCTCCCCGTGAAATGTGCTTGTATTTCATGTTACTTAAAAACACACATCAGTCTTTTTGTCATCTCAAAATCTGCTTTGCAGGGTAAGATTTATTGGCAGAGCTCTTCAGTTTGCTTCCTTTTATTTCCTTACTTGAGTAAGAATGAGATCAGTCTCCCCCTGCATCTTCTTACTTGGCTACACACTTGCCTTGACACCCCACCCCCTCGATGGTGCTCAGCTTGGCTTCTAACTTTAGTTTCGCATAAACAGCCAGCAGTGAAACCTAGAGGTATTGGTTTTCCTTGGAGCAGATAGGAAAACTCCAGCAAACATCCAAGCTCTGCTGAGAGGGACACACACAGCTGTGCCGGGGAGTGCACCCTTACGCTGTGCTCCAGTGGCATGCTGCTTGAGGTGGTTTTACCCCCAAGTATTGGACCTTCTAATTATAGAAGAAAACAGTGCAACAGTTACATAGCTACATAGTTATTGACTTCGACTTTTTAAGACAATGAAAATACATGTGGCTGTGATGTTTTGTAGTTGTTCTTACTGCCATGCTAAGGCCTTTGGGTGATATGAAAATTAAAATCAGGTTTGTGAATTCAACATACTCTGTGACTGGTGTGAAAACAAAATGCAGGGGAATTCACAAGTTTCTCTCTTTCACCCAGCCCAGTAAATGTTTTTCACTAATTTGCAGTTCAGTTGCACTATCTGAAGGTTAGTTGCAGTCTTTCCAGAATTACAATAGATACGACTAGAATGATGGTCCCCAACTGATGTGCAGGGACATGCACAAGAGCCAGCAGGCTCTTTGGAAATCTGGATTCTTTGATGTGCTTTGAAATCTGCAGTAAGTATAGCTGTCTCTCTGAAGTGCTGCATTTGGTCAGTAAACACACATGTGGAAGGGTATCCACAGTGTGGATAGGCACCTCATGGACATCATGGAACAGTTATGGGGTGGAGGGGGATGCTGGGAAAAAGCACTGCTCAGGAGAGTTAGGTACATGGGCATCAGGTACTCATCTAGTGTGAGTCTCAGCTTGTATCAAAAACAGTGTGGCCAGCAGGTCTGGGGAGGGGATTGTGCCCATGTACTGGGCATTGGTGAGGCCACACCTCGAGTGCTGGGTCCAGTTCTGGGCTCCTCACCATCAGAAGGACATTGAGGTCCTCAAGTGTGTCCAGAGAAGGGCAGCCAGGCTGGGGAAGGGGCTGGAGGGTAAATCCTGTGAGGAGCAACTGAGGGAGCTGGGGGTGTTCAGCCTGGAGAAGAGGAGGCTGAGGGGAGACCTTATCATCTCCTACAACTACCTGAGAGGGGAGACCTTATCATCTCCTACAACTACCTGAAGGGAGGGTGCAGAGAGGTGGGTGATGGTCTCTTCAGCCAGGTGACAGGAGATGGGACAAGGGGAAATGGCCTCAAACTGTGCCAGGGCAGGGTCAGATTAGATGTTAGGAAAAAAATTTTCACTGAAAGAGTTGTCAGGGCCTGGAACAGGCTGCCCAGGGAGGGGTTGAGTCACCTTCCCTGGATCTGTTCAAAAAAAGGGTAGATGAGGTACTTAGGGATCTGGTTTAGTTTAGGATGGGATTGGTTGGACTTGATGATCATAAAGGTCTTTTCCAACCTTGTGATTCTGAGTTGCATTCAGTGCTTTGCTCTGTAGTGCTGTGAACTCGTGTTGTTTCCTCTCGCTGTAGCTCTTCATGCAAATGTTTGCATGTTTGTGGTGACTAGAAAAATTGCAACATAATGATCGTATTAGTGACATGCATCATATTCTTGCTTGTTCTTTGTTATATATAGTTAGTATAAGTACCATGCTGTACATGAAGCCATGCTAACATCATCTTTTTCCTTTTTTAAAAAAACCCTCCATCATTTGAGGATTATGCACTGTATTAGAAAACATGATGCTATGGGTTGCTATTGTTAATGGAATTCTTCCTTTGGAAAAGCTATTTGGCTTCATTACATTCTGTTCATGTGATCTTTGTTCAGTTGTAGTGTAGAAACAATTGTTGATGCATAGCAAAGCATCTAGGAGGTGCATATAGGAGGTGCAGCAGGGAGTTTGATACGCTGCAGCTGCCGTGCAGCGGTCACTGCGCCGGGATGCTCGCCAGCTGCTGGAGGGTGTGCGCAGGCACATGCCGACAGGCACACGGCTCAGCTTGGGGTAGTAGCCTGGGGCTTAGGGTCTTGTGGTTCGAACCTGAGTACCTGCTTCATCCCAAAGGTACGCGTGAAGTGATGGAGGAAAATCGTGAAGCAGAGGACTCGGTGGTGGTGTTTTTCCCTGAGAACAGCTCGTGTTTAGTAGTGGCCTTTCAAAAATACAATCTGTGTTTTTCACAGACTAGAGTATGATTATAAACTAGGTAATCTGCTCCAATATTTTTTGACTCTCCAACACCCAACTGATTAGTTTAAAAATAAAGTAGCTGCTGCAGAAGGAGCCGCATGTTGAGGAGCAGGGAGTACAGTTCGCTTCCCGAGCTGGAAAGGGGCCAAATCCACAGAAGGTGAAGAGGGGCTGGTGGGGCCTCTTGGCTGAAACTGAATCCGAAGAACAGATAAATTCTTTTCAAAGTCAGAGTAATGAGTTCCCTCCTGGTATACCAGTGTTACACTGATTTATAAATGGCTGCTGGTTTCATGTCGTCCCTAACAGCCTGTAGGATGGAGAGGCTTGAAATGATTTCTTTTTATGCGTGTAGACACTAGATTAATTTTTGGTATTTCAATTTCTGTTGGCATATGTTGTGGGTATTAGTGCTTTATTTGATCATGACAGAAGCCGTTGCTACCAACCACAGAGAATGGTTTAAAACGATAGGAATGCCAAAGATTGCTTGTTAACTTAGTTTTATTATAACAGTGTGTATTCCAGTAGCTCTTTTAAGCTTTATTTTCTGATAAAAGTTAAATTCACAGAAAGTAAAAGTCAAGCTATTTTCTCACAAGAGACCTGACCCTCTGTTGAAGCTACTTTTTAAATCAAGTTGAAGTAAAAACTATACTGAATAATTAAAATCCACAAAAGTATTAGAAATATAGTTTGTAAGTGAGTTGCCAACTCCATTAGTTGCTAGCAGTGGCTTATTTTGTAAGGTGATAGCAGAGACGTTATTTGGCTACTACAGGAAATGTTGAGATACATGGGGAAAGAAAAGTATCCATTCCTGTTGATTTCAGGTAGGTTTGCAAACACTGAATTGATATTCTGAAAGTCCAGCAGTGAGTTCTGTGTGGATTTATTTATGAGGGTCTGCAGACATTCAGAAGATTGCATCTGTGGCGTTGTAACCACGTCTGTTTTCCGCTTTTGGGGAAGCCTAGCATCTTGCCTCACCCTAGCTTCTTCTGGAGGCTGTTCTAGTGCAGGCTACTGAATTATATTTGAACACTGATTTGGAGCAGGTGAAGGCAAAAGGTGAGCTAGCTCCAAGTACTTAATATCTTATGGAGCACTGTTGATCACACAAAGGCTGTCCTTCAACTGTTAAGTGATTTTAATGTTTCTATTTTATCTCCCAAAAGGTTAGAATGTAATTTCCTTCAGGACAGGAAGGATGAGAACTCTCAAAGCTTCTGGATCATCTCTTTTGAGTGCCTTACTTTTTAATGATTGCTAAATCTGCACAGGTAATTTTTACTTGGAGTTGGTACTGACATGAAGATGGCGCGTTCTGTAGATGTTTGAAGGAAATGCTGAAATACATTGTGCTTTATGCAAACCTATATCCACAAAGCAAGGGTGCTTGGCTATGTTGAGGGGTGTGTGTATATGTATGTATTTACGTGTGCGTGTGTGCGCCTATGTGTGTATGGGGGAAAGGAGGTAAAAACTGTGTTGTAGCAAACAAAGGCAACAAAATGGGCTAGCTCACATAAATAGCACATTTATAAATGATTGCAGTATCAAGGTTGCTTGGGTGGTGGGGTGAACAGTCTGCAGTAGAGTGAAGCATGCCCTTTTCTCTGGCTCCTGACAGCGGTAACCTTAATAATATTGCAGGAAATGTCATGTTTCAAAACTACTGTTGCTGTTCTGTCCTTCATTTTGGCACAGCAGCTGTTTTCTGTGACTGTTTCTATGTCTGTTACGCTCATCTGTGGCCTCTAAGTATCTCATACTTTTTTGCATATTGCAGAACATGGATGATAATTTTCTAAACACGTTGTTCATAGTTGCATATTGGAAATCCATGGAAGTACTTGCACTAAGACAGTCACTGAAGTCAAAGGAAGCAGCTAGCAGACAAGGGTGGGAGCGGGAGGAGTCTGTGCTGTATGGACTGCCCCCCTTTCCCATTGCTTGGGTACCAGCTCCCATTATGCTCAAATCTGTTTGTTAATTACTTCTGCTTACTAAATTTTGGATCTGTTGTAAGTGAAGATTGCAGCATTGTTTTCCTGTGGCTGAACCTGACTTCTAAACCTTTAAGTTAAGGGGAAAGTCTTCTTTAAACCTTTTAAAGCAAAATCTCAGTAGACATCTGTGTTCTTCCCCGGTTTAATCACTACATCTAAATTGCAATTGTGTGATGTTTCCAAAACCCTCTTCCCCCTTCTCAACTTCCCATTAATTCCATGGTCTCACTTTTAATGAAGCATGGCTTTGTTTAGTGGAGTTGGGTTAGTATTTTATATATTTCACACACATTATGTAACTCAAGTGACCAGTTCAACACCTAAAATTTACAGCTTTGAAATCTTACAAATGTCTGAAGGTATTGCTGCTGTTTGTTGTTGTAAGATTGTTCTGACCCAAAGAACAGTACAGAAATATTTGGTTGTTTACTCCTCTCTTGAATGTTTAAACTGAGAAATAATACAGCATCTGAGCACAGGAAGGGAATTAAGAGTATGGGAGCATGTGTGGATGTGGTCTTAAGCCCATCTGGAAGACACTTGACAAATAAAAATAGTAGCAAAAGAGGCGGGGTGTGTGTTTTTTTAATAAAAAGCTGTGTTTACAGTTATGCAAAGATTGTGTTAGCAAAAATCTGATTGTCTAAGATGAGCTAGCATTAAAATAATTATGCTGTGTTCTATAAGGAGCTTTAGGGTATATTAGCTAAGTTGCTCATCCTTTTGAAAATGTGTATTTTCAAGATTTTAACATTAAAAGTCATGTGGATGTCTGTATTTTCTATAATATTTTAGATGGTAAAATAGCAGAACATCTAAATTGCTGCTATTTTTGACAACTTTTAGTGCTTGCTGGTATTTTTGAGACTTTTTAGTGCTTAAAGGCTGAAACTTCCCATGCTTATTACAAGTCCCCTCTAGTCAAAATCCATTGGAAAGCCTTATGTAAAAGAATTGAACCCTGTTCAGTAAGATGAGAATGCTATCCCTTTTTCATCCCTTCCAACCAGTCCTTTGGACAGCTGTGATGTTTTGCAAATTTTGAAGTGACCTTGAAGTTTGGGAGGAAGTAAATCGCTACATTTCAGGTCTCTTATTTGTTTGAAAGCTCTGCTTTGTTATGTCAATACTCTAAAGGAATGGAGAAATGCCAAGTTGCATTTACAGGAGAACTCGCTACACCTTTCAGTTATTCTTTCTGAAACCTGTGGAAAGAAGCACTGTGTGCTTCCACAGACTCTGGTGCATCTTTTCTTAGCAGCTGGGGCTTTCAACTAGAAGAGAATCACAGACAGGAAGGGAAGTTTGAATGGTTGTTTTACCTTGCAAAAATGCCAGGACTCTGACTTAGCGAAGGCAGCCTTCCTGTATTTGTATTTGTCCCTGCTGTCTCCATAGAACAAGGTGCCTCTCTGCAGAAATTCTGACTTCTGAGTGTTGTGATCCTTAATTAAAATGAAACACTGCGTTAAGCATTATGCATAGTTGGTAACTGGAAATGAAAGGGATGCTTTTTCAAGAGACATGAATATGCAGCTATTGAGACCACAGAAAATGTAATAAAACCCCAGTAATTACCAATATAAGATGTATTTATCTATAGAACATCAGTGTTCCTTGTTTTGCCTTCTCTACCTTCCACGGTGATTCTTATTTCTAGGAGTCCTTAGAATTTGAACTGGGAATAATCAGTTGTGATGAAGGATTGGAGGTTGTGTGTGTGTTTTATAACTGAGGCAGGCAGCTGTCCTGGTATGGGAGGGTCTTTTGGTTTTCCCCAGTAATGCAATTGAACGGGGTTTTTTCCATGCCGCTGTCACCTACTTTAGCTCCTTTTTGCCTACATGCCATACTTCACAGGCACTGCTGCTATACTCTTATGTGTTGTGCAATGCATGTCAAACATAGAAAACTTAGGTTGCAGAAAAGTGAGAAGTGATAGACCCTCTGATAAAATTCAAACCCACAAGATTTATATACATATTTTCAATGCGATGGCATAGTTGCAAAGTTGCTTCCTTTTGTTCCTTATGTAACTGAAAATGATGAAATGTACTTTCAAAAAGCCTTTTTAATAATATGATAAATCTGCTGTTGTTGGAAAATAGATGGACAAAATAACGTAGACTGAGATCTCTTTGGTTGCTGTGCTGTCTGTGGTTTTGTTATTTGGTGGTTGGTGGTTTTTTTCAAGAAGGCTGTGAAAATAGAACTTATATAACAAAAAATGATAGCTTTGTCTTAATTAAAGCCTTCATTTAAGAGAACTGGACCTAAAATTAGACTTGGTGTATTTTTGGCTCTGGCATTAATATATCGATGGAAAGTAGAAGTCATGATGCTTTCTGCTGTTCTTCATATGTTCTTACTGCGTGTAGCAAGGACATTCAGAGTCCCTACCACTGCAGCTGCAGTTTCCAAACACATACAAGAATTTAAAAAACAAATGCAATGTCTGTTGGGTAAGGGAAAAGATAGGGGGAGAACTTTGTCTAGAAAGCTTCTGAAAGCAGAAAAGGTTTTAAAAGGGACTGTGCTGTAAAGCCTCCTTACTGTGGATGGAGAGTTGGCTTTGGAAGTACCCTATTACTAAGTGTCACCAATGGCATAGCTACTTGGTTGCAGCCTTCCTGTGGTTTGGGTTACCTTTAAAACAAACATCAGAGTGATGAGAACTTCCTTGAACATTGCCATATTGCTTGTCACAGCCACAGGGTTTTTTTAATTATTTTTTTAAAATTTGTTTTATTTTTTCCCCCTCTGCTTTTCAAGCTTCCTTCTCCCATCTCAGGCATGTGTTTGATCTGCACTCGTTCCCCGAAGTGTAATGCAGGCTTCTGTATTTAAGTTATATCTATAAAGCTGAATGGAACATTACCCTCCTTGTTTGACCTCCTACATGTGATACACAATCCATTAAATCTCATGTAATATTTAAGACTGTAATACATTCTTTGCATAACATAACAGCGATAGTACTGACAAAACACTGCTCCAAGCAAAACTGCTTATATAAACAGATGATCTGGGAGCAGTGGAACTAATGAAGCCCTGTTTCCTATAGATTTGTGTTTCATGTATTAACTGTCCCTTTTGTGCCCATAGTAACATCACCCTGTGCCACTGGGGCTGTTGAGGAGGTGGGTTTGGGGGGCTGCTGGTGAGTGCTGACCGCTCTACTCTCTATGGAAAACTGCCCCAGAAAAGGAATCCTTTACTCAGCCGTGGGTTTTTACCTACCTGCAGCAGCTTAGTGTATCTGTAACTTAGTCTTTGCCAACGTTGAACCGAATTTTACATCCTGTTTAGAAGGTCTGATCTCTGTTGTACCAATTCCATAAGCTCCATCTTGTCGGGACGCCAGACCAAAGAAACGAGTGCAAGCTAAGGTTTCTCCCTGTGGCACACCCACTTCTGTTGTCCTGGTGACTGTTACTTGTGCTGTCCATTTTGTTCTCCTTTCCTCTTCTGTCACTTCATTCTCTTTGGGTTTTGTGCTGCCTGTGTTTCTACTTTGCAGCAAATGAAGGAATGCCATTGCTCCTTGACTGGCTTGTGCTTGGTTGCCCATTGGGCAACCCACTGGGCAGTTACACTAAAGGAATGGAGAATATTTATAGGCTTAAATTAGTTATTTTCAGGGTATTTGAGGCAATGGCTTTTCTGTGGCATGTCTGAACTAAAATGTAGACTTCAATAGTGGGATACACACTTGTTGGAAGATCTCATGGTGAAAGGAAGCACTAGGTAATATCTCAGCAAAGGTCTTGAGGACCTTTACTTCTGTCTGCTAAAGTTCGTCCTTTTTCCTAATCTATGTTGCTTCTTCTAGCCCATTTTAGTTTTTGAAATGCTGAATGCCAAAAGTATGCCTAGTTTTGGACACCAAGGAAACTGTGCTTCGTCATGAACGCTAATTTAAACCTTGCTATAGTCAGTAAGACTGACCGTTTCAATAACTACTTGTGAGATACTGTTTTGTCAGAGTATTTTTAAAACCCTTGTTGGTGCTTACTAACTAGTATATCATTAAACTACTTTTTGTTTCAGTAGGAGGCCTTGTTCTGTGTAATGTGCATTTTGAGTAACTTCTTGAGTTAAGTTGATAGTAAAGGATGAATTTACTTTGGGGAGACCTTTAAACATAGCATCAATTACTTTTGCAATCAGTGAGGCTATCATCAATCCAAGATAGTTCAAAAAGGGATTTCTTGTTTAAGAAGATTGGGTGGCCAATAATACTAGATTATATAGTATAGTGTATATATAAAATATATTTTATATATATATATAGCATGTATATTGTTGTGTATATATATTATATAGTATGGTTATGCAGTGTAATAAAGGCTGAATTCTTTATGTATTCTGCCAAGGTTAATGTTTAGTGGATGTTTTCAATCACTGATTAACCAAGATGTCTTAATGAGATGTGATATCGTGTACAGATCCTTTTGTGTGCATGCTAAGCCTTTAATCTGTATTACTATATGCTTTTAGTTTTCAGTTGACTTATACTAAGAGCTTCTAAAGGGTTATCCTTAATACTGGATTGACAACTGAGGGAAGATTCGTGTCACGATAATATGCCATCTATCATCTAGTCAGCTTCTTATTGATACTGTTACAAACAACTTTCATTCTAGGGGAAATCTTTCTACCTGGCATGGTTTTTTAAAAGAATTTAAGAAAGAATTACTGAATTAAAATGCCTGACTGCAAATTCTGAGTTGAGAAAAACTTTTACCTACTTAGACTTTTGCTTGTGTAATTATACAGTTTCATAATGCTAGATTAGTGTTGAAATTATATCAGATAATTAACGTGGCTGTTGATTAGCTTCCCATGGCAACTGAACAAGTGAAGATTAGTCCATTTAAGCTGTTAGTAACTTTAAAATATAATATTGGCAGTCATTCAGACTTTTAGGATTTCACTGAATGAAACTCTAAAGAAGGAACGGTAAAAGACTTGGTTTGTCTGATTGGTCTTTACAATTTGGATTTTGTTCACAGCTGTATCCAAATAGGGCTCCCCCCTCCCCAAGAGCCTGCCAGGTGCCGCTTCCTTTTATCCATAGGCTTCAAACTCGAGATAACTCTGTTGTTGTGAATTAGAATTATGTTTCCTTTGGTTTTTTTCCATATTTACTACTTTCTTGTTACTATGGTTTCTGGAAGTAAATTGGATGACAGTTGTTTTGAAACCCTAATTATGTACAAACAAGTATTCTAGTGTTTAAATGGTGCAGTGAATAGTTTAGCCATGAACTACCTCCGAGCTCGTTAAAGTGCTCAACATTGTTCTTGAGGTTAATCCCATCACAGTCTAGAGTATCGTGATTGCTAAATCAGTGGGAGTAGAAGGGTAGACCTCCTGCTCTACCAGTAAAGGCTTATTTACTTATGTTGGAATTTTGTTTCTTTTTCCAGCTAAAAATTCTATTTGTGTGTAGAGTTTACTTAATTTTACAACACTGTTTTAATGTGGAATAGTGCTTGGCAATACATTCAGTCACATGGAATAATGCTTGGCAATATATACAGTCACAAAATTCTCAAATGTTTATTTTCTTAAGCATTGATACTTGTGCCTCCACCCTCAGACATCTGTAGTAAGAAAGTAGTATTTCCCACATACGCTATCTTCTTCTTCAGTGTGTTGGCAGCGTTCAGGGGATGGGGCATTTTTTCAGTTCTTTTAACTGTCATGTGTGGCTGGCCTGATGTTTTATTTATAGCACCTTGTGCAGATGCTGCCCTGCATCTGTCGTCATGTGGGTGCTGTCAAGACACTTAGCACCCTGCTGTCTGGCCCCTGGCACGGCCTGAACCCCACTGTCAGGTGGCAGTTCTCATCTCGCAGTCAAGAGACTGAGATACAGGAGAGTGAAGGCACAAACCTAATTCCCTAAATGTTCCAGTGACTCTGTGTGTTTGAGACATGACGACTTCCTCCTCCTCACAAGAAAACTTCATATAGAAAATAGATGAGGTAGAGGTTTTATCTGTTTTACGTGAGACCAAGCCAAAATAAACTGAGTAAAGCTATCTAGCAAACCAAACCAAGCAGCAGGATTAGATTCCAGCTCTTTCTGCATCCAGTGGTGTGCCTGTCCACCTTGCCTCTCAGGCTGTGTATACTCCAACCACAGTACTTGAATGTTGAGGAGCTCTTTTGACTGTGTCTGATGCTTTCAAAGGATTCTGAAGTGCTGGGAAGAGGAAAATGCCATGTGAGTCTACCTAGAGAGGTTTTGCAATTTATGGCGGAGAGAGAGAGAAGGTAAAAAGGTCGAGTCAGATGAGTGCAAAGAAACAAATTGTGGGTATGTGTGGATGTACATGAAAATAAATACTTTCCTACTGAAACACATGTCAGATCTTGTAGACTAGTAAGATTTGTTATCCTCATCTGCAGAGGAGAAAACAATGGATCAAAGCAATTAATGTAATTCATTTGACGTCAAACTGATGGTGGCACCTTGGAGAAGGGCTAAATCTGGGGTTAAATAATTGTTTTCTAGTCCAGCATCAAACTTTACCGTTGCTTTTTTTGCCTTTTACCAAAGGCCTTCTCCTTTGACTTTATTACTGTTATTTCTGCTCTATGGCACAGTTTTTGTATTATTTAAACGGTGTCAAGACAGTGGATGCTTTGTATCTACCTTGGCTTTCCAAACTTCTTGTTAGCATTATGTCAGCTTTATGACATTTTGCTTGTTCTTATCCCCTCTTCTGCTTTCTCTGCCTGTTTTTCAGAATATACTTTCCAGCACCTCCTTATTACCCTTTTCTGATGTTTAATGCGCTGTTGTTGGGAATTGAGGAAGTGTTTCATCCCAAATCACTGCAGAACTTCCTTCCCACGCTGCTGCCAGAAGTGCTGCAGACTAGCTACTTAATTTGCACTGGCAAAATTTCAAAGGGAAGGTCAGCTGGCCAGGTTACCCCCCTGCAGGGCTTTTGTATGGCCTCCTTTTAAAGGCCATTTTTCCTCTGTCTGTTCTACTTTCCCCCCTTACTTGTCCATTGGGAGGAAAATGGCTCTGGCTAAGCTGAATGGTGTGAATCCTTGCCTTAAGGTGGAACTCCCACAATTTAGGGTGTGTAGTGAGAATAGTTTCAAGGTAGCTGAGACTATTTATACAAGGTTTTTAACATGTTGTTAGAGAAAAATAAATCTGACAGAAAATAAGCTTTCTAAAGTTAGGTCAGAAAAGAACAAGAGAAAGGGGCAGTGTTTGGCTGCAGGACTGGGGAACCAGACCACTGTGCCTGAAGGGTGTGTGAGATAAAAATTCACAGAAGGGTAATGAAAATGAAACTTCAGCAGCTGAGATTTGTTCTGATTATTTGGTAGTGACACTGGGTGTTACGCGTTGCTGAGCTCCGCTGCTGATGTGATTTAGCTGATAGAACATGAGCACAGCTTCAGTGCACTCAAGTTTGCTCAAATTTAATTGTGTATGTTTAAATTGCTAACCAGCTGAAGGGTGTGAGTGCATCTCAAGGCACACTGATCACCCCTCTTCCCTGTAGGGAGAGCTGTTGTGGTGATTCCCAGCGTCAGTGAGTTTTCTTCTTCCAGGGGTAGAGCCATACAAAAGGGCACTTCACCATTGCTTTCTTGAACTGCCAGTGGGTTCTTGGGTCACGTAGGAAGCGTGAATGCCCCAAAATCTTCAGGGTTAGACTGGAAATTTGGTGAACTGAACAGTGCAAATTCCAAAATAATGAATGACCCTAGTTGTTGAATTTGCAAGTTTCTTTGAGTCTTGAAAACAGAAGCATTGTTGTCCTGTGAATGCTGAAGCTATTAACTAGATGATACACATTTAGGTTTTGATAAGCCTTCTCATTACTACAGTCTGGGGGAAGGGAGAAGACCCCAGGCCAGCAGTGGGTTTATCTGAGGGACATCAAACACAAACAATGCTGCCAAGATTATTACAGAAGCATTATGAGAAGATTTAGGATGAACTTAGAGTATTGATCTCATGAGGTCCTGCATTCCCTGGCTTCATAGTAACATTGTTGTTTTCAGTCCTGAAACAAAGGGAATTTCTCTTCAAGCTGGATTCCCCCTTTCACATATTGCTCAGCTGGACTGTCGGTAACAGAAGGGGAAAGATCCAGACCTTCTTCAGTCATTACAGAATTGGAAGGAAGAAACAGACATGAGAATCCCACTTACAATGTAACAACACTTCTTAATGAGAGCACCTCTTCTGGGCTCCTCACCATCAGAAGGACATTGAGGTCCTGGAGCAAGTCCAGAGAAGGGCAGCCAGGCTGGGGCCTGGAGGGCAGATCCTATGAGGAGCAGCTGAGGGAGCTGGGGGTGTTCAGCCTGGAGAAGAGAAGGCTGAGGGGAGACCTTATCACCACCTACAACTACCTGAAGGGAGGCTGTGCGAGAGGTGGGTGATGGTCTCTTCAGCCAGGGGACAGGAGATGGGACAAGAGGCAATGGCAAGAAGCTGGGCCAGGGCAGGTTTAGATTGGACATTAGAAAAAAAATTTTCTACTGAAAGAGTTGTGAGGGCCTGGAACAGGCTGCCCAGGGAGGGGCTGAGTCACCTTCCCTGGATGTGTCCAAAAAAGGGTAGATGAGGTACTTAGGGATCTGGTTTAGCTTAGGATGGGATTGGTTGGACTTGATGATCTTAAAGGTCTTTTACAACCTTGTGATTCTGTGATTCTCTTGTTTTCCATTTCATAAAAGCCAAACAAATATCTATGGTCTGTCTCTTGGTTTTTTGTAACTTGCAACTGTTGGACAGTTAGCTGCATCATTGCAAGAAAAGCTGTAGAATTCCTTTACAGGACAGACTACTGAATTTAAGCTTTTTCTTTTGTTTCCTTTAATCTCAAAAAAACCCAAAAACTAGGTAACTTTTTCTTTTCCCCAAAATAGAGAAGATGAAATATATAATCAGAAACTCAGTACTTGAGTCACAAAATCACAGAACATGTAAGGTTGGAAAGGACCTTTGGAGATCATCTAGTACAACCCCCTGCAGTAAGTAGACACCTTCACTAGGTCAGGTAGCTCAGGGCCCCACCAAACCTGACCTTGACTATCTCCAGGGATGGGGACTCCACTAAGTCTCTGGGCAACTTGTTCCAGTGATCCACCACCCTCATATTGAAAATTTTTCTCCTAATATCCAACCTAAATCTCCCCTTTTCTAGTTCAAAACCACTACCCCCTTGTCCTACTGCTCCATGCCCTTGTGAACAGTTCTTCCCCAGCTTTCTTACAGGCACCTTGCAGGTCCTGGAAGGCTGCTGTAGGTTCCCCCTGGAGCCTTCTCTCCTCCAAGCTGTACAAGCCCAGCTGTCTAAATCATACCATTCCAAGTCAGTTTTGTAACTGCTGCTCGCTCCTTCTTCCTGCCTACTACTAGAGTAAAGAGATCTTCCTCCTGGTGAGGATGAGGGTTTTTTCAGTGCTGTATGCAAAGGAAATGAATGTTGACTGAACTCATAGCGGAAAGGCTGTACTGTCTATTAGTGGTCCTTGGTTTCCTCTATCAGTGAATGATTTACCTGTATGGAGATGAAAAAGGGGGTGAAAACACCCAACCCAGTTACTCGTCTTATGGGGAAGGGCTTGGTGAAACCCAATTGTCAGTAGTTCCCTTCTTACATTCACAAGAAAGCTGAAATAGTATTTTGGGGTGCAATGAAGAAAAGGTTATCTAGGCTTATTAAATGTAGATTATAGCCTGTCAAGTTAAATAGCAATGTTGTAATTACCTTGTTTAGTTCTATTTTGAATTCCTTTTGTTAGTACTCAGGCTGCAATTAACATACTAGAGCAAGCATTGTTTCTTCTTGCATTCCTTTACTCTTTCAAGGTCCATGTGAGATTGGGGAAGCTGTACAATGGATTTGCATCTCTTTGAAAAGTTATTTGAGCTAGTTTAAATTTCGGTTGATGTTTTAATTTACCCGAATGGGCTACTTCCCATATCTGTGCACACTTTAGTAATGCCAAGAGAAAATGTAAACAGGCAGTGCTTATGATCATCAGTATGGTGAACACAAAAACATGTGGATAAATTGAGCTTTTAAGTAGGTGTGCATCTTTTCATCATAATGAGGTGATGACTCATGCAGGTGTCACCAAGACAAGAGCTGTAAATGAGCTTTTCAGGACTACTTAAATGTGTTTACTTCGTGTCAGATTTCTAAAGACACATTTATACCTGCCCAGGCAAAGGGTGCCCAGGCTGTGTGCAGACCTGGACTTGTGAGATTCTGCATGAGCCTGCTGGTGTGTTTTCATACTGGCTGTCTTGTTAGTGTGAGCTTTTGTTCCTGAGCTTGTTATTTTTTATTAGGTTGATGTGTTCATTATGCGGTAAATTGCCGTTCAATCTACAGAAAATTGGATACTCTATATGATCCTAAAGTAAACAACAAATGCATTTACTTTTAAAATCTTTTATTTATAACTAGTATCTTGGGCGGAGGAAACGTCACTCAGTCCTTGTTGTTCATTGTGTCAGATGACATGCTGGTGGGGTATGTAAAGTTTTAAAGAATACATTTGATTTAGGAAGGTTGATGGGCAGAGTTGGGAAATTACCTGCCTTGGGCAGATCTGCAAAAAACTCTGTTTTCTTCAGTCAGGAGTCATCTTTTCACTGACCTGGCTCTGTGACCTGTACAACTGTTTCCTCACAGTGCCCGGGTAACACCGCAGAGCTGTCATAGGGTACTAAGCAGAAGTGGTGTCTGGGAGCCGTGTTTTGCCTTGCCATATTATCAGTGGCAAAATAGTTGTGTTCAGTTCCTGAGATGATCATGGAGCTTCAGCTGCATCTCCACGTTATTTTACTTCCTTTGAAACGAAACGACCCTTTGGGAAGGGCACTTTAGGGACAAGACACATAGTTCTTACTAGCAAATAGAAGTTCGAGTTGGTGACTGGAAAGTCTTCTGCTTGAAGATAGCTTGAGTTTCAAGTTTTATTTCTCATGACATATTTGTACCCTCTTGGTTAGTTTTCAAAGACAATGGATTCCAAGGAAGGAGTACAGGTTTCTATGTTGTGTATTGTAACCACACATCTATTTCCTGTATGAAAATTCTGATAACTTCAAGAGAGATGCATTATTAAATTGTTTAGATGCTCTGCTCTCAGAGACTTCAAGTTTTAAGTACTCCTTCTCCAGCTCCTTGATACTAGGAATAAAATGGAGTATCAATTTATTTTTAGTTACTGGATTTAAGAATGAGGCTTTGGCTGTAATAGGAACTACAGTTAGTTGTGTTGTATCCAGCCTGGACTAATAGATTTGAGAGGAAAGCGGTGCCAGCTGGAACGTGTGTGAGTGTTATCTGCATGTGTATTGCAACAGATGTTGAGCAGAGACTACTTGTCAAAGGTACCTTGTAGTAACTTTTAAAGATCCCTATTTGTTTCAGTACATTTTTCTTGCATCACTAATTTTTTCCATACAGTCAACCACTAACTGCATTATTGGGGACTCCAGCTGAAGCTTGTGGTGAAGAGGAAATAGATTAAACACAGGTTTTCCCTTTTCTCTAGTTGCCAACAGTGATGTCAGTAGTTTTAATAATCCTTACCTCAGCTTGCTGCAGTCCTAGCACTCTCTATTAAAACACTTGTCTACTGCACTGTTTTTATGTGTTGTTAAGGAAATGCTGATGGCTGTGGATAAAAAACAATGAGGTATCCACCAATGACTAAAATACCGAATAAGGTACTTCTGCCTTGAAAGGCACTGTAATAGTTCGCTGAGGGGTGAGGAGATTCAGATTGTTTTATCAAGATGGTAAGAAAAACTCTTTTAAGTCCAGCAAAGAATAGTGGTACACTAAAATAGAGGATGGGGCTTTTGACTGTAAGTTATGTGCAAACAAGGATTCCCTGGATCCGAGGCCTTACAGGTTGACTGTATTTCCAGTGACCTCAGAGGACCAGGTTTGTGCTCCGAATGGCTGTTTTCTAGGCAGCTTTGTGTGCAGTCAGACAGAACAGGCACCGCTGTCCTGTAGCGTGGGCTGTCATTCTTAGTTACACAATTTTGGTTGTGTGGAAAGAGGTTTGTCAGCAGAATTGGAGATGTGAATACAGATCATTGCAATAACTAATCTCAGAGGGTCTGTAGCAGAGAGTCTAATGTTTTTTCCCCTCACAAAACCAGAAGAAACCAAAAGCTACCGATACATTTTTAACAAAGGGTGACAGATAGGTTTCCATGTTGTGCTTTTGAAGATACTGGAGGTGTAATTACATGTTTGGAGCTGCTCTGTGCCCTGCTTCCTGTCAAACCCGCAGCTGAAGTTCGTATGAGAGCCAATCTCTGCCAGTTTGTGTCCTACATGATTCTGGCTCCTCATCACAAGTCTTGAACTCTTGGATGGTTCAGCCTGCTGTGGATTTTTCACTAGTTTTACATGTGCACAGGACTAATATGTGAGCGTCTGGGTTTCTGCAACTGTGGGTTTCCTCAGGATTGTTTTCTTAGTGAATTCCTCTAGGAAAGGTTTTGTTTTTCAAATAGTCTTATTACTCTCTTTCTTCCTTTGCTCTTCTGACTCCTGAATCCAGGAATGAATGCTTGCTAGTAGCAGTTGCAATGATGTCTTAACTGTACTAGTTACTTGGTGAGGATTTGGATTGAACAGACATGGTGTATTTCAGTTCAGATAGCCCAAGTACTAGTGAAGAGGCGTAATCCTTGGTCTGGGCACACTGCAAATTACTATTTATGTACTTAAAATCTCTTAGTGGAATTAGGTCTAGTGATGTAGAAAAGCTGTGTTTGCTTTCCTTCCACTTCCCTGCAGGTGTGGTAAGGGTCGCGCCGTGGCGTCCTGCTGCTGGGCACCCAACTGTTCTGTTCCCCTGGCCCTGCTGGATGGGAGCCGCCTGCGAAACACCCGCCTCAGATATGCAGCACGCAAGTCACGCACACTTTGCTTCTCCATTTAAATGAAGCCATTTCTCCTTTGTAGCTCATCTTTATTAATAAAGTATGGCATTACTGGCTAATTTTAGGTCGAACGTAGTTGAAGGCTGCAAAGCTATGTGAAGCTGTATATAGATATTTGGGTAGGAACATTCCAGTAGATTGCAATGTGAGTGCAGAAGAAAGTTGAAAGTAAATAAGAGATCTGTGAGATAATTCTCCAGGGAGTTTTCACAGCATACCACACATCACTTGCAGGGATAGGCTTTCCTTTCACTTGAAGGACCACACAAAGTAAATTCTGTTTCTTGGGCAATGAAAGAATATAGGACAGGAGGTCTTTTCAGCTTTTTTACTTCAACATGTCTATGGTAAGCCTTTATTTGTACTGAGGAAAATGCCTTGTTTACCTGTCTTTTCTGGAGCATAGTTAATATCAAATATAGAAATAGATGCACTTTTATGTAAAACCTAAGTCTTGCTCCATCAGATTTTAGATGGAGCTCCTGAAATGTAAATGAAGGTAGTTCTGTAACCCCCCCCTTAAAACAAAAATCTTATTCATTTCATGGGTGTGTTGTTCACTCCCCAGTGGTTCCGTGCGACTGTAGTGCAAAGGGGGGAGGATGGGGCTGTGGCCTGCAGTGGCTCAGGGATCGCGTGCTTGTGCACCCCGCTGCCCACCAGGGAGGTGTGCGCTGTGTGTGTGGCCAGCCGATGGGGCAGGGCCTGGGGTGCAGCAGGGAGGTGACCCATGACACCCGGGTGTGCGACCCCAACCCTGCATCCTCCAGCAGGGACACACTGCCCGCCTGGGGATGAGGCATCAGCTGCAGGACTGCCACAGAATGAGAGGCAGATCGGTACCGCGAACCCCTCACTGTGCACTGCTGTTTGTGATCAGCGCCCTTGGGCTGTTGACCTGCCTGTGTAGCACCAACTGAAGAGTTTGGAGGACCTGTTAACAGAGACAGTTTCACCATGTGCTGGATCAGGGAAGCTGGAGCCAAGGGATGAGGACTGATGGGACAGGGTCAAAGGCAGCTTCTGACGTTCATTCCCCGGTAAACCTGTGGTGTGCATTATTAGCACTGCAGGACCTTGTTATTCACCCAGTCCTCTCTCAGAGAGAGAAACAGAATGTAAATAAATTTATGGACTTGAACAGGATTTTCTGGATCCCTTTTTTTTTTGTTGGTAACTTGTATGTCAATAGGGAACAGTAACCCTGCATCCCTAACGTTCCGTTCCTTGGTCGTCCTTCTCCTGCAGGCTGTGGCATTTGCAAGTGTCCAGGAGGTCCTATAAGGAAGTCTGATATCTAACAAACCTTTCTTGTCGTGGGTAAAACGCCAGCAGCAGGCTAGGTTTGCACTTTCCTTTCTCTTGTCACAGAAGCTTGTCAGAGTTAATCAGTATGGACACTTAAATTGTTTCTGCTTAGGTGAATCTCTTGCAAGTTTTAAATGTATTTCTGAGTGCTTTGAATTTTATTGCCAACATCTGTTTTAAATGCTTTTGGGATTCAGATGCTTGAGTTCAGTTCAACTGTGCATGCTGTGTTTTTTCACAGTGCTAACTAACGTTTTCAGTTTGGATGATAACTTTTTTAAAGAAGTTAGAGAAGAGGGGGAGGGAAGTAATAACAGAAAAGCTTTTAAGGGCCCACAATGCTAATTTTCTTTTCTCTTTCAATTTCAGAATGATGACCTCTACAACCTCAGCAAATCCTTCTTTTAACTCATGGGTATCAAGACTATAAATGTTTCATGCTATCACAACTAGGACCTCACCTCTTCCTCCTCCTCCTCTGTAAATGGGTACGATGCATCCAGTTCAGTTTGTTTACTTTACACAAACCTCAGGAGTTAGTTGACTGAGCTGCACATCCTGTGTTGTGCCAAGCAGAAGCACTGTGACACCTGGACAATGAGTCTCTCTTACTTCATCCTCTACCATAAGGACTTAGCTGGCCACAATGAACTGATGTGCCCACCACTATGTCATGGTGAGAATGGGTATTTTACTAGCACATTTACACAACTTCATTTGCTGCTGAAAACCTGTATGACAAATCATCATTGTAAATTATTACATACAAAACTTAATGTTGGTTGAAGAGTATTAAATATTTAACATAGGTTTTGATTTATACATGTACTTTTTTAATTAAAATGTAACTTTTCCTACAGCACATCTTTTTTGATGTGGAACTGAGGTATACTATATTCTGTTGTAAACAGAGTGGGAAACCTGCTTAAAACAAGGCTTGTAAGAATAGAGTAGGGTACTATTCTTGTTTTAAGATTGTAATTCAGAAAATAATATAATATGAGTCATTGGTCCCTGGGCCTTGATTGTACAGTCATATTTACTGATACTATCAGTTGTAAGATAACCCTGATGTTGAGCTGAGTTCTTTCCAAAAGAAAAAATAATTTTGTACTCCTTGTAAAATAATAGTCTGTATTAACTACAATGAAGACAAACATTACTGTACATGGTATTTACAAGTGTCAACTTGAATCGTCAATTGCACAGGAACTGACAAAAAAAATCAGAAAAAAGAAATCAAAGTCTTCCACTGTATATATTGTAAAGAAACAAACCCAACCAACAGAAAACCACAAAACGAAAACAAAAAAAAGGGTGAACTTTTCAAATTTACTCTTTCCCTGGAATGAAAATGTGGGTGTTTGTAAATTCTGGAAATCTCTTTCTATATGTAATAAACTAGATACTGTTTTATCTGCTGTAGTATTTTTTGGGGTATTTTGTTTTCTTGGTAAGCTGTCTCAAATATCTCCCAAGTGTCCCACCAGGTTTTTTTGATGTTTCCATTGTGTGTAGTTGAGAATGGCAGTGGATCACCATAGTTTAAGAATAAAGTCAAGTGTCATTACGTGTAGTAGGGAGCACCCTTCCTTGAATTATTTCACTAAAGCTCTCTTTTCAGTTTTCTGGAGAATTTTCAGGGTACAACCTTCCTCCTACTTAAGTACATGGAAGAGTTCACAGCAAGTGAAATCACTGGAAGCCACAGCAAGACTTGAACATAAAATTTAAAAAGAACAGCTCAGATAATTGTTGGATGTGCAAGAATTGTGCTGTGTTCCACTCTGGTTCTGTGCAGATAGAAATTCTTTTAAGCATAGCATTTGCAGAGCCTTCATTATTTTTTTTTTTTTCTTTTTTTGAGACTGGAAAAATACCAAGATCATGGATTTCCAAGTAAAACGTTGTTGAAGTGATAATTGCACTTGAAGCCATGTCAGGTCCCTGTTGGTCCCTCCTCCTGCTTCTGCAAAGCAGCTCCATGGGCCAGTGCACATTCAGCAGGATTCTTGTTATCAGGAAAAGGCAGGCGCTCGAAGCGCCAGCTGCTCTCCCTGCAGGGTGGCTGTCAAACCCTCAAAGAAGGGGTTTCTTTCCCCTGAGATGTTTATGAAGTCTGGGCTTACGCTGTGGCTAATGCAACAGCCTCTTCTGACTACAGTGTAGGTGAGGGGGCCATTGCACAGCTATTTTTCAACTCTCCTTTTGCTGGAGGCTTACCAATTCCTTAGACCTGCTGGTATTATTGCATATATGTATAACCACTTGAACCCTATCAAGTCAAAATATTCAAGTAAGAGTTCAAACAGGGAAGGACTGGCAGCTTCAGAATATGTAAATCATCCCAGATCACTGAGAACAGTGGCAGATTTGTGGATATTGCCTGGTGAGGCCGCAGCCTGAGAAGGCCCCCTGACTGCCCAAGGTGCTGCATTTGGACACCTTAGCCTCCACTGGCAGAAGAGTCTCTTCCCAACGAGTCTGATACTAATCAGTAAAGGATATGAGGCTTTGCTGCTTTTTTTTCTGTAGGAAGGGGCAAGTTTGATCCACAGTAGGTTCCCTATTACTCTTGATGAGCACTGGTGTTTATTTTCCCGAAGAATGATTAATACCTGAGGCAGCAGCACTTGCATTTAAAGGAAAGCCACGTGTATCAGACCAGTGTTTACATTTGCAAGTTACCCATTTTAATATTAAGATCCTTCTTTTTTGTTGTTGTTTTAAATGGGATTTAGTTGCAATGAAAACTTGCATATGTTCTGAAGTAAAAAACATAAAACCTGCTCACCCCCAGCCTCTCTGCCCACAGCCTTCTCCAGCTTAACAAATTCACATCAATGTTCACTGTGTTGATTTGGTTGCTAAATGTTAGCCCACGTGGATGGATGTGAAAGTACTTTGGATCGAAGAGTACTTTATGGTCACTGTGCTTTGCATTGTTGCAGATAATTTGCATGCTCTAGCAACTACAGGAATACTAAGTTTGTAAGTATGGGAAGCTACTGTTAAGTTTTAAAATACATTAATGGGTTCATTTAATCCAGTTTAAAGTATTTCATGGTGATACATTTATGAGCAAATTTTGTTCATACAATACAAATGCTAAAACTTGTAAGAATTGGAAATGGTTATTATGGAAGGGAATGGTGGAAGAGGATAATGCTGATCTGGTGGGTTTCCATTAATGTTCATAGTAACATATGGCCAGAGAAACAGCTTGTTAATGATGTCAACTTGCATGTTTTTTATGTTGTTATTTTTTTTCCTAGTAAAATTAAATGTGCCTGTTTAGCAAATGTTTTGAAAGGCTTTTGAAACAAAATGCATTCATAACCAAACCTGAAACTCTTGATTCTTTTCTTGCTTAGGTTATTATTCTTGTTAATAGCAAGCTTTTAATAAATAGACCATTACGAAGCAAAGCCTTTTAAATTAAAGCATAAATGCCTCAGAAATATGGTACTATCCTATCTTGCCCTTTCATGAATTCATTGTTTTGTCTACCACAGAAGAGACTATAATTTTTCCATGTTTGAAAATGAGCAAATGAGATCAGTCTCCCATCAGCTAGTGAAGCTCAGATGCTCAGGATTTTTATTTTACTTTGAATTTTTTTTACAATGGAAATTTCTGGTTATTACTTGAGTTCTTTTCTGGGTCCATGACTGGGACAGCTTCACTTTTCAAAAGCCCTGTACTGAATGGATTTATTAGAGCTGTTGGTTGAAAATGAATGGGGTTGGTAAAAACCATTGGAAGCTGCCTCCAGGAGCACAAGCACCACTTACACATGGGTTTTTGCAAGGATTGCTGTGTTCAAGCTCAATTTGGTGTTGAGTCGGCATGTATGTTTTGGAACTCTAAATTAATTTTCATCCTCCTAGTCTTTGATGTTAACCTCTTAAATTAGTATTTAAAATGTCATATGGCCTCCTATAGTGTTGGTGTTTGGTTTTTTTTCCAGCAAAGGTACAAATTCAGAAAGGAAAAAGGAAACTTGGGCCATGTTTATGAGCATATTCTAGTGCTGTAGCCTTACTTTCTGCATATTTAAGAACTAAGCATCCGTGTCCATCTTGCTACCAGCTGACTTTCAGCTGAAGCTATTACTCATGCCCTCTGTTACACTCAAGTAACTCTGTTATACTGACTAGTATGTGCTAAAATGGGATCCTACCAGTTCGGCGTGGGCCATTTTTTAGTTGCGTAACTGCAGCAGCAGCTCAGTGCAGCAGTGTGAGCAGCCTTCACACTCGCCCATGGAATGATCAGCTGAAGCTACTGCTTGGTAGCAGCTCAAGTACAGTGTGTCAGCTGTTAATTGAATCACTGTGGATAGATGTTTGAGTGCCTTGTTCTGCAACTTAATTCAGCTAAGCTAGTTTAGTTTAAAGAAGCAATACGTGCTGATCTCTTGTCTGATCTCCAGTGCATCTTTGGGTGCAGCTGATGCTTTTTTTTTGTTGTGTTGTTTATTTTTTAAACCTGCAAGCTGTGAGGCTAGTTCACTGGTGTAAAGGGGCAGTATTCACCCATGTCCAGTTCACCTTCTATTTACCTGCTTACTGTTTAAGCTGTGGCTTAATAAGCTGTTTATGAACTTAAGGATGCTTGTATGAAGTTATTCAGGCTGTAGGATGGGGAGTGCAGAAAAGTGGAAGTGGAAAAAAAATCAGGTCTCTTAGTTTGTGGAAAAGCTCACTCTTTTTTGATCTGCTAAGGTTCATCTCAAAAAAGGTGAAATGAGGAATCTGAGATGAGGAGCACCGTGATCTGCCAAACTTGCTTCTTGCCAAATGTATGTTCTGAAATAATGTTTGTGGACAGAGGTAAAGGTGGAGGCTGATCAATGACTACTTGAGAAAGCAGGTGTTATTCTTGCTTCAGTATTTCAACACTTTTTGGTTGGAATTTTTGTATTCTAACTTTGGACTAACAGCAATGGGTTAATTAAATGTTAGTGTCCTCCTGTGATGGACAGGCTCAAGTCTTACAGAAAACAACCTAAGAACTCTGCATTTGTACTGAAGGCAGAGTAAAGCTGAGTGTGGGGCATACCCTGTGCCTTGCAAGGTTTGCTGGAAAAGCTTTCTGTAGAAGGTTCTGTGCCATTCTGAGCTCTTGTCTGAATTGGTACGTGATCTGAAAATTGGTACTTTGCATTGCCCAAAGGCCATGGAACAGTGACTGCTGGGGGGTTGCCCTAACACTGCACAGCCTACAGAAAGGCTCTGTATGGTGGGTATCCCTCTAGATCCCCAAAACTCCCATTTCCGCTACATTAGGATACTCGACAGTTATATTTGGAGATAGTTTTTATTTTATTCTCTTACTATATGCCTTCCAGAGATCAAACCAATGGAATACATCTCAGAGAAATCAAGTTACCTGTAGGCAGATAAACTATACTGAATCAGAGCAACAGGAAGAGGAGTTATTCTATGTCAAGGTTTGAAAAAAAGTGGTTATGCTTTTTCAGCTACTCTTAGGCCCTGCTTCTGTCTATGGAAATAAAAGCACTGGTTATTTAGATGAGACACCTGACTGGAGAATTCCACAACTGTGTTTCTAGAGGTTAGAGTGTTATAAGAAAAAAACATTAAAGCAGCAATGCTGCTAAAGAATTGATTAAAAAATTAAAAATACCAGATAGTGCCTTTGATATTTTTGCCAGGAATTTTTGGAAAGTTCTGCCTTAGAGCTTTACTCCTGTTTACTCTCCATAGGCTTGTGGCATTACAGTATATTGTATGTGGCAGTCACTATCTCTGCCTTTGATACTTTTATTTTTTAACTTCAAAATCAGCCTGGCATGGTTTGGCTGTTTGACGTCAGGATTGAACCTTGATGGTATGGAAGCAGGGCTGTGCTGGGCCCAGGCCTGGGCCTGCGTGCTTTCTGAGGGCCCTCCCCTTTAGGGAGTCATAGCTTCTGCCTCCCCCCCTCAGTTTTTTTGGGGGTTGGTTTTAATCTGATTATTGATTAGACTGAATAAAATGTCAGTTATGCCATGAATTATTTATTGTCAATGCAATTCAACAAAGTTGAACTGTCAAGGGGGTTCTGCTCAATTTGCTGTAGTCGGTGTTTTTCCACTTTTTGATGGTAAACGGAAAGAAAAAGTTACTATTACAACTATTTGTCAATTTACTCCTTCGCCTTCACTCAGGGAGTTCAGAACAGCATTTCATTTTTCTTCAAGCTGTTGTTAGGGAAGATTTTGAGAACAACAAAAACATTTCTCAGTTGCCCTGATTCTGTCTGCAGTCAGCTGGGGTGGGTGCAAGGCCAATTTGTCCTTTGTTTATTTTCCTTGGGCCATATCTTCTGAATCAGCCACAGGTTGTTGGCTTTTGTTTTTAAAAGTCTGAGTGAGGTGAGTGTGCATTTCCTGTGGTCAGGGTCTCAACCTAAAACACCGACTGAGCCCATGAAAGGGCTAAAAGTGGTTATTAGTTTTTTACATACAGGTACAGCTAACTTCAGAGAAAAACAGCCTTCAGATAGTCCTGTGGTTTCAATAACTAGGATTTGATTACTTTTTCTCCAGAGCAGCCTTGAAGGCCCTGCGCCCTGTTTCTGCATGCCTTTACCTCCAGTGAGGGGGAAGTCATTGCTGTCCTACCCAGCCTGCCATTTCACCACATCTAGCTTTCCTCAGCTACATGGCAGAGTAATCTAGCTCATACTGTCAGTGTGCCATTATCAGCAGCACGTTTTGCATTAATTTCAGCTTCTTCACAGTGTGCCTGTGAGTGCCTTTGTGTGGCCTGCTGGCGGAGTTCCCACCAGCTTCCCTTAGACATGTAGTCTTCATCCACATGGCCAGTGCCACCTCAGCGAGATCCCACAGGAAAAGGTAAGCTGAAATGCTCTATCCGAAATTTGCCAGTGAACAACGTGCCTGGCTTCTTCCTTGTCAGGCTTTCTCTGTGTGAAGTGGCATGGTAATCTGTTAGCTCATCACCCATTTCCCAGTCATGTGGCTAACCCTGAGGGCGGTCATCTGACGTGAAAGATAAGGAGAAGGGTCTGAACGTGACACATGTATGTGAAAGATCCAGACACTTCTGCTGCTGTTATTTTTAAAACCAGAACTAACAGTGAGACGTGAGCTGTTTGTTCTTACCTCTTCCAAAACATCGTATGAATGGAGATGAATCAGTTTATATTACTCAGTGTACAAAATGAAAATGATTTTCCACCTTCTTCACTGAGTTGTTAAGATAAAGAAGTACTTGACTCCTGCAGTGTTAGGCAGCTTAGAAATGTTTGTAAAGAAACTACGTAAACTTTGTTGTTGCAGAACAGCAGTACTATTAAGCCCTTCTTATCTCTCCAGATTTCAGTGTCCACTTCAATGCTTCCTCTGTTTTCTTAATATCATCTTGCTCAGTCAGAAAAGCGAAACTTTTCCCACTGTGTTTAGTCCAGCAGTCCCTTCCACTCTTGAGTTTTGTCCCAGTCAAGGCCTTCTCACCAGAAGATAAGCGTTTTAAGCCAGGTCTGCAGTTCTAAAAAACCTATGTAATCTATTAATGGAAGTTGCACTTGGCCCTGAGGCAGGAGACCATTGCTGTTCAGGAGGACCAGTGCAATGCTTGCTGGAGTGATTAAAGTGAGCTTTACTAAACAAAGCTTATAAACTAAACACAGGAGCTTAAAGCAAATATATCCTTAAACTAAGAATGGCTGTATACACATACATAAGTGCTTTGGGGTGTCTGTGTTTGTTTTTTCCAGCAGTTTCATTCTGAGAGCTAGGAGCTCTATGAAATTAAGATCTTCAAAGCTTCCTTGAAGATCTGCTGCTCTTCACTAGTGTCTTAACTTTGTGCCCTGTCAAAACAGAAGCTAGTCACAGTGAGCTAGTTTTCTCTGTCTTAATACCTCTTCCCATGGATATTTCAAGGAGGGAGCTGCTTATTGTTGAGCTCTGCAAAGCTTCACCTCTCTGGCAAGATCCGCATGCCTTCCTGAAACTAGTTTTCTTTGCTTTCTTCTTCTCTCT
The DNA here is from genome assembly GCA_022605575.1 of Laterallus jamaicensis coturniculus. Classification (NCBI taxonomy): domain Eukaryota; kingdom Metazoa; phylum Chordata; class Aves; order Gruiformes; family Rallidae; genus Laterallus; species Laterallus jamaicensis. The sequence goes on from JAKCOX010000015.1 coordinate 829,140, forward strand.
GAAGCGCTTGTAGCACCCGAATGATCTTTGGCTGCTGTATGCTGACTCTGGTGCAGGCTAAGTGAAACCTGGCCCTCTACAAAGCTACTGCTACTGCACTACCACAACATGCCAGCAAAACTTTCTGGAGACATACAGTGAGCAGTATCACTGAACTGACTTGGACTTAAAGACCCAATAACACAGGAAAGGGTGAAATCCTTACCACTATGGCCAGTGGCTCTTGAAACTACAGCATCTCTGATTTTACTGTGAGTAAATGGACTTGCAGCGTTACAGTTTTTTTGGGAAATGAGACTAGTTTTCCATATAATGGAATTATTTTGGGTTTAAAAGGCTCAGTTCTCTGGTATCTTCAGCTGGAAATTATGACCTGATGCAATACTTGGTGGTCTTAGCTGGCTGAGTATTTTTGTTCCTGACTAGATATATTAATTCATATGTGATCTCTGTGTAGACACTTTAAGTGTCACTTTCCAGCAATCAGTAGCTCTTCTAGCTCCAGTGATCGCCAGAAGCTATTTTGGGAAATTGCAGGAAGTGCATGCTTAGTCTGAAAATAGTTAAGGCCAATTCTTAAAAAGAGGAGTTAAGCCATGAATGACTTTAGAATTCACATAGATAACACTCATTATATAATAATGCTTCTATAAAAAGTATTTAAATAGCTATAATGAGAAGGAAACAAGAAATGAAACTCAAAGGAAATAAATTACAAGTCAAATGTGCTCAAATTCTCCCTTTATCATCTTTGTCTATTTTGTTTTCAGTATTTCTGCACATTCTTTTTAGAAGCAAACTTTACCCAGCAAATGAGTCAGATTTCTCATGCCTATCATTTGCATTCCTTGTGTTCTTCTCTGTTGTTTTTTAAGGTTGACAAAGATAAATTTAGAGTGACTTTTGTTGATTGAGCAGCCGTAGCATTCTAGCCTGATTCTACCTTCAGTATACCTGTTAGGTGCTGTCGCAGTGCTGGAGTCTCTATAAGTGTAACACTGCATTTTCATTTATTATGAAGGGTAATGATTCAAAACCAGAATTGTGGGAACACTGAAGGGACGTGCCTTCAGAAACAGGAAATGAAAGGTCAGGAGAGTTAAAACAGGAGTGCTGATTTTGCTGCAGTGAAATACAATGCTTCCGTATGATCATAATTTTAAATTACTTCTCCAACTTTGTCACTGCCAAAATTAATCAGGGTAATGTATGGCAGAGTGAAGTGAAATACACAAGCACAGTAAGGTACCCTGATTTCCTAAGACAGAAAAAAAGCACGTTTGTTTCTGAGAGGGAGCTGAATTTACAGATAATTCTCTGCTGTGTGAAGTAGTCCATAGGATGTTAGCGTGTTGTTTTGTGTTGTGCTGTGTTTAAATAGTGCAGATTAAAATGAGGCTGCTTAAACGAAGAGGGAGTTCAGTGTCATAAGAATTCTTTAGGGGCAAGGGGAAAAATTGTGGTTCCCTGCCAGTTGCTTTACATGGTAACGGGAACTGTACATGGGTTGATGTGGGAGTGTGCTGTGCACAGGCTTCCATAAACCAGTGTCACGAGGCACACAGCAAATATAGACATTGCAGTTTATAATTATCATTTAGTTGATCCCCTGTTCTAGAGCCAGCTTAGAGGGTGGAGGTAACCCTTCCTTGAATCAGCAAAATTTGATGGAGCGGAAAGTTAGGTGATAGGCTTGTGGTTGGACACATGCAGGGAAGCAGTGGGTTAAAAAAACATAGCCAACAAAGGTTGGAAAAAGCCTAAAAAAATCCACAACTGTGATCTTTGCCCATGGAAGGGACATGGTCAAAGTGGAGCTTGCGTGCTGAACTTAACCCCGCTCACACCAGAGGGATGATCCTCTCCTGACTGGCCTTATCTGATCTCCCCTCAGCAGAAGTGACCTCACGAGCAAGATGCATCACGGCATCAATGGGCTTAGCCAGTGGTCACTGCTGTGGGCCCTCCCTATGGACCGTGCGTACCTGAAAAGGGTGATCTGGTGGCTCTGCAGCCCCAGCCTGGGCGGTGTCTGCACCCAACCCTGCTCCAGCAAGAAACCATCCCAGTGCCGCTGATCACTCATCCCTGACGCATGGAGGTCGGGGCCACCAGCCAGGTGTACAGTACAGATCAAAACAAGTGGGCATTTGGCTGCAAGCTTCTGAGTGCCTGCCTTGGTCGCAGTAGCACGCAGAACATGTCATGACTAAGTGAATTCCTACAGCCCACATAGTCAAAGTGGTCCTCTTTGGGTTTTATAATTTATGAATATGTTGTTGGGAATAAACACAGGACCTGTGTGCTCCAGGCAGTGTTTAAAGCTCTGTCTTGCTCTTGTTTCACTGCATAACAAAAACTCCATCACAGATGGTTGACAGGCCAGGGACAAAGCTTAGAATGAACTGATGGTAATACTTTTTTTTTTAACACATACAGTTAGATTTTTGTAAACATTTCTTTATTCGTACCTGCTTCTGTGCAGAATACCCCTGTGTCCTCTGCACCTGTGAGGCAAGTCTGCCACTGCTCCTAGAGTGACATGACCCAGATTTTAAAACAAAAAGTGAACCCAAGAGGTTTTCAGCTGTAGGCTTACATTTTCAGTGGCGCTGAACTTTCCCAAAAGTACGTTGGCCTCGATCAAGGTCTGGAACGGGTGAGCTGAGGAGGGAATTCTTGCAACTCAACCCTGACTTTCAGATCCAGCTAGCATAATTATAGTTTAGCTACTGGCCAGTAGTACTGCTCTGGATAGCATCAAAGCATTCTTGTAAAACATTTTGAACTCCTCCCAATGACCACTTCTGTGGTTGGTATATAGTAACTTCTGAGCACATATTCAACTGTGCCTCCTCCAGACAGTTATGCAGTTTCTATACACAGACACCCTCACAGATCCCTGCAAATTGCTCATCTCCCAAAAAGCTCAGTTGTAAAGACTTACCTGGGCACTGTGGCATCCAGTGCATAACTGTGCTTCAGACACTGTCTGCAGTCTGTGGCAGCTTCCCAGGATCTGTCCTATCGGCTGATAATGGGCCGTATCAAAAGCTTGAGCAAATCAATGGCCACAGAAATGAAATCTGACTTTAATCAATTTTATTGTTAGAGTGAAAGAGGAAAATTTAGATTAAAGCTTTAAGAGTACGGAAAGAAAAAAACATTCATTCATAGGAAACTAATTAATTTGTTTTTTCAGTCTTGTGGTGGAGTGCAGCTTGTTTAAAGAAACTGACTGGCTGGAAGAAGTCAGTGTCCATAGCAGTGCTCTTTCTCCATGCAGAGGTTAGGGTCAGTTCTTTGTATTTATTTTCTGTATTCTCCAAGGACCTAAAATACACTAGATCATTCAAAAGAAAATAAAAAGAAGGAAAAAGTGAATTAGGTGGAACTGTAAAAGATAAGGAAAGAGAAAATAGGAAAAAATCTTTGGAGAGTGACTTGTGTCTAACAAAGTGTGTGTGTGTATGTCTAAAACCAGCACATGCTCCAGCAGCACTGACTGCAAGTTCACCAATCGCCTCTGAAAATTCAGTTCTAGTTTTATCCTGCCTTAACATGTATTTAGTGAGCATTTATTCATTAGTGAATTACATGAAGTGATGATGTTTGTATGGGGTTCAAGTTATGGTTTGCTTTATGTTGTACTTGTGATGTACATGTTCTGTGGGATGTATTTAGAGATGAATATCTGTTGGAGGAAATGTTGAATTAGTGTTTCAGAGTAAGTTAAATATTCACCCAGGGCTCAATTTCTGTAATAGACCTGTTTCTATGGGGTGAGGTACAGTTGAGCAGTTTCTGTTGTACCAAATTATTTTCCTGCAGGAGATCCTGGATCCCCATTGGTGTAAAAAAGGTCAGTGTATGAGTCTTGCTCCTATAGCATGCTGCCTCGTGGACTGGATAGTCCTCCTCTATTGCTGCTTGGTTTGAGGGATGTCTGTTCTGGAACAGACAAATACAGCTGAGTGTGCCTACCCATTTAGATCGTATCTGAAGAATGTCTATGAAATTAAGAGCCCAAATATTTACATTTAACTGTAGTCATTGCATATTAATTCCCGTTCCTATTTATAACACTACCTGCAATGAGAGAAATAATGACATTTCCTATAGATGTACGTAACATTATCATACCTGTCAGTCAGCCTATTCAGATGCTACTGTGCATTAATTTTCCAATGCTCTCCTTTTCCTAGTTTTCTATCAGCTTGTTGCTGCTATTCTTAACTCCTGAGCAGTCAGCATTTGAGTTGGAGGAAGATGAAAAGTAGGCATTTCATGTCTGTGTTTCTTATTGAGGGCAGCTTAAAAGCTGGGGAGCTGCATCTGAGCATTTGTGGGGAAAACTGTGGGAATACAGATCAGAATTAAGCACGCTGCATCTTCTATCTGTTGTTTTTAAAACAGGTGAGATTTTTGTGAAGTCATTAGGAACTATTTAAATGCAACAGACATAGAAAGTCTCTGTATTTTTTTTATTTCCAGCTTTTAGAATTGGTCTGATTTCCACAAGCACAAGGCAATGACAGATGCTTTATTTTACAATGGGCTCTGAGATTAGGGTGCATTTCTGAGAACCAAGCCATTTGCTGCTGCTTCTGTGCTTCTGAAACTAACTTCTTAAGGTATTCAGGACTATAAAAAGTGATTTATACCATGTGGATTTTGTGAATTATTTGCAAAAAAAATTCTATTTTCAAAAAAAAAGGTACAATTCTTACAGCATCATTAAAGAGCAACAGACCCCAAAAAAATCATGTTTGCTTGAGCTAACGTGCATCATTTGGGATTTAAATCTGTCATATTTTTATTTTATTATGATATGCAGTGCTTTTGCTGTTTTATTCAGTTGAAAGGAAATAGCACTGATAAAGAAACAGCTCATTCCCCCTCCTGCTTGGTGTGAACTCTTGCCTTTAAGTTAATAATGCACATATTTAAAAGTGTGTGTCTGTGCACATACATGTGCATGCACATAAATAACAATTTTTAAAAGGAAAGAGAGGGGAATGCTGTGAGAACTGCCTCAATAACTCTGTGAACTTAAGTGCTGACTGCTCTTAAGAGTTATGATCCTTCTGTTCTATGGTGAGCCTTGCTGTAGTATCATATTACTTCTTTGTGCGGTATATATTTCCTCACCTCCTTGCAATAAAAGAACCCCTGCTTTTATTGTAAGCATTTCCAATCCGTAACACATCAGCAACCCGGTGGTGTTTCTTTGGCAGGGTGAGGCCATCAAGACCTATCCTTTATGGGACTTCTTTCCAGGTGATTTACTAGCTATGACTTTCCCCTTCATATCACGCTTGAAATTTAACCAAAATGATTTGGAATGTACTGGGACCAAATAAATGGCATAGGGGAAAGAATCTGTTTGCCAAGATAACCACACTAAAACTTGCCAAACCAAACATTATTGTTAGAAACATGGCTCGACCACAATGCCTATCTCTGAACTGGAGTGGGAATGGTTTCATGGGAAAAAGTTTGCCCAACAATGCATGGGCTCATAGAACCTACATTTGGAGAAGAGGCAGCATGCCTAATTGAAATAAGTTTAAACTGCAGCCAGTACTGTGGTTTGTGTCTGATTTTTATTACCGGCTATCTTTTCAGATTCTACTTTTTTATATTTTAAATGTTACCTCAAGATAATTCCCCTTTTTTCTTTTCTTTTTTTAAAAACTTGTTTCCCTAATTGCTGTTGTTGATGACTCATTAGAGAGAGAAAACTCTATTTCCACCAAAGATTCTTCTTCCATTTTGCCTTTGAATTTTGTGACTGTAGGATACCTCATAGAACACACAGATGATTCTTGATCTTACAGTGTTTGGGTAGTTTAGCTTGAAGCATCATTGCAGAATTTGAAGTTTGGAAAAAATAAAGGTTACATGATGAGATCATTGGAAAGGAAGAGGGAGGAGATGGACTGGATGTTGCCTTATCAGCTTTTTGCTAAGTCCTGGTGTCAGATTCACAAATTCAGTGTCATCATCTAAGAAAAAGCTCATACCTTTTAAGTGGCTTCAAGGATGAGGCTCTGAGAGGCAGTTTCCACACTTTCCATAATCTACCATGATTTGGACTCGATGATCCTTCTGGGTCACTTCCCACTCAGTATATTCCATGGTTCTACATTCTAGCCTACCAGAAGTTGGTTAATAGAGTGATGTTGGTCATGGGTGGGAACTATGTGGGGTAGATTCTTCAGCATCCAAACCTTGCCTCACAGAGGAAGCTGATAAAGTCAGCTGCTAAATTAGTTGAAAAGTCTTTTCCATTCATTTTTGTGACTTAAACACTCAGGTGAGGAAGGTGGTGGCAGTGGAAAGCCACGAGAACAGATTGTCTCCCAAGGACTGAACTGCAGGAGTGCAGGGGACTGAGTAACCAAGGTAAATGCCTTTTCCTGATAAACTCCATGGAAACTTTGCTGTTGTTTCCCCTGGTTCTTTAGCAAGGAGAGAGCTAAGATGAAATACCAATTGTTTTTCCCCTGTATGGAGTTTGTTCCTGTAGGTTCTGAAGAGGGAGGGTGGGGATGATGAAGCATTACTCTGCCGTGCTTTCAGCTGGCCTTTCCTTTCCCTTTCAGTTAAGCTTTTCTATCAGGGATCGTCCAAATATATACCACCTCGCCTCATGAGTGTGTCTAGTGTTTCATTTTGTCCTTGGTTCCAATTCTCAAGTGGTTTGGGTTTGGGTTTTTTTCCCCAAGCATCAGTGCTGCTTGTGTTTTGTTCTTCCCATAGTTTCCATCACACTTTTGACAAATTTTGACTATCCTTTCACCAGCTTTATTGTCACTTGTCTCTGTATTACTGTTTCTCAGCTTGTCATTTAATAACTGAAATACTAGGACATATAAGAACATGGGAAATGACATATATCACCCAGTTGTCATGTTTGGAATTGTAGCAGCTCTGTTGCACATGATACAGTTGTAAATTAAAATTTTCCATTGACCTGAAGCTTAGAAGGATATTCTCAGTACAGTATTTGCTTAGTCAGGTTTGCTGCTCTTGATGTATTTATATCTGGGTTTTTTTAGATTCCTATTTCTTATTTCATTTTACTATTACTAGTAAAAATCCCTTTCTCTGGCATGTTCTGGACTTTCTGGGAGGTGACGTTTGCAACGTGTCTTGAGATCGAGTGAAAGGTTTTGATTGTAAACTTACTGGCAAAAAGTATACAAAATCCTGCTTGTTTTATCTACGTAGGAAGCTGACTTTTCTTAATATCAAATGAGAAAGGCAGAAATTGCATCTTTTAAAAATGGCTGTATCTGAAATAAGTCACGAGACCTTTATAAACTCTGATATATTTTTTCTCCTTAAAATTTAACTACAATCAAAAGAAAAATTAAGGATTCTGTAGTTTTGATAGTGTAATACAGAGCTGTTTTTAGTAGCCAAAAAAGCTTGTCAGAAGCACCTGCTTTCCACCAGGACTAGCACACTGAAGCCAATGTGGGATTTGAAGCCAACCCATTTTTGAGCTGTGACAGGCCCCAGATCTCTTTAAAGTTTTTGAGATCTCAAACATTTTCTGATTTGTTTCAGACTTTACAGGTAAGTTCTGCCTTGCCTGAAATTTCAGACAGGTTTGCTCTTACTTTGCTGAAGCTGAGACTGTACGTATGGGCCGAAGTTGACTTTCGAAAGGAAGGAGTGTTTCAGCCTTCTCTACGGAGAGGCTATTGTCTCTTCAGAATAAAGTAACAGATATTTCAGAAGTGCTTTGAAGTTGTGCCAGCCTCCTCACAGAGCTGTGAAATCTGATACCTCCGCTTTTAAGCTGTTTGTGAAAGTACAAACTGTAGGACTTGTGGAATTCATTCACTGACTTCCAAACTTGAGTCTGGCCTGGGAATGGGAAGAAAGAGGTTTTTTTTAAAAAAGGGAGGGGGAGAAAAAGACTTCAGCAGTAAGTGGCAGTTAACTGTCAACTTTGGCATCTTTTCAGATTTGCGGCTTCTTGCTTTCTAGAGATAAACTGTGACTTTTCCCTAAGGATTGGAGGATTTTGTTTTCTTTTCCACTGAAGCTCTTTGGATTGTATGACTGTAGGAGCTAGCTGAAGGGCAGAATTACCAGCAAGCCACCTGCCGTGCTCTTAAATAGTTAATTTAAGGTTGCAGAACATTTCTTGCAGCTTGCTCCTATTTACATTACTTTCTCAACATTTTCCATTTATGGAATAGATAAATAGGATCCCTCTGTCTGTATTACCATGCCTCGGTATGTTTCATCTGGGTTTGCCTGAAACCTTTTGTCTCATTAACAGGTGAATAAAAGATTTTCGGTGTGCTCAGAGCATTCCTGTGCGCCCTCTGTGACAGAGGAGCTCGTGGAAAAGCACTGAAGAGCAGCTCTTGAGGGAGTCAAGCTTTCTTTCCCTTTTCATTGTCATTAGGCCTCAAATACAGGCGAGGCCTGTGTTTCTGCAGCGCGGCCTGTTGCTTGTGCTTTATTTCAGCAGAGTTGAAGGAAAGTACCTGCTTCGGTCTCTTCATGGTGCACTCGGGGCTTGTCTTGCCTGTGCAGTACATCTGAGTCGTAACTTCAGTTTTGCCCCAGCTCAAGTCTTGTCCAAATGCAGAAAGCTTTAAGATGGTGGTGTTTTTACTGGAACTGACTGGCCTGTCTGGTGACATGAGCTACAGCTCGAGTTAACGCAGTTTGTCAGCTGCTAAGGCAGTTATTCCGTGCAGTAATCCAACCCCTCTGTGCAATGCAAGGGTTCTTTTGCAGCGCGGCTGCTCTCGGCTGATGGTTCCAAAGAGAGGGTAGGCAGTGAGAGGTGAGCGTGGTTACCGTGCTGGGGGGGGGAGAGATGGAAAAGGTGCATTTCTCCTTGCTGAGGACTGATGTGATGGATTTCATGGACACATAGGGAAAAGTCAGAAAGCTCAGGGTTCAATTGAACTGCAACTGCCAAGGAAGGAAGAATGGCAAGGAAATAGTTGAGTAATCAAGGTGGAGGAGAGTAGAAATTAATTAATGTGGAAATGAGCAAATAATTGGTGATCTACCTGATACCTTTCTCCTTTCAACCGCAACAGGAAAGGTAATTTATGACCAGGTACTTAATACAGTTAATTTTAATAAATGTAGGACTGAAAAGGAACAGGTCAGGTGTACGTGATAGATAAGAGAGATTATGCAAGTCAGCAGTACTTGATATGATATCCTATAATATGAAGAATTTGCCAATACTGAGCTGTCTGCCACTCTCTTAATGTGAATGAATAAATGTGGAATCTCCTGATGATGTCAAGAATGCAAATGCATTGCCCAAGTTTGAAAACGCAAGGACAGCAGAGGGAAGGAAGCAGAGAAAGCTAATGCACATGCAGTATTGAAAATGTAAATTAGGTGGTACTTTAAAAATCTTTCTTGTCCTTACAGATAAGATAAGTAACTGTCATGGTGCCACTATGTACTGGTGCTACTGGTCTAGTAGAACTGGTAGAACCTTTTTTCAAAGGCAAACTGGGACAGAGTCTCACACCACATTCTTTTAAGCAAATTAGGCACGTTTTATCTATTGTGAAAATGTGGTGAGGTGAGCAGACAGCTGACTGAGACATCCTGGGATGAACAGGCAAATGGGGATTTAGAGTTTCTAATCTGAAGACTGCCCAGGGAGGTCATGATGACTTTGCTGCTGGAGTCTTTTAAAAACAGTGTAGATATATGCCAATTGATGGTCCCTCAGAGTGGGATATAGACTTGATGATTTCCTGTGATTCCTTCCACTTCTCTGTTCTTCTGACTATGTGATGTGAGGCTAACTGGGGAGATACTAGCTTCAGTGCAAATAACTCAAGTTAACTGTGCACTGAAGACACAACCCTCAGCTTAATAGAGGTCATTTTAAAACCTGCTGGAAATATGTGGTTTCATATGTGGTAATAATGTCCAGAGAGGACATCCCAAGATGAATGGTAGATGGAAGAATGATGTGGACTGATTGGAGAGGCTCCAAAGTGTGAATTATCAAACAACTAAGAAACAAAAGTGGAAGGTAGCCTGAAAGAATTTAGATTGTGTAGAGAGTAAAAGACTAGAGGAAACATTACAGGAGTCTCCAAATACAGAAAAGGCTGCTCTAAAGAAGGGCAGTGTGTTCTTTGCAGGGAGTAAAAACTCTGCAGTAGATGGAACAAGAATTAATAGAACTAAATGGCAGCAGAAAAGAAACCCAAAGAAGGCATAAACAAAAAGCAGGGAAAAATCAAAACTCAACTATGCAAAGCAGAGAGAGCCGTGCACTGGAAGAGATTGCTTGGGTGATTACAAAATCTGTGATGATTTTAAAGAGCGGGTTAGAGAAATACTTCTTCACAAAGGACAAGGAGATAGTTGTTCCTACTTTGAGACCTGGGATGGACTGGATGTCCTTTCTGTGTCCCTATCTGATTTCTTTTTCAAAGATCTTTTTTCTCCTGAGGAGGAATGCTTTGCCTTGACACTTGAGGTAGTTGGGGATTACATTTGTTCATTTACTTTTCAAATAGAATTGTTACTCTCTGTTCCTACCAAAATTGTCTGCCTAGCAAGTAGGCAAAACAGCTAGGACTGCATCTAAGGTTTTCACCTTTCTGTTCCTTGTTTGTCAGTGACCAGGAACATAATCTGTCCCCTACCCCACTGCAGCCAGCATTGCAGCTTGTGCAGGGTAAGAAAGGTGCTAGTTCTTCACATGAGATGCTATGAGCGGTGAACAAGTAGGCCATAACAAATCCAGTCACTGCAAATGAAAATGCTTTATGCAGTGTTGTGTGTGTGTATCCCTAAATAGCATTTGCAGTGGTTCCTCAAACACCCAGACTTGTGTTAATTGCACATGTTTAGGTACTGTTGCAAGTGAAATCCTCCCATAGCTAGAGCTTCTGTCTACATTTTCTTTGTCGTTTGGGCACTAAGCTGTTGGACATTGTGATGCAAATTTAAAAAAACCCAACCTGGATGCAAAATGTAGCTCATATTTAGACAATGTCAGAGAAGTTTTCTGAGGCTAGATCTGTTAAAAATGACAGAATGATCTCTCGTTTCTGTTCAGAGGTTGAGAAGGAAGCAGACAGTTTGGATCAGGCAACAGTCTGCAGTGCTATGTCCAAAACAAGAGCTTTTGTTCCAAACTGGGCTGATGCATGCCACCAAATATGCAAAGAATGCAGGGCGGTTTGTGGTGCTGCTACAGATACCATCACCGGCAAGCTAAGCACCCAAATTCCTGCTGAAATAACATTGCAGTTAAGATGGAGGCAACCAAAATAAGGCAAATCCAAAGCAGGAGGATGCCATTGCCTGCAAGTACACTAATGTTTGATATAAAATGATTGCTGCTTTTCTTTGAAATCCAACATTTGCAGATCTCTCGCTCAAGCTAGTGCGTTGGCTCAAGCAATTATCTGTGAAGCCTTTCAGGGACAAAGGGTCAAGGTTAGTTACAAGATGGAGGTTAAGAATTTTTGAATCAGATAGTGCGATTTCAGAGAAAAATCTATGAAGGCTGCATCCCTTACATCAGGAAATGTTGTTTTTCCAGTTGATGTGATTTCCAAAATCAAACACAGCCATACATGTGAAAGCTCTGTGTGTAGGGAGGTATGAATTGGACCAGTTGTTACACTGGCTTGTGAAAAGGCTCTGCCAATTGCTCTGAGCAGTTCTCATGCCACTTCAGCAGTGGTTTTGTGACACCACAACAATTAACAGTTCAGATTGTATTCATACTTCAAGATAAAGTGGCCTTGTTTCTTCTTGTCAGGTATGAAAACAGTGATTGGACATAACCAAATCGAACACTGTTCTTGGGGAAAAAGTTTATCTTATTGGAAAAATGTATGGAAATGTGTCCATTCTTTTGAGAATTCACTTTCTTTAAATTTTACAATTTCTGGTGTAACATTTGAACCGCCAGGACATTTTAGTGCTTGAAGCTGTAGGCAGGGATAGATTGGAATCCACTCCAGTAGGTTGACTACCTTGAAAATAATTTAAATGAGCAAGATTTCGAACATGACACTTCATTAGTAGCAGCTAAAGTAGCTAAAGAAATAAAAAAATCCCAAACCCACGGAGCACCAAACCTGCCAAATGGCATATCTGAACTCTGACACTTGTCAGTTTTGGAATTAGCTCCTTTGAACAGCTGGTAGAGTTCTTCTTCAGTAAAGCAAATATTTTGCAAAAGCAAGTTTATCTTCTACCCCAGAATTTGGGGCACAATAAGGAGCTGCGTTTCACAGGACCATGACTGGAGCTTGCTCAGTGTCAGGATCACCATCTGCTGATGTTTGTCAGTGTGCTGTAGGGGAGGTATTTTTCACCACCCATAGGGGTGAGCTAAAGTAAATATCTTCTGCTTGCTGTGAGTAACCTTTAAAAGCTAATAAGCTCAACTGAGTGCATCTGGAGAAAAGGCATCCATAGCTACTAAAGCCCATGATCTTGGCTGGTTACAAGCTCTCCTCCTGCTGGAGGGAAACTAGAGGGGCCCTTGGCCCGACCCAGGCTGGCACATCTGATGCTGGGAATCCGAGCGATAGAAGTCAGAGTGCCTCCAGGTTACCTGAACGGGTATTGCAGAAAAAAATGGCCTGGAAAATACTGATTAATATGTAAAAACAGGCGGCTGTTGCAGCAGCAGGGGCTGGCACCAGCGGTGAAATGGGAAGCAAAGCAGATTAACCTTCTTCTGGAAAGATCAGTTGGTAACGGCTGTGATTTGGATCCCAACCTGCCTATTAACCCATCTAGAGGAGTCACTGCAGAGGATTCCCCCAGCCTCGCATTTGTTGAAGTAGTTAAGTGGTATAAAATCACAAATTCAACACAACTGGTATTTTACTGTTTTTCATTCAAGCCATTTTCCAGTTAGGCTGCTTTTCCTTAAGCTCTTAACACATGCCTGAGATTAACAGATCTTCTTGCCTTTTGAATAGGAAACTGTGCTGATACTAAACAAAAAATTTAGGCAAGAGGGACAATTTCTTTCCAGTGTCTTTATCGTCCATCAATGACAAGATGGCTAGTAAAATCTTTCTGTCTTTGCAGAACTGAGTTTGTGTTGTAATGGCTAGGTCTAGTTGGAGCTGAAAGGAAATTTCACAATGTATTTTTCGTAGAGAAGCCTCCCCATGGTAATGAGCAGCCGAATCTGTCTCGGGAAAACAGTTTGTTGCTAAAAATAAATTGCTGCCTCGCTGTAACTAAAATCAGATTGCAGAAACCAAGCTCCTCTGATTCCTGATTTCTGCAGCAGAAAGAGATGAATCTCTTACAAACAGCTCTGATTATTACATATTTTAAAATGTGCCAACTGAGCCCTGGTTTGAAATTAATCTACTTGTGAGCTTCTATCAAATACGCTTGCAGCATTCTCCAGGCTCCCCGAAGCCGGTGAGGAACCAGCTCATCGTTATGAGGCCAAAAGGAAAAACAGTGCAAATGAGCTATTTATAGAATATGAAGCAAAACAGTGTGATAAAGGGCAACTGAAAGCTTTCAACAAGAGGCTTCTTTTCATTCCCTATTGTGTGGTCTTTACATGCAATTTAGTTTTTACTATACAGTTTAGCAGGGAAATGAAATCACTTGACAACAGCCTTTTTCTTTTTCTCACTTGTTTGAGAGGGTTTGGGTTTTTTTTCAGAAATTTCTGCAGGGGCCAGAACTCTTCTGGCAGGTGCCATCAGAGCAATGACCAGAGGTTGCCTCAGGGACCATTCAGTGTTCGGCACTAAAAAACACTGCTGCCCAGGATAAAATGCAGAGTTGTTACTCATGAGCTGCTCCCCAGATGTTTAGGACACCAGGACAAGGATCTATCTGCTCTGAAACGTTGACATTTAAAGGCAGTAGCAGAAGCAAGTAAAGAGGAACCCAACCTTCCTAATGCAGATGTCCCTGCTCCCTATCACTGCCCTTTGGTTCTCAATGCAAAGAGCAGAGGACATTTCTATCCTGGGAATTTATCAACCAAGCCTTATCAAGGTATATTTTGGATATATTTATTTCAGTCCTGGTTAGTTTGAGACCAGTATCTGTGCTCAGTCTCCAGGGGGCCCCTTTAGGCAACTTAGACCTTGATTTAAAAAAAAAAAAAATCAGTTGACCTGGGTGCCAGTTTGTGACTTGGCCCCAGCACCACGTTCAGCTCTCTCAGAAATGTAGGAGTTGCCAATTTTTTGACACGCACTTAAATTAGACACTTTACTGCCTAAGTGTGCTGTCTCCAGGAGGGGAATGGTGCTGAGGTGAAATGGCATGAACTGTGTCTCAGTGGTCCAGGCAGATAAAAATAAGTGGCTTCAGACAGATTTTTGTTATTTTTCCTTTTTCTTCATGCCTGTGATTTACTATCCAGTTTCTTCAGTCTCCTGCAGACTTTACACAGAGAATGATGATGTTGTTTCACAATGTTTTCACAGACAAGGTGATTCATGGCAGCAGCCTTTTTTCTTTGACAATTAGCGGCACATTTGTGGGTTCACAGTCTGGGTGCTGCACGAGCTCCTCACTGCTTGGGTAGATCAGGCCATCACCGAAACCGTCACGTCTCACCTTTGCCAGATTTCTCTTCAATCCTGGGAGCTCGTGTGTCTGCTTAAAAATATGAATACTACAGACTCATTCTACATTGTGACAAGTGAAAGAGTGGATAAAATACCAAGGCTTTAACACCTAGTGATGCTGGATGGGAGCTAAACAGTGCAGCTCGGAAGCTGGGTAGCAAGGATCAGCGAATGTGATGCATCGATCTGTATTCCCATATGTCAGTCTCTCAGACAATTTCACAGATTTGCTAATGGGAACAAGGCTTTTCAGTGAAGCTTCTTCAGGGCCCTTACAGAGATGTGAATGTACTCCAGAACCTTGATGAGTGATAAGAGGAAACACTGAAAGACAAATTTCCACTGCTGCTTCTCAGACACATGACCTCCTTCATAAGAAGTCAGGAGTCACTCTGAGTTTAAAGGAATCAATGCTGGCTCCCTCCCAGGACGCGAACTCTTAAGAGCTCTGTTCTCTCTGTGTGTATGTATGTATATACATACATAATGCTATTTTCAAATACCCAGTGGAAATTTAAAGGAGTTGCAGGAACAGAAGAGCAGAGAAGCACTAATTCTATATCCAGCTCATAACCCAAACACTGCTGCTGAGTTGATCCCCAAGAGGAAGGCAGGGTTCAGAGGTTGGACGCTGCCCTGCAGAGCATGGTACAGTCTAATGGCTAGAAAAAGCCTCTACCTTCTCTGCAGCTGTTCTTGCTGCACCCTAGAACTGACAAAAGAAAAAAGGAAATGGAAGAAAGAAGAAACTGGAAAGTGTAGAGGAAAAAGAGTTAATTTCAGCAATGTATTCCATGGAAGACTTACTTTACAGGACAAAAATTAAAACAGAGATTTTGAACTTCAGAGGCATGCCATGATGGCGTGTTGCAGTTGTTCAGAACCCTGTGCTCCCCACATTGGACTTCCCAGCAGACAAACAGCACCTCTGGTGGGATATTGCCTTCCATCTGCACAGAGATGAAGCAGAAAAGTAAGTAGCTACTTTGATGGATGGTTGCAGAGCATGCCCAGCTCTGTTGTGTGAGGCAGGAAGGTGTCCTGCTCCATTGCACCATGTCCAAGTGCAGCAGGTCCTGGGCACCCTGGCCATGAGAGGTGGTGGCAGGTGTGCAGAGTGTGGATCTCTGCAGCTGCCCGAGCTTGGCTTTGCTTCCCTCAGGTGTCGCTGAGCACATTATGGAGACTGGGCTCATCTGTTCCTGTCTGCTGTGGCATCATTGGTACTTTTTCACTCGCAGTTATTTGTGCATGAAGCCAGTACAGAGCTCTTCTCCTAAGTTCCTAACTATGACCAGAGCTACAGTCAGTAGGTTATAGACGGAAAAACAAAACAATGCTAGTTCTCTTAGGAACAACCTGGAGCTAGGGTGAGCCCGAGAGGAGGACTTTAAGCACAAGTGGACACAAATCTGCCTCACTGCACTGCCTGCCTCAGCCCAAGACTCACTTCTCACTAGTGTGGAACAGGCTGATCCCATTCATTACTGTCACCTTCAAATATAAACCTGCTGGAACAGATAGCTCTTCTCTAAGCCATCGTGTACTCCCAGTATGTGCTAACAAACAAGACTATGCTTGTAAGAGCACACCATAAACTGGCAGAGTGTTCTTTTTTGCTTTTGTTTTGGTTTGTTGGGGTTTTCTTAAAGATTATCAAGAGGGACAAGAGACACAGGAGACTGGCTTAAGGATATTCAGATCAGGAGACTTTTTCATGTAGAGAACATGCAGCTGACTGCATTTGCTGTTCCAGAAGACTAAATGCCACTTGTAAATATCTAGCCCTCTTGCCATCTCTGAAGAATTTCTGCCAGCTGATATAAGTATCCGAGGAAGAATTTGGAAAGCTGTTGCCCTGTGGCTGCCACCCTCGTGTGTTGGTAGTGCAAAGCAGAGCTGCCTGCAAAATCCAGGGCATGGGAGGATCAGCAGTGGGGACTACCCAGCTCCAAGGTCTGCTGGATCATGTGTTGTGAGCCATGTGTCCTACTGCGTACATGCAAGAAGTGTATGCACAGGCTCACAAGTTGCAGGGAAGACTTCAAGGATGAACCTTAATGGGCACAGACCTGTTTTAAGAGGTTGTTGAAATTATCTCTTAAAATGTGGGACTACATCTCTCATGCTCTTGTGTGTGCTCAGCTGTCTAAAACTGGCTTTTGTCCTGACACTAGATGCAGGGCAGTCCTTTGGCACAGAGGGGATCCCCTGGCACAGCCAAGGGGGGTGAGTACCTGGCAATGCAGGGGACTGTCTGGAAGGGCACCCAGCGCACAGATACTAGGCTGAGATGTCAGCCCTAGGAACTCTTTGGAGCAGCCTTTACTCAGAGAGACTTCTCTGGCACAGGGCGGTACTAGGACTGGGAGGCTGGCAGATCTGCAAGTTTTACTGTTAATAGATGTGTTTTGAACCAAGCATTGATTTGTAAACTGTTGTGTAAAGTGATAGGTCTCTTTCCTGAAGAGTCACTGAGGCTTCAGAACAAAATGTTGTGACTTTTATGTGTTTCATTTTCTTTTGTTGTTACTGGTCTAAAGATTAATGCAAGAATAGTTTTAGTTTTGCTATAAAAATTCATCTACTCCTGCCCCTCATTCCTCATCTGAAGTCAGTGAAGTGAGAGTTCAGGTAGCTATCCAGGTATGCTTACCCAATTTCAGGTCTAAGATTTTCTATGATACCCCAGGATTGTTGGGTTTAGACTCCAGTCCACAGGCACCACGATTCCAATAGAACGTGTCTGATTCTCTGCATTGTTATGTCCTCCTTCAGTACTTTGCTTATACTTCAATTAGATTGAATTAAGCTTAACTATATCATGAGTCATAAACGAGCACATATGCACGCCTGTGTGTACATAGAAAGAAGGAGATAGGAAATACACTGTGATACTTACAGTGCTCAGTATCTGTATATTTGCATAACAAAATCCTGCCTGTTCTGTTTCCATTTTTACACAGACGTGTCTGATTCCTAAATCCAACCCCCCAGCCTGTGCGGTCACTGCGAAGGCGAGCCAGCAGGCAGGAGGTGAGTGGGTTCGATTTGGTTAGTCCCCGTGAGAGCTGTTGCTCTCGCCCCCTCTCTCCCCTCTCCCCCTCTCTTCCCTTCCCCCCAGCTCTGCTGTTCACTTGCTTTTCTCTTTTTTGCTTTCTTCTTTTTTTTTTTGGCTAGGTGGTGGGGGTTTTTGGTCATCATTTTAAATAATGATCTTCTTGGGTCAGGAGGTTCTTAACCTACATTTTTACACTGCATCTGGTAGTATTGGGCTCTGATCCCAAATTTGGGTCTGTGTGCTCCTGCAATATAAATAATAAGGTGTTGCTGCTGTTGCAGGCAGTTGGCATCACTGCAGCCCTGCCGTGCTCCTGGGCACTGCCCACTGCAAGACCGTTTTCTTAAGTTTTGCTTGAATGTTAGGTTGTGTGCTCTACAAATAACCCCCAGCACAGCACAATAATAAACCGCAGCAGCATAGCAAAAACCTTCAGCTGTGCCAATGCTGAAAGCTTTTTCTTGCAAGAATGCAAATGTGCTGTATCACTTCTTGGTTCGTTAGATGTCTCGGGATGTGTAAATACAACTAACCCCATCTAGGGATACAGGGAGTTCATTGGTGAGGCCGAGGTCAGAAACCCCTTGAGGCTTCAAGAAGGATAAGAGAAACAGGTGCTTTCCCAGAGCCTTAGAAGTTATGCTACAATTAGTTGGTATATTATAGCTATGGTAACGCTTATAATAAGAAAATATGCAAATATAGCAGCAACATAATTTTTCCAGACTGCTTAGCAAGAAAATGGCTATGTACAGAATGGCCTTCAATCCTATGAATAGCTTTGTCAGAGGCACCTCCTGCTACTTATGACAGTAATAAAGCTACTGACTATTACTGGATTATTACTGGAGTATTTGAGCCAGCAGTGTGTCCTGGGGGCTGAGAGAGACAATGGGATCCTGGGGGGCATCAGGAGGAGTGTGGCCAGCAGGTCACAGGAGGTGATCCTCCCCCTCTACTCTGCCCTGGTCAGGCCCCACCTGGAATACTGTGTCCAGTTCTGGGCTCCCTGGGATAAAACTGACAGGGATCTCCTGGAGAGAGTCCAGAGAAGAGCTACAAAGATGCTGAAGGCCAGGAGCATCTCCCCTGCGAGGAAAGGCTGGTTGAGCTGGGACTGTTCAGCCTGGGGAAAAGAAGACTAAGGGGGGACCTTATTAATGTCTATAACTATCTTCAGCATGGGATGCAGGGGGAAATGGCCAGCCCCTTTTCAGGGTCTGTGGGGACAGGACAAGGGGCAATGGCTGCAAGTTGGAGCACAGGAAGTTCCACACCAACATGGGGAAGAACTTTTCCCCAGTGAGGGTGAGGGAGCCCTGGGACAGGCTGCCCAGGGGGTGTGGAGTCTCCTTCTCTGGAGAGATTCCAGCCCCGTCTGGATGCCGACCTGTGCAATATGAGCTGGGGAGCTGCTTTGGCAGGGGGGTTGGACCCCATGAGCTCTCCAGGTCCCTTCCAACCCCTGTGATTCTGTGATTCTATGAAATTTCTCAGACATGAAAAAAACCTTCAGAGGTTCTACTTTCAAATCTTTCAGTATGTAACAAAAGGCTGGGGATTTCAGAATTTTAGTCCCTGGGGATAAACAAATAAAGTTGTAAAGAGTACACCTTGCTAATGTGATTGTTCCTTATTAGCATAATAGTTTTCAAATAAACAACCTGCTAATGTCTCTAATAAGCAATTACTCTATGATGAAAACTGCAAATGGAGCCCACTGGTGGGTAACAGATAACAGTAAAACCTGCCAATAACCAAATATTGTTCTGCCTGAACAGCTCTCTCCTTCACTCCAAGAGAAGAACAGAACTGCCCAGGTATTTTTATAGGCTGGTGCTTGCTTGACAGGCAGACATGTTAGAGCAGTGCCCTCCTGATATGTTGCTAGGAGGTTACTGGAGTTTTTACAATCTTAGTGTTATAACAAAATAAGGCAGAGATCTTTACTTAGCTGGAAGCTACCTACTTTGTGTATTGAGTCAAATAAAAGCCCAGTAGGATGAATGTTTGCCCAAGAATACTGATTTTCCAGATTATTGGATTGGTTTTCATTTTTTTTTTTTCATAAGCTGAAGATCATAATTAATAATTTGGAGTCCATCATATCTCTGAAACATGCAAACGAATGGAAATTGTGTCTCAGCATTCTCTTCTTGCTGTTCTAAAACAGAAAAAAAATCATTTACAGTGGCAAAAAACTGTTAAATATATGCAACGATCTCACTTTCCCAAACAGTGAAAAGTGTGAAAAAAATTCATAATTTTTCAGGCATAGTTGACAAACTATTTTCAAAACATTTGCAGATGTAATTTACATACTTGCCTAGTTGCTTTACCATCGATTAGAAAGCCATGTTAGGCTTGCTTTTGTCTCTGTATTTCTGCAGTCATTTTTCCAAAATAATTTTGCATATGTTCTCTTAGTTTTCAGGAAATAAGGATATGGAATATGAGACGCCCACAAATCCCCAAACTGGGTCCTTTCCGAATTCCATGGTGAGTATTAGATTTTTACTTTATATATAGCTTTGGAGAAAAGGGATCATTTGAAGGAAAATCTTGAGCCATTCTTATCTTTGTTCCACTTCTGGACTGACATCATGGTACGAAAATGCAAGGAATGTACAGTAAAGCCTGGTGTGGGAAGAAGATCTTGGCAGAGGGATGATTAATGGTGTCTAAAAGAGGGAAAACAGTTATGTAATAAATACAGCCCATGAGATTCAAACTGAAGAAACCATCACAGGTGCAGACTGTAAACAGGCCCCGGAGGAAAGAAGAAGGTGGACTCTGTAAACAAACAGATGAGGCGTAGGAAATACCCTTTCATATAAATTTTTATGGTACAAATCAGTATATGGAGCACATAAGCACTGTAAGTGTTTATAAGCTCAAAGACCATCCATCCTGCAGTAAAGCAGCACAAATAGTGCCATGGTGTAAATTTATATAGTGTGGGGAGGATGTGTGGTCTGATGGCTCAGGGTTTTTTTCTGACTTTCGCAAATGACATGATTTCTGCCTCTCTGGTTTTGTTTTGTTCCATTTAGCTGCTCTCAGCTACATAATTGTTCTTTTAGCTTGTAAATATTATGGTCAACCTCCAGCAAAGTTTAGATGAGGCCAGTCCAATATAAACAAGCGTGTCTGCGCCAATGATGTGAGTAAGCAAAGTCATCTCTTGTGATATTTCCTCCCCCTCTTCCTAGCTCCCCTGGGACTGCAAGAGCTTTGCAGAGCCTGCCATTGTAGCACACAGCCTGGAGTTTAACTGCCTGTCTGGGGCTTTTTTCCTTTATTTTTTTTTTCTCTTTCCCCTCTGGTATGTGATGTAGGAAATACCCAGCGAGGTGAGACCAATAGTCCAGAACGCCTTCTGTGGAGCAGCCTTGCTGGCCCCTGGTCCAGAGATCACCGTCCGCAAACGCAGTGCAGAGCACAGGTGTAACCTGCAGTGCAGAGAGGCCTAGAAGGGTTGAGGATGAGTGGTGACTCCTGATTAGCTGTGGCCTCATGCAGCTTTGCAGTGCTGTGGCACTAGCAATGGTGTTGCAATGATGATGTGTGATGATCTCAGACCCTCTGCTGCTGTGCTGGACTGCAGTTTCCCAGCGGGGCTTGGGCTAACCCGTGCTGCTTCCCGGTGCAGCAGATAGGAAGGCCAGCAGTGCCAGGGGTCCTGTGGCTTCATGGCACTGTCACATCTGTTATTGGCAAGGGTCACAAGTGCTTCTGTGCTTAAGTCAAGGAACCTATTGCTTGAAAGCCTGTGAATTCAGAAGGTGTACATGGCATATGTTTACCCTTGAATATTACCCTCGAGTGAACGGGTTTCACTCACATTGCCGTTTCAGCCCAAATCCAGCCAACCAGATTTAACAGCACACTAGTCCACTATCTCTCTGTAGAGCCCCCAGCCTACAGAATGTCCTGTAAACACTGTAAATTAATCCCATGGGCTTTCTGCTATGTAAATGCAAACAAGCAAGCAGGTAGGCTTTCCCAGCATGTGAGCCCCTCCTGGTTACTATGGAGCCCTCTGCTACTGTGCACTGAACACAGGCGCTGCCCGCTCCCCTGAGTTCAGCCTTTCACCATCTCCTGGCCTTGCCTTTCCACCTTGGTTTTGTGTCTTCCAAGTGCCCAAACCCTTCTGCTTTTTGCAGCTGTAGCAGTTCAGCTGTAGTGGCAACCTTGTGCCCCACACTTCATCCTCTCATAAGCTGTGAGCTCTATTTGGTGGCTCTTGGGTCACGATTCATGATTAGACATATGCTAACCTTTAATGAAAAACCCTACCCAAGTAATCATTGCAAAGCTATTGATCTCCTGGGAATGGAGGCTGGGAGGTGTCTGACATTTTGCATTATTATCTATGGGAGAGGAAGGAGCTGGGCTGGGTTTTCCCACAAGAAATGTATCTATTTTTGAGTGCAAAGTACTTTTTTTGCCATGGGACCCAAACCAGTTTTCATTCACTGACTCATAGTCTCTGGAGGCTTTTTCCCTGAGCTCAGGAGGCAAATGCTTTAGTGATTTGCAGCTGGAAATGTGACATCCCAATTAGCTCAAACTGCTCACTTAAAGGTTAAGATGTTACCTGTTTGCAGCTCTCTTGGCCTTGAAGAACCAAGTAGTTTCCACCAGCCCTATTCCTCTGTGTTTATGTATGGAGTTGCTGTAGAGTTGATCATAATAGCTATTGGGTGAGAATCTGAGAGAGATCTATCAACAGTATGTGACTTTTTGTGTAGTTCTTGTGCAGAAAGCCAAAATAAGATTTCTTGCTTTCCTCTTTCTCTTCAGGGTGCTTTCTCTTTTTTTTTTTCCTTTCTTTTTTGTCATCTTGTAGTAAAAAAATAATTCATTAGCTAACTGATACTTTATTGAATTTGTCCAATGGCCTGTTTAGTTAATTATAGATAAATGCTTACTGATTAATCTTTCCTTCCCAAGAGACAGTCTCTCCAAGGCCCAAACAGAAGCTACAGGAAATGTATTTGGACAGTGTTCAAGTTGGTTATTTTATTGTGGTGTATGGCAGAGCCAGCATGGGTCAGTTTGGCAGCTCATGGCCTCAGATTGATACATAGGATGTTTCCATCTGTTTGTTGTGGGGTTTTTGCCTTTTTTTTTTTTTTCCCAAAGGTGAGGAATGCGTAAAATCAGCTCAAAACTCTTTTCTGCATCTGTGGAGGGCCTGATGGTGGGATCCCAGTCAGCTTGTCCCCATGGAAGAAAAAGACTAGGTGACAAATGTTCTCTGGGAGCTGCCAGTCTCTGTGCAGGTTGGGAGTAGTGACAGGTGGGACCAGACACCTAAGCATGCTTTTCTGTTTCATTCATAGATGACATGGGAGCTATTTAACCTTTAGACAAAACCTTTCCAAATAAAATGTTTTACCAAAGGAACAAAGTACCAGGGAATGGGATATAACAGTATGTAGGATTCTTCCATGTTGCAAAATCTGTGCAATAAACTTGGGATGAGTCACTACCAAATGTGCACACTTGGCACTTTTTAATATTTGGAGTTGGTTTTAAATCTATATGCTTAATCACTTGCATCTTTTAGGTTTTGGTGGGGTTTTGGTTTTTTTTTTTGTAATGGAACTGCTTTTACTCTTGTTTCATGTACTCAGATGTCTGTCTTAATGAAGTTTACAAGTTACTGTTAGTAAAGGAGATCCCAGAATGACATGTTACCATGGAATATTTTAATGTTTATACATCATAAAGAGCTAACCCTCATTAACCCTAAAGTCAAAATGCAACTTTGGATTTCTTGCTTAGGAGGTGATATCCTAATTGAGCTTCACCTGGGAGATGTCTGGGTAGAGTTCATGTGATGTTTATGCATAAGGTGTGGCTGTCAGGTGCAGTTGGTTGTTTTGAGAAACACAGCAAAGAATTTCTGTGCAATTAAACTTTTTTTTTTCCGGCTTGTTCACCTGTCTGTTGGCTTTCCAGAGCTTGACTTAGCTGAGGCTCTCTGCCACTCTGTGGCTGAGGGTCCATGAGCTTATGTACCTCTAGGCATGTAGGTAAGAAGCTCTACAGAATGTTGTCAATGACTGAGCTCCCTGCACCACCATTTTTACACTGGTGGGCATGATATGGGCACAGAATGGTCTGAAATGCTAAGTGTGGACAGAACTGGCAGCCAGTACCTTGTATCTTTAGTGAGGCACACCTTTGATTGCAATGTTTGTGAAGTAACAACTTCTGTATGCAAAGGACATAATGTGGCTGATTATGTGCTCTTTCCTCTTGTTCTTTTGAATCAGCCTCATGTGCAGAGTCTTTGCTCAAAATCCTTCTTGCTGATGTTTCACACCTTCTGCTTTCCATTATTTGCTAATTACTAAAAGGAAGCCTTGTAACTGATACAGCATTAAGAGTAGATCTTCAAACAATCAGTAGTTTCAGCAACTCTTTCTATTCTCCCTGTTTTTGTGGCTTATTATAAAAGTGTCAATCTTTCACTGCTATCTAACAAACAAACTTCTGCCCTGGATCCATTTCCTTTCAGGCAGCTTGCCAGGAATAACAAATTTAACTTCAGCTCTCAGCTTAAGAAGTTTCACTTCACTGAGTAGAGTTCAAGTACAGTCTATTACCCTGACTAAGTGATAGAGGAGTCCTTTGATGTTTGCTTCTTGAGTGGCTTATACAAGCTAGGACTTCCTGTAGGAAAAAGAACTGCAGCTGAAGGAAATACTTCATTGATCAGGTAACCTCTTCCTCTCACTCTTATTTGAGAGTGCCTGAGTGCCCAATGACAGAGTTATGCAGAGATACAGAGACATGGCACGTGTTCCACCAGCAGATGTTTATCAGGTGAGAGGGAGCAATCCTGCTCCTTCCACCTTCCTGTCCTCCACTGAGTTCTCCTGCTGCTTTCCCTGCATCAACCCTGATAACCACCATGACTTGGTCCATCTGCTTGGTTTGTACAGCTTAGCAGCTGAAGTTAAGTTTTCTGCCATGCCAGTGAGCTGAGCTGGATAAAGAGTAGGGCTCTGTCCACAGAAGGGTCAGGGCTGGGCCGAACAGGAGAGAAGAGAATAACAGCACCGGGGAACTGGAGTCCTCCATCTGCAGCTGACAGCCAGCAGGTCAGCCTGACTGTGTCACTGAACCACGGACTAGGGGGTCCTCTAAAGCCCTTTAACCTTCAGCTGGGTCCCACTCTGAACTCTTCTGGAAGGTCCTGTTTTTCTCCTGTGATCCCAAGGGGCTAAGTTCTCTCTGTCATGTCAACTGTTCCAGTACTGTTCTGTCTAACAAGAGATGCTGTCATGCTTCATTCCCAGTGATTCTGGCACAAACGCTGGAGGAAGAGGTAGAAGTTGGCTAGAGTAGATAGAAGAAAAATAGGGAGTGTGCATTGAAAAGGTGATGAGAGCATGGAGACTGGCTAAGAACATGGAGGAAATGGAAGAGGTACCAGTAAACCATATATTCTGTAAGTTGCTTCAAGATACCCACTGTTCTTTGGCCAGTGGTCATGAACTGCTGTGTTTGATCTCTGAGCCTGTGTATTTAAAAGCTCCCTTTGCTAGCTGGTCACTCTCTGATTTATTTTTTTTCCTGGCCAACAGTATGTTCATGAAAACTTTGCCTCTCCCTGATCTTTGTAACTGTGGTGAGCTAACGTGTGGTGAGCCCAGCACTGACTCGCAGAGCTCTCCCCTTCACCCAAGGGACAGCTGAGCAGTTTGTGAGTAGCACTGCAGGGTCGGAGGTGGCTACACTCATAGCTCAGTATTCCTGGCAGGAGAGCTCTTACTCCTGTTCTTAGCTCCTGGCGTTGCAATTCTGCTGTTTCCCTTGAGCTGATTCAACTCACTAACTCAAAACTATCCATCCCCATGTTACATTGTCATCATTGGCTGAACAGAGGTTTGGAGGAAAACAGCCTTTATTTTGCAATTTGATGTTGCAATACCTGTGAATGTTGCATGCTCCACGGTGTTGCAAGAGATTCCCTTGAGCAGAACTCGTTGAATTGGGTTTGTAAAGGCTTCTTTTAAGTGTGGACATTGGAAGTTGTGAAATTACCCATTATTCAATGCATGCAAAGTAACAAGATATCTGCTAAACTATTTCATTACAACTTACTTTGGATTGTGTAGAGGTGGCTTTTCCTTCAGCTATGCCCATGCCCAAGTTCCAGAACAATTTTAATCCTCTGAGCGCTGTCTCTCCTGAGCTCCTTTGTTATATAGTTCAACACTTTACTAAGTGTAATTTTCTGTAGAAGTGCAGATGTTGGAGACCTCAGCACTTTCTCCCTCTGCAGCCCTGGTGTAGCAGGCAGTTGCAGGGTACCCTCGGGATGACTGAATAAACCTGAGAATTGCCTCTTTTCCCCAAGTGATCTGCTGTTGCTATCCACCTTTCAAGATTTTGACTACCCCCATGGAGAACTTCTGAAAACTTTTGCAGTTAGCCCCAAGAGTGTGTTCTGCATCATGGACTTTTTCCAATCAGTGATGTTATTTTTAAACTCTGCCATGTCATCAGCCAGTCATGTATCTTATTGCTTCACAGACCTCGTGGCCTGCTCATGCCTGCAGACACAGCTAGTACAGGCTAGGGTGAGGGTAATTCGTCCTCTTCTGCCTGCCTCTTCCCCTCTTACATCCCCAAGGTCTATTTCTAGCTGGGAACGTGGGCTGATTGGAAAGGACAGGTGACAATATGTGACTATGTATATGATAGTTCCTCCTTGAATCCAGGCAGCTCTGCTGGGTCTCTTCCTCGATTACGTCTCTCCTGTAACCCATGGTGCTGCTTCTTCCCACACTGGGGCTTTCAGCTCTAAAGGTGCTGTTAATTTTCTTGGGAATTACTTAAAAAGGAATTATGATTTTCCCCATAATACACCCAAAGTGTTCTTTCTTTGAAAATCCCACGTGTTACACCTCACATGGGCTGTGAGGTCATTTGTTTAACATTTTGGATCTCTTCCTTGCCTTCCCATAGAAATGCAGTTCATCAGCTAGTTCAGCATTTGTGCATTCATCTTCTCCTAGGGAATGATACTTATTTCTCAGTCTGAGGGTGGATAAAGTGATGGTCCCTCACTAAATGGAAGCATATTTTTCCCCTCAAGAGATTTGCTTTTATCCAACTTGTTTCTTGAAGAAAGACAAAAATGCCAGACCCAGAGATGTGAGCTGCAGCAAGTTGTTTGTCTGACTGCAGGCTCATCTGTTCTTCAAAGTTTAGTATGGTTGTGTGGCCAGATTGGCAGGTGCACATCCTGACTGTGAGGAATGAAGTTTACAATGACTGCAAATGGATAAGCTTTTAAAAAAGTTAAATTGGCTCAAAAGTTAAATAAGTCTCAATCACATTTCTCTTGGTTCTGCTCATTAAAAAACATGTTCTTACTTTCTCATGAACTCTCTTCTGGATGAAACATTAGAATGAATTCCATTATGCTCATCCTATGCAGGTAAAAATAAGTGATAAAATTCTGGTATCTTTGCCAAAATTCTCATTTTTGCATTCAATGAAACACATACCAAGGTGGTAGAAAAAAGAGTTTCTGGTTTGTAGAAAATGTTATTGTTGTTGGTTCTTAATTTGGCTTTGGACTTCAATTTTTAGGATCATCAGCTTTGATGTGGGAATCCAGACTGGATCCTGGCTCATCCGGCTTCTAACCTGGGGGAGGTGCGGAACCAAGTATTTCAGGTGAACAGCATTTTCTTTTGATAAATTCTGTCAATTTAAAATGTCTAATGCTTCATACTGCTGGGCAATTTGATTGTTGTGCAGACAGAACAAAATCCCATCTGGGACAAGGAAACCTTGTCTTTTCCCTGGATGTGGTCAGGGAGACACCAGAGCAGGAACCTCAGTACTCCCTCCAGAAAGTCACCTTGGCACAGAGGTGTGGTATCTCCCCTTGCAGCTGCAAAGCTGGAAGTGTAGCTTTTGTGGCTGGCTGAAGCTCTGATGGTAAATGTAGAATACACTGAGGATTTTGACTGAGAAACAGTGTCAGTTCCCTACAGCAATAGGACTCCTGACTGCCAGCATTCCTTAACTGCCAATTCACTTCCGTAGGAACTGGGAGAAGGCCGTAGGGGAAAAAAACATCACAAGGAACATGGCAAAATCTTAAGCCCCTTTTCTTTAGTAGCAACTGCTCTCTCTTCCCACAGTTGGCAGTGAAGTGAGCCTGCAGCTTCTTTGTACCCAACATAAGCTTGGTGATGGATTTCCCCTTCTACCAAAGGACATGTAAGGAACTTCTGCCTCGACATTGTTCCTGTCCCAAAATTTTTAGCTGGCATCATGTCACACAGCCCCTGCACATGCTGCCCTGCAATCAGTCGTATCCCTCTCAGTATCCCTGTGTCCCTGCACAGCATTTTCCCCAGGAGGGAAAATGCAGTCACAGCACACCTTGGGCAGCCAGCATAGCCCGTGGGCACGTGGCCTTGCCATCTGTTTGCCAAGTAGCACCTAGTGTCACATGCTGCTCTTGCTCATTGCTCTCACAGGTGATGGTGCTCAGTGTGCTGAAGGGTTGGATGTTTTTCTTCAGTGAGAGAAAAAAGACTTATGATAGGATCACTGGATTAAAAGAGGCCCATATGCAAAGAAGGGGAGAGGGAGAGGAAGCACAGCCCTGAAAACTCTCTAGTGAGAATGAAAGAGGAAAATGATAGGTCCTTCTCAGGACGGCTGCTTCTTAAGAAAGCTTTCCTGCTTTCATACGAGTCACTTCTACTGAGCTGCAGGGCCTTGTGTTATTTGCTGTGTGCCCAGCACAGGAGGAAGTCTAAGCATCTATCACAGAAACTGTGGGCCTCACTAGCCAATGCTCATTGAACTTTAGGTACTTTGCATTAGTTGTGCTTCTCTGCATGCTGCTGCTGAGGGCAATTACTTGTGTGAATTGGTTTTGAGACTTTCTGGCTTTTTGGTTTTCACTTTTATGGAAAAATAGCTTTCTTAAAACCTTGGAGGGAAGATGTGAGAAAAGGAAAAGTGAATGCAACAGACATTGTAACATCATTATTGAACTGTTGAGATGAGAGAATCCTGAAAGTTCTCTGAAGATTTGAAACAATTTAAATTCTTTGGAAAATCTCTTGCAGAAGTGACTTCTGGGTTGTTTTTTGGCTGGCACTGCCCAACAGCTGTTGTCAGCTTTGTTACAGGTCTGGTTGAAAGCACATAGACTCTGGTGTGCTGCAGGACTGTGTTTCTTGACGTGTTTTGTCTCTGTGACAGTCCCCAAGCTGCATTTCAAGTTCTAAAAGTCTGTGCAAAGGTGAAGGCTTGGGCATCACACTGCACAAGTGCAAATGGAAACCACCTTTGTTTGACCCCTTTAATGCCCATAGCCTTTGCTAATAAAGATTCACTGAGTAACTCCCCATTAAAAAGTGACAGTTGGAGTCCAGGAAGAAAATCAGTTACCCAATGTTTGAAATATCTGTGTAGCTGCTAGGAGCCACCATTTGATCTTGAGCAGGATACTTAGATGTGTTCATTTTTAAGTGTCAGGTAATTCGGTGACTTCATTCAGCATTTTCATTTTATGGGAGTACATGTAACCTGAAGAACAAAAGGAAAGTTTGCTGTTTCCTGTAAACATTTTTATATGAAAGTGTCACATGAAAGGCTGTTGGGTGAAAAAAATCTCATTGAGTGCCTGGAAAAAATCACGTAGGCATTATTGAATCCTTGGCAGTAACTACTCCAATGTATACTGTTTGTTTAACAAACCTAGAACACCATTTCTGAAATTAACTTAGGACTTGTGTGTACAGAGCCAAGTACAGGGAATCTGTGTATGGACAAGTAGACAGAGGCTGTTCCCTTTGGAAGAGTAAGGCCGTGTCAGGCTGCAGAAGGATTCTGACCATTTTCCCCGGAATTTAATTCAGGCCATGTTGGGTTAGCAGTTGCAAAAGCCTGTCACCAAAGCAAGAAAGCCCAAAGGTCAACAGTCATTAGGTGATTCTTCTTATACCACAACTATATGCATTGACAGAGAATTCTCTCGCCTTGTCTTCTCAAGATCTTTAGATTGGTTGAAAAGTGTTAATCATACCACTTTTGTAGGGCTGCCATCTTTATGAGAACAATGCTATGCCACTGTCCTTGTGTCATCTGATTGTCTGAGGGAAAAAAAGAAGAGTGAAGAAAGAACCCAGAAAAGCTTGAAGACACCCAAATGAGAGAAGTAAAACCACACTTTGGGATCAAGAGGTGTAAATCAAAGATCTTGGAAATATTCAACAGCAAATTGCATTCTTTCAGGTGGCAAACGGATTTTGGTCATTAATTTTGTGTTTAATCTTGTATCCCACCACAGAAATAAAAGTTGAAAGAATCTTCTTGCCTGACAACAGAAACAGATTGAGAATTTTGAGCCTTGATATGTTCCTAGTGGAAAAGAAGTGCCAGTAAGAAACAAAAACATCCCTTTAATAGGGAAATTCGTGGCACAGGTCATCATCTATTTTGGCAATTCTTTTTCTTGTGTGTCATTTGTTGTTTTTGCTGTTATCTGTAGGAATGATCAAGGAGGCTGATATGTCATTGGAGAGCAGGAGAGAGGTCGGACATGAAGCACATCTTCTACACCGGCTTTAATTGAACCTTCCCTGCTGCTTTTCAGGCTGGTAGCTTTTTTTGCACAGAATTAGCTGCAGGCAGTGCCTTCATCAGAGAAGCCAGGTTAGCATGACAGCTTGGCTAGAGCAAAAGTCTTGAAAGATAGCAGGAGAACTGAAAACATTGATGGAGGAAGAATTTTTGAGAATGGTAGATGAAAAACAGATACATATAAATAGAGCAAGACAGCCATAAAAGGCCAGTAAAATACATAATGGAGGAAGACAGGACACAGTCTTTCAATGTTTAAATGACCTTCTTTATACATGTGACAGTTTTGGACACATGAGCTAGATGCTCTTCCCAGGATACCTTTAAACTGTTTAAATGTTCTCTATTTTTGTGGTGCTTTTCACAGCAGCTGATTTAAAGATCTCAGGCAGCCTGTGAGTGATGGTATTAAGAAAATATGAAGTGGTTAACAAAATGGCCAAATGGGATGACTGTATTGTGTTTATTGAGACATACCTGTCCCGGTCTGTTTTTAATTCAAGAATATTTAGTTACCAGTTGCTATGGTGAAGACACGCAGATCTGAGGAGGAATCAGTATCTTTCCTACCTCATGATGCCATTGTCCCCAAGGGATGAAGGGAAGAATACAGAGCCCCTTATATTTCAAACATCCCTCTCCTGGGGCAGTCTTCTCCAAGACTTTTAAAGTCATCTCATTTATCTCTGTAACCCTGGTTTCACCTTTTCCTGGAATTCTCATTGCATAGTGATGACTGATTCTTATTTACCATTTCTAATTTGTTGCTCTTTAAATGCTTTATGGTGAAGGTCAGGGTGGCTCTCCTTATTTTACAGTAGAGAAGTAAAAAAAAAAAAACCCAACCAAAATAGCCTTGACCCTGTGATCCTATTCATTCTGGCCCCTCTGTTGTACCTGGAAGGAGGTTGCTGCTCAGAAATCTTCAGAGGCTGATTTCCCACCATACCAGAGGAGCTGGGGAGAAAGTTCCCTCACCTTTTTGTAGGCAGGTTAGGTTGCATGTTGTCCTCATAAATTTTCACATTGAAGAGATGCTGGAAAAGGTGAACATACTGAGATGGTGAATTAGCCCCTTGGGGATACTTCCTCTGCTGAACTTTTCTTAAGTGCTGTTGTAGTGAAATGCCATGGGACACTTATTTCTGTGTATAGAAGTTACAACTTGAAGTTGTATGATATTGAATTGCCTGGGCTAAATAACATCCAGTGACTTAAAGCCTTCTCTGTAGTCTCTGCTTATTTCAAGCATTTAAAGTTTTTTTGGTGGTATTTTATTTTTCTGAATTTTGCTTGCGTCCCCAAGCCTTCAGGAGGGATAAGAAGCAGTGCCATCTTCAGACCCTTATTGATAGCCAGAAGTAGCAAACCAGTGGTGTTTATGATCCAGTGCAGAATCATTCCTGTGTTTGACATTTATATAACCTGGACAAGGAAGCTGTTAAAAGCCATGCAGAGGATAAATATACAAGGTGCATTAAAGCACTAGTGAGGTACTGAAGTCAGATATACAGCCGGGTTGTCAGAAGCTAGAATTGCTGTTGTATGCTCTTACAGTGGACGACTTGCTCAGTGGAAGCTTGATCTGAGCTCTGTCCTGACCCCCATGTTCACCATATCTAAATTGCAGTTGTTCCCTCATGCTTGTAGGACTACCCTTTCTGGGTGTCCTTCCTGATGCAAAAGCATCAAGTCCTGCTGGCTGTGGCCCACTGCACTCAACCCCTTTGTGTACTGTCTTCAGCACCTGGCCAGGGTGAGGCCATGATACTCCCTTGCTAGTCCCTCACCTGAGAAAGTGAAGAAGGAACCCTTAGTCCTGACTGTAGGAAAAGCCACATAGGTTTTTAGGCCAGCTATTTTGTTCTGGTGTTGTGTTTTGTGCTACACTACTTAGGACAGAGCCAAAGTCATATAGGCAGGTGGGCGAAAGCAGATCTAAGCTTTTCTCTGTCACAGCAACTTGTCAGAGAATCTCTAATAGCTATTTTTATTCTCACATCAATTGAGTCAAATCCATTCAATTCAAAATTACTGCCCTGACATTTGAACCTTTCAGGCAGACTGCCAGTGGCAGCACCTTATTTTTCTGTTGGAAAAGGAAAAAAAAAATCGTTGACATGTAATTAATGGAACTAGATAGAATTTGAAATCTGAATGACACCTATTATTGAATAATGAGTTTCAAATCCTTTGTTACAAATTGCTTTAACATAGCAATTGTATGGGGGGGTTCAGAGAGGATAGTAACTTGTTTTGCTTAAGCACTGATTTCATACACAGACAAAAGCTCGTGAGTCTTGTTCCACTAAAGACATACCTCTACAGAGCAGACAAAATCTTGGACCAAAATGACAAAGCAGAGTACAAGTGAGCCTATGCAGTGGTAAGAGATCAAGCACACCATGTGAAATCAGAGCAAACTCTTTAAAATCCCGTATTTCTCTCTGTTTGCACTGTGGTAAGGCCTGTGCAGACGCTGCCTGTGTGGCTGCTCAGGCCCAGGAAAGCCCGTGCAGCCCAGGTGCTCGATGGGCTGCGTGGGTGGAAGGTGCCTGTGTAGCAATACGCTGTGTGTCCTGCAAGCTGCACTTACACCGGCACTTACACCGGCCCTACGGGCTGGCATGTGTGGGGTCTGTGACCCATGTGCTGCACCTGATCACACTGGTGGAAGAGGGGAGAAGACAAGAAAGTCTTACATTGCTGCCTGCAACTTGTTGAATCCCCACCAGGATTTCTTAGGGTCAGGTGAACTCTGTCTGGTGAAGAATCCACCCACAAATATGTTTCTGTCCCTATAACTCTTCTCTCAGAACACTAAATATTACTAATGCATACCTTCTAATTGAATACTAAGCTATGATTAATTTGTTCTTTTCACTTAATGGAGACCTTCAATGCCCTAAGATCTCAGAATATTGACAGTAATTAATCATAGATTAAATTAGAAGCCAAATTAGTCTTAACAAAACAAAATTCAAATTTGAGAAAATAGTTTCATGCTGTAAAGGGTAAATGGTTATAGTTGTAATTACAACTGAATTATCTTTTTATCAGTCCCAAAGTATCAAGTTTCTATATGATGTGAAACCAAGGGAAGTTTTGAAGGCATGTTATATAGTACTGTGGGGTACAGAGAAGATAGATAGGGGTGTCAGACTGGTGCTGGAGAGAAACAAATGTAGGTTAGTTGAAATTCTAGGGCAGCTCAGAGATGTTTTAAGGAAGTGTGAGTCTATGTTTTTAAGAAGATGAGAGAGGAAAAACAAACAAACGTTTGCCTGTTTTACTAAGACAGTCTGCAAAGATTTTGACATCGTTTTTTAGTGGTAACTGAAAGATGAAGGGTTTGGGGGAATTGCTGTAACAGAGCTGTCTCTCTGGGTAGAGAACGTTCTTTAATGTCACATCCCAGCATCTGAGCTGGGAAAGCTCATTTCTATGCAAAACCCATAAGACACAATCTTTTTAATGCCTTTTGTAAAAAATACTGGACCTCTAGCAAAGTGACTGCAGTGCTCCAAAAGCTCAAAGATTTGCTTGAGTTAGACTCCCCTGTGATTCAGAAAACTTGAATTTTTTTCTTTCTTATCTCTGGAGAAATCCCCTGAATGCCAGCCTGCCCAATGCTCTCTTGCTTTGACTCTTTCCTGATCGGAATCAGCTCCCACTCAAACTCCGGTATTGCTTGAGGAATCTCTGTCCATCTGGCCTGACAGGCTGCTGCTGTGTATCCAACATCTTCAGGGACTTTTCTCACCATTAGAAAGGGACAAACTCTCTTCAGTGCCTCTGCCTATGAGAAAGCTTGTCAGTGGGCAAGGTTTAGAAACAATCCAGTTAAGTAGTATTGAGTCTGCTAAGGCAAAACTGTGTTTCACAGAGTATCTGCAAAGGGATCCCCCCACACATTCGGATAAGAAATGGCTGGGTGATTATATAATAATATGTGTCCAGTTGGACCTGTCTCTGGAAAATGTGATTTGGCTTATGGTGTTGAGAAAAGTCAGGTTCTAAGATAGTTTTATCAGTGTACTCATAATTCTATGACAAACCTCACCCCTGATGTAATCCTACCTTCTCTCTTTCTTGGATCTTATTTTTGTGGGTACATTGGAGACCAAGAAATTAGAGCCCAACTCAACAAACTGGGATGCAGCACAATGGTGTGTGAGTGTCACTGAATATTCGAGTGTCCCACATGCCCTGGGGACAGATCAGTGCAAAGCTGTTAGAGCAGTTTTTATGTGCTTCAACTCTCACAGTTTGTATCAGCTCATGCAAGAGGCAAAGGAAAGCACCTGAAATGTAAAAGAATTAATTCACTTGTAGGAACAATTTCTGGGAGACTCAAGTAGTAAGAACTTTTACCACAGTCTTGCTTTAATACCTGACAAATTAAAAGGGCACCTTTTTTTACATATCTCTTTTATCTAGCTTCCAATTGACATGGGTTTATGTCTGATGCCAGAGTCTTCATAGGAACAGATTTTTTTCTTCTTAAAAAAGAGTAGGGTAAAAATATCTAAAACAGTGCCTCTTAGTGCTTTGTCACTTAAAACAATAATACAGTAGTTCCATGTGCTTCCTGCAACTACATATGATATGTCCATGCTAATACTGCAAATGTCTTGGGTAGTTTAGAGATACTACTGGTCTTTAAGAAGTGTGTCTCTGATGAAGTGTACATTAGACAGCTGTGTTCTGTTCTGACATTAGACTATTTCAGTTTAATATTTTTTATCTGGTCAGTTATGGTATTCTGATGGGACTGGAGAAGATAAGGTTGCAGGAAGAAGCTGATATGAGAAAACCTTATGTGCTACATTAGATTGAGTGGGTCAAATGCGTGGCATCTTATATAGATAAAGAAGTCTATTCTTGTTTGTTAGCAGTTACTTTTATTATGGAGCAGAGGAAAAGATAGTGCTGCTTCATCCCTGTTTCAATCCAGTAGATGTCCATTCCTCATCTAAGCTTTAGTGATTGTTTATTCAATCTGACGTGATGTCTTTGGGAAGAATGACACAAAAGAAATGTCTGGAGAGGAAAATGCCACTTGACCTCACAGGCTTGTCCCCCTTTAAGTTTCTCTTAACCCCCAGTTTTCTGTGTTGTCACTGTATCCTTTAAACCTTTCTCTCTCCATAAAA
Organism: Laterallus jamaicensis coturniculus; assembly: GCA_022605575.1. Taxonomy (NCBI): domain Eukaryota; kingdom Metazoa; phylum Chordata; class Aves; order Gruiformes; family Rallidae; genus Laterallus; species Laterallus jamaicensis. Next base: position 864,605 of record JAKCOX010000015.1, read on the forward strand.
GTGCCAAGATGTCTCCAAGCCACTTAGACGGCCGTGCTTGTTTCCATGTTCTTACTTGGCAACCAATTCCATGAGTTCATTATTCTGACCCTGAGCGAAATAGTTTGAATTTCCGGTATACACAATTATTTTGGGTTATGACTTCTGACTTTTGAACCCCTCACCAGAATGCACCATTTAAATCTCTTCATCAGCTCTTAGTGCTCTTACTGGGTCAACTCAGCATTAGTCTAGTCAGAATTTCTTGCTACGTCTTCTCTTGGAACAATTGCAGCAGAATCTGGAATCTTCTGTTCAGAGGGCATGATCCTTCCACTATTATTCATGTTCTCCAGAAGTCATGGGATTGTTTACAGCACATGAGACAGTCAGGTGCTTTATGAAAAGTAAAACTGGACTCAGTAACTAACAGTCCTTGTTGTGTATTTCACGCTCTCCACAACTGTGCTGGACTGCATTCGGATCTCATCGGCAGCAACACAAATTGTAAGTAGCACAGGCGATTTTAGTACATGATCTGAGTGCAAAAAGAAATATAACTTGAGAAAGCATTCAGCACTGTTATTCCCAGTCTGTAGTCATTCCTCTGTGTAGTAACGACACTCTGTATGTATTTTATTTTCAGTGTTTAAAACATCTACAATAAGAAGGAAACCACAACCAACCATCGTATATTAAATATCCAGTAACTGCACATGGAAATAGATATTTGATTTATTTTATTCTTTCTTTCACACATTCTGCTCTGTAGCTGTATGAAGTAATAAGATATTAAAGAGTAATTTTTTCTTCCTGTTGTTTCATCCATTTATTGTATAGATGTTGTCAAGTCCTCCCGTAAAAGAAACTAGCAGCCCAGACCAGCTTAATTCAGCCAAACGTTAGCCTACCAGTATATATCTTTAGTGAGGACTGATTCCGTGGAAATTAGTTTAATTGAGGGTGCAGAATGGACATACGGATGTATTCCCAGCTGGAATTATTTTGAAGTTTATGTAAAAGCCAATAATAATCTCCTAAAATGCATTCTCAGCCAAAAAAGAGCAGAAAAGGGCTTACACCACTGAAGTGGTATTTACTATTTTTTATTTCCTTCCTTAGCTTACTATCAGCCATGGGAATTTACAAGCTTTCCAACAAGGCTGAAGAAATCCAGGAAACCACAATGACAGATCCACTTGAAAAGATCATTTCATCAGAGTGAGTTGAAAAATACAAAATATTTTTTATCAGTGGCTGAAGATGTATATTAGAAAGACTGCTAATAATAAAAAGTTCAGTGTAATAAATGGAGTGTTTCTTATGGCCAGTTGGCAGATATTTGTTTGCATCAAAGTTTTGGTTTGGGAGGGGTTGGTTTTTTTCACATGAATGCCACTATAAGCCATACAGGTCTCTCAGAAATTAGTGTAAACTTACAAATTTTAGGCATGTTATTTAAATAAACAATTTCTCATTCTCTTTAAATATTAATTTATATGCAAGAGATCTGCTAAGAAAAATCTGTGTTTTTGTGAGGTTTTTTGACTATTCAAGTATCAATAAAAGTTCGACTGTGTCAACAACATAAAGTATTGAACAGTGTAAGAAAAAAATCTCTTTTTCTGAATTTGTTTGACTTGAAAATTCATGCTTCTATTTTGGCCAGAAATAAGAGGTAGCATGAGGAAAGCCTTTCTAGAAGTATGATAGTATCCATAAGCCAGAACCAGAAAATGCAGAAGCACAGAAAAATGAATAGGAAAAGAAAAAAAAAAAAAGTATGAAATTCCTTGCAGAACTCAAAGAAAGAAGTACAAAATAAAATAAAACCCTTTGGCTTAAGGTCAGGATAAGGATTTGGTGCTGTTACTCTTTATTGTTCCAATTTTCGAGGAAGATTTTTATACCCAGAAGTTCTTTTTCTTTTGTAGCACAAATTCAGATAGCAGACTTTAAGAACTCCTACTCAGATGATTTTTTGAGAGAACTTCTAACTGATACGTTCAAAGAGAGCAGAAGAATTAGCCCCACAATATTGTGTATTTGAAGGAGGAGACAGTGTCTGCCAGTGCTGTGCCTTTCTGTGTGTGGTCTTTGTTACACCTCCCACTCGTCTGAAGGAATTTTTACTATTGGTTTAAATTTTGCTTCTCTGAGAAGTGATTCCCTTAATCCAGTATATCTCATCTTTGTTCTGTAAAGTTTCTGACATTTCTACTACTTACTAATTCTGTAGGAACTGTTCAGAGCCTGGCTTTGAGAAAGAGGGTGGTGGTCAGTACTGCTTTGTGCAACTTCTACAGGGGCGTACATAAAGCCTCACTCACAAGGGTTGGCCTGAGATTGCATGGGTTTCATGGAGAGTGTAGCAGACAGGTGTTGAGGCACTCAACTGCCACATTTCTGATGGGATGTGGTATGCTAGGAAGAGACATGGTGTGATGGGAAAAGATATGGTGCGTGAGTGTCACAGTTTTGCGAGGTTGGGTGCTGGAAAAGAACAGGGGGTGCAGAAAATGGCTGCTGTGAGGAGCTGCTGGAATTCTCTGGAGCTCCAAAATGTAAACAATCCAAGGACAGATTCATTGTTGACCAGGGCCAAGCCAATGAGAGACAGTCATAGCACCTCTGAGAATCACATATAGGAGAAAACAACCCGGAAACAGCTGCATTTTGCCACCAGAGAAGGGAGTGAGCAGATGTAACGAGCTGTGCAGACACCAAGGCCAGGGAGGGGGAGGAGGCGCCCCAGGTGCCAGAGAGGAGGATGCCCCTGCAGCCCATGGAGAAACCCCATGGAAGAGGCCAAGACCCCACCTGCAGCCTATGAAGGGTCTCCACGCTGGATGGAGCAGGTGGAGACATAGAGAAGACACTGTGACCCTTACATTGGAGCAAGCCTCTGCCAGCACTTGCAGCCTACAGAGATGAGCGAGAGAGAGAATTGTGCCGGAACAGGTTTGCTGGGGGGAGGCTGGGGACCCCATGGAGGACTGGAGAGACATTGTGATTTATTGCTGCCCGCCATAGCAGCAACCCACGGTGGAGCAGCTGATGAGACTCACGTTGGAGACAAGTTCGTGGAGGACTGTCCCTTGTGGGACCCCACGGCGCAGCAGGGGGAGGGTGTGTGGAATGAATGTCCCCCCTGGCAGAGAAGGAAGCCAACTGGCAAGGAACTGACTGAAGCCCCCATCTCCCAGTCCCTGCCCCCACGTGCAGTGACTGGGGGGAAGAAGGGAGCAAAATCATGACTAGAGTGAAGTCTGCTAAGAAGGGAGTGGGGGGGAGGTAGAGGTGTTTTAAGATGTGGAAAAGGAAAACAGCTCATGAAGAAGTAACCGAGAATCCCATTATTGTTCCTAGTCCCTCCCCCCCCTGTAGTGCAAGCTGGGGGGGAAGAAGGGAGTAAAATCATGGCTAAAGGAAAGTCTGCTTAGAATGGAGGGGTGGAGGGAAGGTGCTACTGAGAACTCAATTTTCCCCAGTCCTTGCCCCACCTGTACTGTGAGCAGGAGGGAAGAAGGGAGCAAGATTCTGACTAAAGTCTGCTAAGAAGGGAGTGGTGGGGGGAACATGTTTTAAGATCTGGTTGCATTTGGTTTAAGGTTTGGTCACACTCCCGACTCCGTTTTTTTCTCTGTTCTTTTTAGTGTAGTGTAATGAATTAGAATAGTTCTTTCCTGCACTGGGTTGAGTCTGTTTTCGTCCATGTCGTTGCTGATAAAATGATCTCTCCTTGTCCTTATCTTGACTCCTAAGCCTCTTAATGTATATTTTCTCCCCTGTCCAAATTAAGGGGAGTAATAGACTGGCTTTGGTGGACATCTGGCCTCCAGCCAGGGTTAAATCACCACAGTGAGGGAGCTTAGCAGTGAAGACTTGGCTGGACAGTCTTGTGTGTGTATGCCCATCACCTAACCAGGTGGTTGGGGAGAAGTCCCTCAGCAGAAACTGCCAATGTTGACCTCTAACATTTTCTGCTCCAGAGACCATCCTACCCCACCTCCCACTATTCCTCCACCCACACCAGAAACTCAAAGTTCTTTGCTCCTTTCCCACAGTTCATCTTCCCACAACCCTTACTTCTCCAACTTGGGCTTAGAGCCTCAGAAGAGCAATTTCTGTATGTATTGAGACTAGGCAGATGAGTTCTGGACAAGAAGAATCGTCTGTTTCTAAACAAAATTCTGGGGCAGAAAAACTGGCAGTATGATAGTCTGGTGCAGAGATGTAATCAGTGTCTTTATTATGAGTTGAGATTGAGAAAGAAATTTGCCAGAATGATTCTCAGATCCCTAGCTGAGCTTCCAAAACAAGCAAAATAAAATAAAATGAGCACAATTTATGTGGAAATCAGTGTGGAATCTGAAGTGTAATACTAGTGAGAATAGCCCAACTCTTGTAGTTAGTGAGGTATTGCTCTATATCTAAGCATGTGGCTTTCATATTGCTTGTGGAAAATGCTTTTTGTCAGCTATGCTATACTTTTTTTCACACTTTGTGGAGTCCTCTGCTTAGTCTACTTTAGTCTCATGAATGGGAGTTTCCTTGACTGCTGCCAGCAGGTGATAACACTATCACACAAAAACAACATATGGGCAGAGATGCCCACTCCAACTATGTGTTTTTGGAGTAGAGCTTCATTTAAAACTAGGTTTTGGCCCAAATGAAAGCATACAGGCCCACGCTCTCCAAACAGCCATTTTTCAAGGGGTTTTAAAAAATTATTTATTTTACTTTTTTATTCCACAGCATGGTTTCTAGTACATTGAACACCAAGAGCTATTCATTTCATTGGACTGAGACTGTTTCCCGTAACACAGTGCTCCGTTGTTTCCTTGTAAAAAATAATCATGTGGGGGGTTTGTAGGTTATATGCAGTCCTCAGGATTTTGTAATTTCATTGGAAGATACCTACAATTATCAACTAACTTCAAGCTTAGTTAGCTTATTAGCTTGTCTCTAACTTTGCCTGCCCTTTAATGCTTCAGCTTTTTTCCAAATGTTGCCCAGAGTGTCATTTTGTACTTCAATTTTGCAGATGCTTGGTGATGAATTCTTCTTGGTTTTGAATCTAGTTTAATAACTATGCCTATACAGAACCTAGTTTGCTTTCTGTAAATAAATACAATAAAATACTGTGCTGACACTGATGCAGACAGGGCTGAAATGGCTAGCAGGCCGCTGCATAATAAATCAGAATGATTAGTCGTCCTCCTGGGACGCAGATGAGGCAGCTCAGGTCAAGACACTTCTGGGAAAACTAGATAGCTGGAAAATGTATTACTAGCTGACTATCAAAGTCCCTGTGCCATACCAGGAAATATCCCTGACTTGGGCAATTCTTCCTTTCCTGCAATGACAGAAGCAAACCAACTGCTTAACAACTGATTCTCCTACCTTTTATTCCTTGCTACCAGCTTTTGGCAAGCCATACAAATTGTTTCTCTGTGACATTCTGTATATCTGTGGGCTAACAACAAAGCTTTTTATTAGATGAAATACTATCTGCAATGTAACATGCAGCATTTCTTTCTCTTTTAGTAGACAAGAGGCAGGGTTACCTCATGATCTTTTAAAATTTATTTCTTTAATCATGTTTTACTCTCTTTGCTAATGAGGTCCAGATTGTCATTTCAGAATAAAGCAGGGGCATTTTCTTTCACTGCACTATGTTCTGCCATGACGTGCAGAATTCAAGCTTGTGTGCCCACCTGAGTAAAGATTGCCTAGTTTCTGCCACTATTTGGATGTGTAACCAAAAAAGCACCTGATCTCATCAATCACTCTTCCATACTGGTAGTTAAGAGAAGACTTTAAATGCCCTGATTGGTCTAAATACTAATGCCTTGAAGTGAAAATGTTTCTTCATCTAGGCTGGAAATATCCACATCTTTTTATTTTGATAGGCAGAGCTGAACAGCAGATTCCCCAAGACTCTTTGCCTGCTTATTTTGTTTTTATAAGTAACTGCTCTCCAAATTAAACCTAAACTCCTTCTATTTTAGTTTTTTTCCTATCGTCTTATTTTAGATATTTCTAGATATGCCTACAAACAGGGATGGACTTGGTGGTTTGTACATGACTTCACCAGGGATGAATTTACTAGGGAGCCTGTTAGTTCTCTCTTCTCCCTCCTATCTGCTTGTGCTTGTTAGCATTTCTCAGGATGTCTTAGCCAGGACCTGTTGAACATCACAGCTGGATCCAGGTCTGATCTAATCACTCAGCTCTGTCATTCATGCTGCTGAAGCTTTGGGCCATAACCTCATTCCAGTGTGCTCTTTTTATCTTGCATGTACCCATGTGTCAGAGGTGCAGTACCATCCAGAGATTTGGGATGAACAGAGCCAATGGGAGCAAAACTGTCTGGAAATGTTCCAATGACGCCAAGGTCTACAAACACTGATCTGTTGAAGTTGAGATGTTTGGAATTGCATGCATTTTTGCTGAATTTCTGTAGCTTTGCTAAAGAATATAATCTTGCATCTGGCATATGGCTATCTTGGGAATGTGATCTCAGTGCCTCTTGGAGCCTCAGATCTCAGTCTGACTGATAGTGGCCTGCCCTGCATTAGGAGACTTTGGAAGCTCAGCAGAGGAGCAACCCATCTAGGATATGTGCTCTGGAAGTTGGGCTCCTTGTGTTTGGTGCTGTTGCCAGCTGCAGAGCTTCAGATCTCAGAGGTTCCAGATACTCAGCCTCACATGTGTGAGTATATCTTTGACAAAGCCTTATACAGTGCCAAAGCAAGCAACTGAATGTTGTGTTTTCATACCCATAGTGTGTGACTTTTGTTGTATATGCTTTTTCAGATTCCACCAAGAGAAACTTTTATACAAAAAGTAATTGTGACTCCAAATTTCTTATGTTTTGTAAACCATATCAGTCTTCATAGGAGCGATCCCCTGTGTGCCCAGCGCTGCAGTAAAGCATGCCTGCTTAATAGTCACCAAGGCTACTGAGCTCTGATTCCAGCTTTCTGAGGCATCAAAGGAGTTGCAGCTGAAGACAGATATTGGGCCTTTGTGTTGACTTTTTCCTATTTGAGATGTGGGCCTATATGGTCTTTCATGATACATCTGAGAATTTTGCAGTGTGTGGACAGCTTGTAGACATGGAAAAAAATCATGAGGTGGTTTAGTTAGATCCAGTATGTACATGTCAGTGATGTTTCGGTAATAAATAACTTTGACCAATAGGTAAGATGATCTACAATGCAATATATTTGTGTGCATAGCCCTTCCTTGCTGTTTCGGTCACTTACCTACTGCTAGAAGTACACTTTATAAACCTATGCAAAACTTAAATTAGTTTCAAAAGAGAAAAAACCATTTTGTCATAAATATTTATTCCACTCTGGTGGAGATCATGAAGTATTTGAAATTGCTGGGTTAGATAAGTGTGATTCTTAGGTTTTTCTGAGAAATCTTTTCCAAGCTCAACATTTAGAGATCTTGGCGATCTTGGCAATGGGCATTTCACAAACCTTAAGGTAATATGTATGTCCTGTGGCTGTCCAAGGCTCCATTTCCTAGGCTGGATGGGATTCCAAGCCTTTGGACAGATAAATCATGTATGTGGTTCCTGGGAGATTCAGACATTAAACATCATCTTCTCCTGGTGATAAGTTCAGTTAAGTATCCCTTAAAGATTTTAAAGTGTAGGCCTCAGTCCTACAGTGTAAGGCACATCCATTCACTGGCTTCAGGTTAGGATTTACTTAAAAACAGGTGTCCTCTATGTTATAACACGTGGCAGGATTGAAGAGATTGTCCCTTATTTTGGTTTCTGTGAAGCTTTTACCTGAGAATAGGGAAAATGGTGCTACAGCCATACAGATACTGTTCTTGATAGCATAAAAATCCTAGTGGTCTAAAGAAATCGAGTGTGCCTGGTATTCTGTCTGACTGAACAGATCTAGTTATCACCTAACATTATGGTTTGGTGTTTTTTTTCTAATGCTGCAGTTGTGAATGGGACTTTAGAAATATAGGCAGTAATTTCAACACCAGAGACTGTATGTCTGAAATTCGAATGCTATCTTGGTCCTGTGGATTTCAGTGTGTAACATGGATCTTAGCTCTATAAAAAAATCCAGGTAGAAGTATGCTTCTGACTTTGCACATCACTTTTGGACTAATTTCTTGCAAACAGAACTGCTCTATTAGAAAACCCTTCCACAGAGAACTCTTTGTAGGATTAGGACTGTAAGCAAGCTGTGACTGAAACGCCAGCTGTGACAAGGGATTGCATGTCAGTACTGTGGGAAGATGGCGAAAGAGCCTAGTTCCTGCGCAGGACTTCTCATTCATAGATTGTGAGGACTTCAGTGTCATCTTACAGTGATATCCCAAGGTTGCTCAGCAGATAAATGACACAGCTGGGAATGAAGACCAGGTGTCCTGATCCCCAGTCCACTGCTCCATCCATCCTGCTTCCAAAGGCTTTGCAAAGAGCTATAGGAAATGCCCGATTTGCCTGTGTTTCACCCTGGGAATGGAATGCTAGGTCAGCAGTATTTATTTTCATATCTTGATCTGCCTAATTTTTACTTTTTAAAGAGCTCTTCTCTGTGATGGAGCCTCCTGCAAACTCAAAACATGTTGCTAGTAGAGCTTGCAAAATTTCTTGCAAGCTGTTGATGCTTGTAAAAAGGTAATTCCCCAACATTGCCTCTGGAGCTTGGAAATTGATGGTGGGAGGGAACAATTTCCTGGCAGTGTGTCAGCTATGGTCCTGTACACTGCTCTGATCCCACCACGGATGTATTTGAGAGTAAAGTATGACTGGTCCTGTCTCTGCCCTGCCCTGGATTTCCTCCAATTTCCCTTGCTCTGAAGTTAGTGGGGTTAGAGATACAAACTCACTGTGTGTTGCTCAGTCTGGAGCTAAACAGATTGCCGCACTTAAAAGCCCCACCACCCATTGCTACAAATCTATTAAACATCTCCAGTTAACCATACAACCTCCTGCTTCAGCAGCTGAGCATGTAAATTCCTGTGACCAAATAGCTGCACAGTTAACTGCTTTCACATGTGCTCCCACCATGTCCATCTCAAAAGGTGAAATCCTAGCCTTGCTGCACCCCTTGGGCAGCCGGCCGGTGACAGGATGGGGGTTGAATAAAGCACCCTGGAGCCTTAGTCTCTGTGGTTCCCTGGGAGTGGGACAGAGGATGAGTAGGCAGACACAGCCCAGGTGACAGTGGGACCTCTGGCGTGCCCTTGTCCTCCTCTCCCCCAGCACTAAAAGCCAGAGGCCCCTGTGGGAGGCCAGCCTTGCTGCCAGGTTTCCCCAGGACCTGATCCTGCTGGCACTGGGTAATAGGGACACCGTGTCCCTGGGGTGCTCCTTCCCACAGCCCCACTCCACTTATGGGAGGGGAAGTAGCTTTTATTTTTCTACCTCTCAGGCTGTGGAGGGGCATTTGTTCAATGTGAAACAATGCACATCCAGGCAGAAAGTACTGTGGCAGCTCTGAGGGGCAAACAGTTTCTCCCCGGCCTGGCCAGTTGCTGTGGCCTTGTCACCTGGAGGCTGTGCTCTGCACGCTCGCTCTTGAGGGTGGTATGGAGGGCAGTGGGGCCCGAGTTGATCCAGCACGGAGGCCCAGTGGTGGATACTCTGACAGCAGTGCTGTTAAGTAACTGGCCACAGTAGAGACAAAAGGGCCGAGTCTGGAAGCAGGGCTGGAGAGCCCTCTGTGAAAGGCAGTGGTTAATTTGAAACACAGGCGAAAATCGTGGCGGCGCTGGGAGCATGTTTGCCTTGGCTGCTCTGAGCCCCACGCTGCAGCAGCGAGCAGGCCCCTGGCTGCCGGCCAGGCTGTAATATTTCCTTTTGCTGTTGTTCATAAAGGCATTCAGGAAAACAATCGAGTGCAATGAGGGCCTTCCCGTTCTGGCGGGTGCGTGCCTCTGGCAGGCAGAGTCCAGGCCATAGGGACCCTGCCTGGCCTGGGGGCAGTGGTGGGGCTGCAACAGGCTCTCTCTGCCCTGGGGCACCCAGGCCAGCTCTGAGGGAGCTGCCTTTTGAGTGCTGCTTCTCCCACTCCTCAAGGCACAACGGGATTTCTCCTGGCAAACAAAAGGAAATGTCACAGCCGTATTTCGGTGTTATGGGCCTGCAGTTTAAAAGGATTTATTAATGCAAGAGCTAAGAGCTGTGGCTTTTTAAAGTACCCAGATAGTAGGGGCACACAGCCCCGGCACATACAGCTGCAGCCCTGTGAAGATGATGGCATGGCTTTTCTCTGTGGGAAAGTGCTACAAAGCACCCTTGTAGCTGGGTCTGTCTGAGAGGCAGTGATGAACAAATTGCTTGAAAATAAAAAAGCCACTCACCTCACACTGTTATATGGATATAAAGTCTGTGCATGAAGCAGGCCTCAGGCTACCCAAGATGTCAGCTATGCAAAGGAAATCATATGGAACATAAACTAATAAGGACAGAAATGCTCAAATTACATGCTGTTTGCATTACCTGGGGCATGGCAACAATAAACGTGAACACAAGGGAAGTTTGGCAAGTCTCTTCCTCCTTGTACATGTAAAACCACACCAACTGTAATGGAGCCAGCCAGGTGCTGGGAATGCCCCTTCACAGCTCAGGGAAGCTCTGAGGTGGCCTGAGACCTTGCAGGATCCTCGCTTTTATTATCCAGCACTTCCTGAAGTATTAAAACACTACTGACTTTGGAAGAGTGGCTTAATGTCTTTACGTAGATTGAGGCAAGTGTAGTAAGGCCGTTTTTATGCTTGTTAATAGCCCTGGTTCACTGCAAAGAGTATGGTCCTTGGTGTATCTGTGATAGGACAAATCTCAATGTACAGGCCCTGTGTGATGAAATTAATGGGAAGTAGGGTTGGCAAATCCTGGATGAATGATGTCATCTGAGAGCCTGATGTTTCTCATCTGGGATGGACAACTGGTACTCCAGGAATTGAACCAGATCACAGTGTGGGATTTTTTTCTGGCTGCTGGGCAGTTCACATGAATGCTTTGGTGGGCTCGGGGGGAGATATGTCATGTTCTGCCTACTCTTAAAGACAGGCAAGCTGGAAGCATGATAATTTTCATCTACTGTAGTATAGCCCAAACATGTCCTCTGGTGTTCTTGCCTGCTGACTCTTTAGCTAGACACAGAAATTCTCTTCCCTGCACAAGTCAGCCATCTGTGTTTTAGATGATGGGAGGAGAGAAGGAGGTTGTCTGCTTTCCAGTAACCTTGCCTCTGTTGGCTAAGGCACTAGCAGCCAAAGCTGTAGCTAGTGCAGAAGGGGTAATCAGTGATAGGAGGGAATTGTGTAAGTTAGAGGACTAGAGGGCTTTATGATCACTTGTGTGTAACTTGTTCAACTAAACTTTTTGGTGTCCTAACTCTATAGAGCATTTTTTATTCAGGTAATCTTACATGTATGGGTTTTTTTACAGGTGATTTGGGCCTTGTCTAGATCCATGTCATTCAAAAGAAACCCCAGACTGCTCAAAGAGAATCAATACATTAGGTGGTGGAGTTCATGCAATTCAGAGCTTCAGGTAGGCAAGATTAATTGTGTTTTAACACATGTAAATTTGTTTAGAAGAATGCTGCTGGGGAGTCACTGAGATTTTTATCCTGGACTTTAGGAGGAGCTGAGATAGGTCTGTCCTGAGATTCCTTGCAGATCTGATTTTATGGGTCAAATTTGGCACAAGTGTGCTATGACATGTTCCTGATACCATGGTAATTCAATGTGGTCCAGGAAAGGCTCCAAGAGGGGTTCATCATCTCCTGCTAATGCCACAGGGAGAGGTGCTCGCTTTGACTCAGTACAGCCCAGAGAAGATAGGCAAGAAGCAGCTGTCTGGGCTGGTATATAACAGTAAAAAACAGAGTCAGGAATCTTGGCTGCAGCATGTTTTCTGACCTCTTTCTAGTTCCCCCCCTTGCTGTAGCTACTGCCTGCTATCTTGCTCTAGGGAAATAACTGCTTTTTGGGTGAAGCACATGCTGACATTGCACTTTCACTGTTGTTGCAGCTCGAGTTCTTCAGCTTAGGAATCACATGTAAAGGTGTTTTCTTGTTCGGGAGGCAGGAATACTAAAATTGTAACCTTGCATTGTTAATTAATGTCTCTCATCAGAAGCCTGCTAGGATTGGGTTGTGCATAAGTAACCATTATGACTAGAATAAGCTTTTTCTTTTGGTTTATTAACCTGACATCTTGTTACAGGAGTTTGTATGGGAAGTGCCATAGCCTGGGTATACAGGGCAGCATCCATGTTTCCAGTTTAGTTGACAAGGTGATTGCCGCATAAATTAAATTTTATTTTTGTTGTAATCACATTTGAAAAGCACTTGAACTATTTTCAGCTGGGTTTCTTTCTAAATGCATTCTAAAGGGAGGTTTTGTTTTTTGCATACACCCCAAATTAATCTGAACCTTGTAATGTGAATAGTTTGTGTGAGACCTTTTGGCTGAACTCTGTGTCTACAAAATGAGTATTAGTTATTTTTTTCTTTAATGCCAGCAATTGAGTTATACTGTTTTGTGTGTCAAGACTATTCTGTTAGAGGAGAGGCCTGAAAATTTACCTGGAAAAGTCATCAACAAACAGTTCCAAGAGCACAAACTACAATTTTGAGGTGCATTTTTCTTCTTCCACATCAGAGGCAAGTGGCAGGTGTATGCTACCTTGAGCAAAATAATTGAACTGTTCTTGTTGCTGTTCAGACTGGAGAGGGATGCACTGCATGTTTCTCTTTTGGATAGGACAGTTGTCTCTTACATCTAGCAGTACATGGAGTTTTAAAAAGCAGTCTCCTTTGCACATCACACCTTATCACATTTGAAGAAACACTGGCAACTGTGTTTTAGTTACAATGAGTTTGTAATGTTCCTTTATCTCTGTGAAGTCTGAGGTTTTCCTAGAAGTTGAGGCAGCCCATGAAATGGACTAGGTTTTGGAGTCATAAACTCTGAATTCAATTTTATCACTTCTTGGAGTTTAACAGAGCCCTAGGTTTGTGATTTTATTCACAAAGCTATGGATCATTGCAAATTGCTTCCTACTATTTGACAGCTTCCTTTTTAGAAATTTCAACACTCCAGCTATCTGCCTTCAGCAGTGTATGATTGTAATCACTGCTATGATATCATAATCCTCCTTTAATTCAGCAAACATTCCAGATTACCAACGTATGTGATTTGTATTTTAGGAGAGGATAGTACAGCAATTTTTTCCCATTGTCAGGGCTTTTAGATTTTGTAGTTGAAAGGTGCATATTGTTAAACAGGGGTAATTTCTTAGATATAGTTTATAAATATATGTAACTATTTTGGGTCGTGTAGATGACATTCCCTTCAATGAATGTAAGAAGTAAAGACGTAGAGTTTAAAGCCAAATTCAGCAGGAAGAAAGAAAATTGCTTCCATATATCTTCTGTATGTCATTAAATGGAAAATGAGATAATTCTTCCGTACATTTGAAAACTAAATGAAGATGTCTATTCTTCTCTCAGTTTCTGTGGATAACTTGGGTTCATTTTTGTGGCAGTTATGCACATTGATGGGAGAAAAGATGCCTCAAGTAGGATGATACGGTATCCATACATTGCTAAATCAGATGCTTGCTTTAGTTAGGATAATCCATCTTTGTTCCAGATATATGTATGCATTCTTCTTACAGCAAGTATTTCAGTTGTCAGGATGACTTGATACATTTGTTCTTTGATGTCAAATTCAGCTGCATCACTGTGGAATGGTTGCTACAGAAACCCACCCCAGTTTTTAAATGTATTGAATTCACTCCTTTTTACTTGGAGAAGCTGGATTTGATTTCTTTCCTGTGAAGAAGTTCGTAGTAAAATGGGTGAAACCTCTAAAACTGCAGCAATATAAGTGTGGCAAATTACCCAGATAGTGAGATCAGAGACAATGAGGAAAAAAGCAATTTAAAGTCCAACAAACAAAGTCTATCTCTTGATAAAATGCTCCCCATTGTAATTGAAAGCAGAGCTAAATTAGATCAATACCAAAATATTAAAGTGTGCCAAACCTGTTTTCCGTAGGCTTTGCTATAATTGGATTCTGATGTGAGAGATAGCTTAAGTAGGCAAAGTCTGTTGACTCAAGACCATGATTATTCATAGAAAAAGAGCTTCCTGCTAAGGTATACGGTACTTTTATCTGGTGTTTCTTGAAGAATTAATACATTTCTATCCTTCCCTTCCATGCTGATGCATTTGAAGTCCATATCTTGCCTACAGTAAATCTCTGTCTTGCTTAACCAAGAAACTATTTCACTGTGTAAGCGAGCCATATTGACAACAGATTTAACCAGACAACTCAGCTTTATTCAATCAGAAGAATGCTGGCCTGGTTTCAGGTTTCTGGGATACAGGCACAAATGGACATGCCCCAAGTAGAATCCATTTGTTTTCCCATGAATGCACCTAGTAGGAGGTCAAATAAAAATAAATATTTTGGCTGTTCAGAACAAGATAGATTACTGGAGTATTTGTGATTCAAACTGGAAATGTGATTACCCCAAGCAGAGGCAGCATCAAAAATATGTTCTGTTGAGAGTAAAAAAAGCATTGTTTTTTCTCTTGCTCTGTGTTTTAAACTGTGGTTGTTCCTTGTCTTCACTAATCAGATTTATGAGAATAACCACGTTTATTTTAGTGCCCCTCACCTCTTTGTAGAATTTGTTCTGTTCAGGAGTTAAGGAAAAGCAGACATTTGTGTAGCCTGTTAGGAGTTTATTTTTTTTTAACATAGGTATAACTTATGCAAAGGAGTATTTTATGGACTTCCCCTGTGGCAGTAAGAATATGTCAATTTAGATCCAGTATACCAGGGGCCCCAGATTCTCTGTGGAGTTCTACCAAACAACAGAATAAATTGTGCAAGGGCAATTTGTCCCTAATGTTTTTGGCTATTTGATTTTGTTGAGGTTTGGTCGGTGTTATTTAGATATTCACTGTAATTTATACTGCAGTGTAAAAAAAACCAAACCAACCCCCCTCCAACACTCCCCCCCCACCCCGTGTATTTGTCTGCAGGGGAGTGAGTGCTCACTGAAACAAGCCTTTGAACATAATAAAAATCAAATCTCCAGGTGATAAAAAAAATCCCCAGCTTTTATGAATAATGCATTTGTAGAGCGGGGGGAGGAAGTGCTTTTTAGATTTATTCCTCCCTTACCCCCCACTCAACCTGTTGGCAGAAATAAACTCTAGCTTGGTAAAGGGTTCCTACATTGTGAATGTGTTCTCAGGCTTTTTTTTTTTTTGAGGTCCTGGCCTCAATCCTGCAGCACAACCAGACACTCAGTACTGGTAATTCTGATTTATTCCTTTGTTTGTTTGTTTGTTTTTAAAGTCTGTGGGTGTCTTCCCCTGTGTATTGACCATCTGGTTGTGGGTTAGACTGTTTGGGATATGCCTGGCATGCTGAAAAGCAACACAAAATTGCAAAGTGGTTTGGAGGCCCATTGACAATGGTTTGTTTGGGGTCTTCAGTGAGCTTTGACAGAGAGCAGGTGTTGTGATGATAAATTCAGGATGGGATTGAGGATTTCTCTCTTCAGCTGGTAAATGTGTGGGAAATGCTGGAGGCACACTGTAAAAATAAATGGTACTTACTCAGGAGATACTTAAATGGAAACACTTTCCTGTCACAGTCGCCATGCAAAAGCTGAGGATTTTAATGGATGTCACCTTGCAGCAGCGGTTTGGGTTCAGCATAGGAGGATCCAGACTCACAGCTGAATTGTGGCTGTTGAGCCCAAGTGAGACTTGAAAAGTGGAGTTTCAGTGTGATTTCCATAAACAAGTGTCTCAGTGGTGAAAACTGTGACAGCACAACTGTACCTTTGTTTTTTGGCAGGGCAAACCCGGTGCTCCACAGCCAGTGCAGCAATCCCATACCTTCTCCATCACTGCAGCACGCGCTTGGACAAGCTGTTCCTTTCTAGTTCTGTCTCTCACTGAGATCATTGTTTTGTAGGGTGGGAGAAAAGAAGAAAAACCTTATAGTTTCCAAACTGAGGATCCTGGAGAAAATTTCTGCCATGTGTGAGGGGTGGACATCAGGCAGTAGAGAATCAGGTCTCTCAGGGTTCAATTTCTAAGAGCCTCAGAGGATGTGGCGCTCTTACAGCCGGTTAAACTTTGAATAATCCTTTCAGGAATAAAATGTATTTTCTGTGACTATGATGGTGCCAAATCATTTTAAGTTGCCAAAAAGCTGCTTTGGAAGGACCTGAAGAAACCACAGCTGGGAATTGTGTCACAGATATAAAACGAGATTTATTTACTCTTCTACATCCAACACTGAAATAATAAGGAAGACAGGAACAGATGAAAGAAACATTTGTTTTCTACAGATCTGCTTTCTTTTTTAAAAAATTAATTTATTTTTATAGAGTTTCTGTAGCAAATCTGCATTTTCAACAGGATCTTAATGCTCTTCTCACTGAGGTCATTGGCTCAATGACTGCTAGGAATGAGTAGGGATACATTTTATGTTTTGGGGATAAGGAGGAGAATGCGAGTGCTTCACAACTCAGCAGCATCTTGAGGATTTCTAAGCACCATATTCAGTTTGCAATGCCTGTTTCCAGGCCCATGTTCAGTGATGCTCCTCTCTGAATAGTTGTCCTGCCGACAGACCCTACTCACCTTGTTGCCCAGTATCAGAATTCAAGTGGTGCTCAGGGACTGACTTCCACAAATAATGAATTTATGACTATGATTTTTAAATGCTATAAAATGCTTGTGCATTTTTTGGGTTGCAAGGATCTTTGCTTGTGCTAGGAGTGTTTGTGGACTCCTTGTATTTCAGTCTTCTCTCTTGGACAGTGCTTTGGAACTGTAGGCATATAGAAAATTTGCAGGTTTTGCTTGGACATATATACCCAGTGTAAACCCACTCCTGTAGCTCTGTCTCCATAGATCCTAATTTTTTTGGGGGTAAATTAAAAAGAAACAGAACTGCAGATGATGATTTCTTTATGCCTTTACTTTTTAGTGTTACTTGTATTTGCATAACTGACCAAATTACAGAGTGAGGAGCGTATGATGTACTCTTACGCTTTTCCTTATCTCATTTACTGTGATATACGTTAGCAAGAATCTCTCTTCTATCCTGGTGCAGGCAGGAACTTTCATAGATCATAGATGATAAGAAATGTTGTAATAGTGGGAATCGGAAAATACAATTCAGCTGAGAACATGTGTGTGCATGTACCTCCTACCTCATTGTATACATGTTTCTAAAAGTATTAGGCCAATAATTTTTTTTCTGTTAATATGAATTATTTATTGAAATAGTCCTGCTTTGCATCAAATGAAACATACTAGAATGCAATTAATTTTTTCCTCAAATGAACACCCATTAAAAAATAGCACCTAATTTATTTTTGAGTAACTGATTTAAGGATTGGACAGTTATCTACTTTGTAAGCAACTGGCAAGGGAGAAAAAAAATGAAGCAGAGCAGAGGTAAGCTGAAACTACTAATTGTTATAGGTTCCACACCACTGGAAAAGGAATATTGAGAGCAGTTTTCTTCTGGAGTGTAGAGACAGTAGTAGCATGGTAAAGAAGCTGGAATATGAGAAAAGATATCTTAAACAATGAAGACATTTTTAAGGACCCCATAAGAAACAGTAGAATTCTGGAAGTGTACAGCACGGAGCCCTATCATAGAATCATAGAATGGCATGGTTTGGAAGGGACCCCAAGGATCACAGAGCTCCAACCCCCCTGCCACAGGCAGGGACACCAACCTCAGGCCTGGAGCTACACAAGGTTGCCCAGGGCTCCATCCAACCTGTCCATAAACACTTCCAGGGACGGGGCACCCACCACTTCTCTGGGCAGCCTGTTCCAGCCCCTCACCACTCTCTCTGTAAAAAACTTCCCCCTAATATCTAATCTAAACCTTCCTTCCTTTAGCTTTAATCCATTCCCCTTGTTCTGCCATTATCTGCCCTTTTAAAAAGTTGATTCCCCTCCTGTTTGTATGGTCCCTTCAGGTACTGGCTGCAATGAGGTCCCCCCGCAGCCTTCTCTTCTCCAGGCTGAACCAGCCCAGCTCCCTCAGCCTCTCCTTGTAAGGCAGGTGCTCCAGCCCTCTGATCATCTTCGTGGCTCCTCTGACCCCTCTCCAACAGTTCCACATCTTTCTTGTATTGGGGCCCCAGCTCTGGACACAGGACTCCAGATGGGGCCTCATGAGGGCAGAGCAGAGAGGGATTGTATAGTTCCAAACATGGAGATGGGAATTGGGAAACACATTTCTCATCAAATGGCTTACTTAAGTTCTACAGTTATTAAAAAATGCCTAAATTTGGCAAATTTTTGAGAAAGGAGCCAAAATCAGTCAGGGGAAGATTGGCACGACTGAAATGTAATAATCTAGTTCGCCTAGTGTCTTTACAACCCATTCAGATGTTTATGGCAGATTTGTGTGAACAAATGTACAATCCCTGAGGCAATCAGTGCTGTAACTGCTGTGTAAGATGCACTTGCCACCATTTCAGTAAAGTTCCATCTGCTTCTGCTGGGGGTGATTGTGTCCTGTTTTATGGACAGCTATTCCAACAGTTCTGAATGATCTTATTGGGGATGTAGGTGGTGTTATCAACACTTGTGTTGAACGCTTTTAGGAAAAAAAATATTTCGCTGACAGGGGAGAAATGTTTCCACATCACCATGCCACAGACTGACACATCCTAAAGGCTAGTCCATCTTCCTGGAATGAATATATGTTTACTCCAGTTCAGCTGATCCTCCCACATGGCCAAGGTTTGTATATAGCCCCAACATTAAAAAAGCAAATTAATCTCTGGGTTTAGCTCATACTGCATATGCAGTATCTTCAGGCACTGCAGGCTGTGGGACTCTCAGTGACAATTTCCCTGAATGTGATTGGTTTGGCTTTTCCTTGGGTGTTGCACAACTGTAGCTCAAAGTGAAAGCGAGCGCCCCAGAATTATTATGAGGTGGATTAAGCACTTTCTATCCCAGTTGCTTTTTTCAAGCTGTGACGGTATGCTTCCCCCATTGCCCCCATGTTTTCCTTACTTTTCCCTGTAAATATGGATTGATTGATAACCATTGGTGTTGATTGTGATTTCTGCATCCGTCTCACAGTGAGTGCAGGAAGACAGATAAGAACACAATAGCCAAGGGTTATCTATGCTAATGTGCCCACCCGGACACTGGTCAGTGTCCACTGGCATATACGGGTGGTATGTAAATACGACTATGGGCCAATCATCTTACTCCATAAATAGTGAGCAGCCCTTTTAGCTCTCCTGAGAGGACAGCGGGCTGCACGTCAGGATCTCCCCTGGAAAGGGTTGCCTCTCAAGGTTACTCCTCGACGTCGAGAGAATCCTTGCCGCAACAGATCTGCAACAGATCCTTGGTAAGTGAGTTGGGAATAAGTGCACTAACATTTGTGCTCATAGCTAAGAAGTACAAAGGAGTGATTGTATATATAGTCCTTTAGACATAAACCATTCATAAAGTCTGGGACTAAGGCTGAATCCAGCCGCACCTAGGCTCCTCTCTGAGAAGGAGTTTAGAAAGCAAGGGGATTCTTTCTGAACCTCGTGACTCAACAGGAGGGTCTCCCTGATAGATTCATCTGACCCTGTTCTCTATGCACTAACTAATCAAGATTACCTTACCATCGAATCTTAATCATTGTTGCGTTTGTTACCAAACACCCTTACACCCTTTTGTTTTATATCAATAAACATAGTATTGCCTCTCTCTTAAAGAGTGAAGTCATCCCTCTTATCTGTCCCATCTGTGACACAAGCAAATACTGGATCTTAGCATACTTACTGGATTTTTTTAAGCATCTGTTCCTCATGGACAGTTTGGGGCTTCTCTTTCTTGTTTTAGCTTTGGAGAACAGAACACCAGAAGAACTGAAACAAAAGGATCATGATGCTCTTCTGGGAAAAAGGGCTTGCATTTCCTAAGAAGGTTTACTACCAGGCCAGATTTTGGTGTTGTTTTTAATTCCTGCCTTATGCCCACTGCAAATGTTAAGAGATACCTCATATTCTCTTTGAGAGGGATGAGGGTTAAAGGACAAAATGTCAGTAGAGCGAGTTTGATACCTTGCTATTTATCACAGGCTTGCAGCAGAAGTGTTTAGCTCTTTTTAAAACCACATAATAGATTTTCTTGTTGTGATTTTGTAAATTGATTTTTCAGTAAAGTTCTGAACTTTATTGTATTCATGACTTTGCTGGATGTCAAAGAGAGCAATCCTCAAAACTGAGGCTTTAGATATAAAATACTAACAAATTCCTTGGTTGACCTAATGCATCTCCTGACAGAGTACTTCATGTTCCTATTCCTTATGGTACTGAGTTAAAAGATCTTGGATAAATAGCTTGTCTGCTGTTCTCACATTTTAAATTAACTCCTTGTTAGTATAATCAGCAGCAGCTCCTCCTGTAGTTTTGGAGTCTTTTCTTGCTACCACATATCACTGGCTTCTGTATGACTTAAAACTCCCCTGAAAAATGCTTGTTTCTGTGATGCTGTTGTTTTCCCTCTAACTGAACGGATCTGTGAATAGTGCAATGAATACTCTATGCTCTAATTGGCCTTTTTTTTAGGTTGATTGTAGGAAACAGTTGCCTTCACTTGCTTCTCAGTTACTTTTCTATTCTTTGAAGTGTTCAGACTTAGTGCAGTTACAGCATACTAGGTCTTTTATATTTAAATATCTCCTGAAAAATTACAGTCTCCTAGTTCTGTTGTTGTCCTAGGAAATGTTGGAAGAGCCTCTCAGTCTCTGAAGTAGATTTCCTACTAGATTTGTACAACTTCTGTGAACACAGAGAAAAAGCTGATTTTCTTGTGCAGTGCTATTGATATTTGTGGAAGAGATATTATTAATGTGTTGAAATACTGTATATCCAATCTCTTTCTTATATAAAAAAGTGTGAACTATAAAACCAAAGATCACTATATTAAAGACTAAACACTTGACACTTTTAGTTTTCAGAATTAAGCCCTTTTGTTGCTAAGGAAGCATGCCAAAAAGACTTTGAAACTACTAAGTTCCACTCTATGTGGATGTATATGTATTATAAATCAGTGTTACTTGGCAATTTTTAGGAGGTGACATTTACATCTACACTAGTAATTTTACATGATGCTTAAGCTGAGTATGTCTGAAATTGTGAACTAATAAAGTGGTTTTAAAAGGAGATTGAAATTATATCTTTAAAGAAAATTATAGTGATTATCTCTAATACCTTAGTAAGTTAAATAAATATTTGCTTAGGGAAATATATACAGGATGGAAGAATTTTCTAAACAGATTCGGGGACTTGTGTTGTTTCTTTAAGCATAAAAGATTTGGCCTTGCCCAGAGGACCAAAACAAGTTGGTGTCCCAAAAGATAACATTGCCCAGGAAGAAGTAACAGTGCCTCTCATGATCCTACGAAAGACTGTCTTGAAGGGTGAAAAAACTGGCAGAAGACTTGCCATTCCTAAGCCTCAGAAGCTTGATAATTCTAGCCTTACTTGCAAAGGAAATTCTGCCATTTAAAAACAAAGCAACCCCAGTGGAGCCTAATTGGAAATTTTGTAAATCAACTGCAAAACTGTGTTTATGAAAATAAAGAGAGCATGCAATGCTCTGATGTTCTGTTACTCTGTAAGAGCTCATGGCTAGCAGTTTTCAGGGGCTTTCCCTCTACAGCCCTGGAGTCTGCTTGCTTGAAAGTTAGGAAAGTGTGCAAATTAGGAAAGAAAAGACTGCAACTCCCTTCAAAAACATCTAATCAAACTTGTTGTTTGTTCATAGAAACTGCATAGTACTCTTTCTGTAGTCTTTCTTCTTTCTTAGCTCTGGAGGTGCTCTCCTCAGTTTGCAGTAGCAGCTTCTATCAAGGTCTGAGTTGGTGTAAAGTCTACATGGAATAGCAGTTCTCGCTGGTCAAAGGGTACCTTCAGCCTCACTTGCTGGCATGCAACTAGTGAAATTGAAATGAGGTAGTTAGGAAAACAGTGAGGGATCACAAAGAGTGGGATGTGTTCTGCAAATTGCAGTTTGCAGCACGTTTTCTCTGAGGGAATACACCAGAGGTGTGGAGGCCTTTGCTCCAGGGGAAGATGCTGGTTCCCACCTCTTTACTGCTGACAAGGAGCTTTTCTCACTGTTCTCATGCTGCAACAGTATCATGCCTTTTCACTAGCTGTGCTGAAGCATGGGTGACTTTTTCTTTCTTTCTTTGCAAAACTTAAACGACTTGTATAATTTTGATGGAAGTCAAATCCTCTTTGTAAGTGGCCACCATGGCCTCAGGATGCCTCTTGACTGAGAGGACCATCAGAGTGAACCACAAGTAGCGATCTCTCTTGAGATCTCAAGTGTCCTAAAGCTGTGTTGACCTGTCCATTTGGCTTTTAGGCAAAGTGAACATGAGAGCTGGCCTGAGATACTGCAGCCCAACAAGAGGCTAGCCTGAGTCCTAAATGAAGAGGTTGTGTCTAGATTTACAGAGGGGTGTTCTAGATAGAAAAGTTGGAAATGAAGAAATTTCTCCTTCGTATGGTAGGAGAAGGTACAGTCAAAAGGTACATAATCTGAAAGGATGTGTCTGGTGTAGTTACTGGGACAGAGAAATGCAGAGCTTGGGTGCTCTGGGATACAAACTGAGCAGTGCTGTGTCTCAGGGATGAGAGAGATTTCTGGATGGAGGAGCAGGGAGTCACAGAAATGGGGTGATGGCAAATGAAGGTGCACATCAGTAATAAAGAGATTCTGGGCTCAGGAGAAGCATATAAATGAGCAGAAAAGAAATCAGAATATGATGAGGAAGAGGTGCATGTAAAATATTTGTATTTCAATCATTCAACTTTGTTTCTTTGAATTTCAAACTGTGGTCTGATTGCTGGCCCATTCTGCAACGTTTTCTTGCAAGTGAGGGAGGAGTTACAGATGTGACTGCAACATGCTCTGGAAATACTTCAGCTTTCTAAATGCTGGCTAACTCAAGGACTGGAATCAATCTTTCCACTAGAGTTTGGAGATCAATCCAGTAAAATTTGTTTGGCAGACAGGTTGTTAGTGTTTTTCAGCCTTTGTAGGGCTTCATGCTGCTGTGATCAGCCTACTAAACTATGTGACTTGGACTTCTGCGAAGGCTATGGTATAGTTATATTGAGTGGCATGTCTTGTCCGGAGCCAGCTTCTATGGGAGGACCTACTGTGGCAGTAAGACTGAAGAAGTTGAGGACTATACCTCTGGGGTTGAACAGATTTCAAGGAACCTTCCTGGGCAACACTGACGTAGTGTCAGCCGCGGGTCTGAGGCAGGGGCATTCTCATTCTCTCTTTCGGTACGAGGGTTTCAGCTGAACCATACGCGTCTGTTTAAGAAATGTCATGACGATCTGTAGCTCAGTATTCAGTCGTGCCTCTTCAAGGGTACCAGCTGGTGTCTGTAGAGGAGCTGCGCTGGGGTTCCTGCTTGATAGACCCGGCAGGATGAGGAGGTGGAATACTCCCTCTGCCACTCCGGAGTGGGCTCCAACAAAAAGAATCCTTGGGAAAGACTGCGCTGGCGTTAGGGAATTATAAAGCAAGAGACCAGCGGGGAATTGCCTTCCCCCCTCATCCCATGTGTCCGGAGGCAGAACCGCCCACTCCCGCGCCGGCGGGTGCGGTTCAGCACCCTGGCCAACGCCCCGGCCCCCCCTTGCCGGGCCGGGGCAGGGGCTGCTGCCGCCCCGAGGGCCGAGGGCCCGGGCAGGCAGCTCGGGGGGCTGCGCAGTGCTGAGCATGTGATTGGAGGGTAGGGATGGAAGGCGCTCATCTGCTCTCTATCCCTTTTCCCCTGTGCACAGGAGTGTAGAGCCTATTAATTCTTACACCTGAGAAAGCAGGAGAGATTTATATGCAAGGGATAAGATCAGCTGATCACAGTTACTAACACATGGAATGTATAATAAAACCCGAGCTATTTAACCACACAGGAAACAACTGGCTCATAAGAGAGTGTGCAGCACTCTGATTATAGGAAAGCTGGAAAATCCTCGTTGTGGAAAACCTGCATAATTCCAAATAAATAGGGAGACTGGTGAAGTCCTGTGCTCTTTCGGAACCCAGGTTCTACAGAAAATGGAGAGCTGAGGTTTTTCCACTTATTTCTGCATGTGATTGACCTATCTGATCTTGCTTACTCTCCCCCCATTGTGCAGCTGTTAATGTGGCTTCAAGCTCCCAGAAGAATGCACAAAGAGCACTTCTTTTTTGTACACTCAGCTTTCCGGACACATGCTTTACAACTCGAACACCTGTGTATATCCAAGTGCTGGCTTCTATCTCCTGCAAGCACAGATGTCATGCTCAGAAAGTGTGCTTGCTGAATTTGTGCTGCAGGATAGCATGGAATCAAATGAAGGCAACCTCTGGAAAGCTTGATGCAAGGGTATCTCCCTGCAGCTCCGACATGCCTTGGAAAGTGGATGGAGTCGTTTATTACTGAGGACCAGTTGTGCCCAACTTGTTGAAGTCAGTTTTACCTGTAATCTTATGTGAGTGCCTGTTGCAGCTATTCTGCTTGACAATTTTGTGTCTGTTTACCACCTGTGAACTCTGTGAAACAGGTAACAGAAATCTGGCCCTAAACTTCCAGGGTACATCATCTTCCCAGTGGGAGTGCAAGGAAAGGCCTTGTTCTTCTGAGAGTCTCACTTACCTGCCCATTACAAATAGGAGCTGCTTATTTCTCAGATCTCTGCTTTTCTGGCAAAGTTGGTTAAAATTGGCCAGTGGTTTCAGGAGTTACTGGAGGAGAGGGAATTTATAATCAGACACAGACAAGCTGGCTTTATGTGACTGTGAGCCTCATTTCTTTAGGCAACCATGATAAAATATGTGGATAAAGTTGCAATAATATTAAGGTTAGAGTTCATGCTGGCCTATATTCTCTCTCAGTTTTTCTAGCATGATGGTGTTAGTCAGCCTGGAGTTTTTGAAACTTCTTATTCCATACACAGAAAGTTTCAAACCGAGCTTCTCTATCTTCCCTGATTTTTCCTTACTGAGCTTAATCATCAGGTGGGAAAAGTGAACACTTGAAAAATAGAGGAGCCTGTGTGGAAATGTTGGCTAGATGATGACGATGATGATGATTATTATTAAATTAATATTGGCATAACTTTGTGATTCATTATGGTCCTACAACAGTGTTGAAGTGTTCTGGCTAGATAGATTCCTTTGTGGTTTGCCACGAGTCCCAATTGCCATGACGATGTTACTTAAGAAGGGAAACATGCTCTACATCTGGGATCATCTGTGTCCTGCAGCAGGCATGGTCAGGGAGAGCGTTCGCTGTGCTCTCTCAACATTATTATTTAATTTAAACCTGCTCTGTAGGACTAGAAATGAAAGAGGTGGAAGTATTATAAGGGGGAGAAAAACGTACTGCCTGATATCTGTGGATTTTGTTTGCAAGGTTGGAAGTAGGTAGAATTGCTCACATAGGAACACATTCTCAGCTTTTTGCTTGCCACAGCATATCAAATCGGTATAGAAGGTATGAATGGAGAAGTGCCTATCTGGTCACGGGTTCCTCACCAGGTTCAGTGTATATGGAAGAGGCAATCCCTTTGTGTGAAGTGTAACCTTTTGCAGGCTTTGCCCTTGTATACTGAATAATGGGATGATAGCAGATGTGGCAGGAGACATTCAGGCTTATTTGCTCCTACAAATGAAACAGCTCTAACAGGAAAAGAAAAAAAGCCTTAACAGAATTAGCTAAAAAAAAATGTGTCAGACAAAATTGTGCTTTGAATGCATTATAAGAGCTTACTGTTTTGCAGTGAGAAAAGACAGTCAGGTGTTGATAGCATGTAGGAGGCAAGAGCTGTTATTAGTGAGTGGGAAGAAACACATTGAGTGTGGTGTGGGAGTAGGGCAGATGGGAATGAATCTAGAGGCTTTTTTGGAATTACTCATATTCTGAATCATCTTCATACAAACTTACTCTCAAAGCCTCCAGTGCAGAACACCATCATCCTCCAAGGTCCCACAATATTGCCATGCTGAGCATGTCATTAGAGGGCTGTTGAGTCAGCCCTGTGTGGAATAGTAGTATGAGATATTCAGTGAGGAGTTCAAGTAGCTACTTCAGCCAAGTAGGTTGTGACTCCAATACACGGGTGGGATGCATATCCATTAATTCAAGCCCTCTGTACAATGAAGAAATGGTAGTGTATTGTTATTAAGGTAATTATGGGTGTCCATACAGAGCCATTAATGGAACAGTTTCCGTCCTCATCCACTTGTGAATGCAAGGGCTTTGTTGCCAAGAGTCTGGCTGTGCATAATACTTGGTGGGAGCCATAAAAGCATGTCTGAATGGCCCAAGATGTGCCTGGAAATGTCTAATGAGAGAGCTCTTCTTTGGACTTGACATTCATGCTGTGTGCTCTGACTGGAGACATATGGTGATGGTGTTATAAATCTGGTCCTGGCCCTGCAGACCATGCTTTTGCCCACACCATCTTTTGAGAGGCACTGCAAGCTGTCCATCCAAGCTCCAAACAGCCACAAAAGGAAGGAGGCATCAACAGATGGACTCAATCCAGTGAGTTTGGTACTGGAGGTGTAGGCGTTCCCAGACTTACACAAACGTGAGGATGCCACAGTCTGGGAGGGAGAGCCCTGTGAGAAGTGGCACAACTGCTAAACAAAGGCCTTGTGCCTCTGACCAGTCAGTGACAATGTGACAGCTCAGCAGCTTGGAAAAAACCAGAAGCCATGGGACTTCCCTAGGACTTCCTGACTTCCAGGGCTGTTCTGGGGGTGTGTATACTGAAGGCTTCTGATGCTTTATCACTGAGGCTCATGGCAAGGACCTCTTGAATTGCCTCTGCCAGCATGTCTCACCGATGCCACCCGAACCTCCCCACACACAACAGAAAAATTTCAGAAGGAAACTTGTTTAGAGACAGGTCTATAGAGCAAGTCCCTCGCCTTCACCAAGTATACTGGGCTTTTTATGCTCAGCTATGTCTTAAAATGTGCTTGGCAATCTGGAGAACACAGTATAAGCTATGAGGATGTCCTCCCTTTATCTTTTCCTGGCCTCATCAGGTAAGCACTAATAGTCACTGGTTTAATACCTGAATTCTGCTGCTACGCTAGGGCTGCACTGGGCTACCTGCAGAGTCTCCCTTTAGATCTTAAAAGTAGGCACATTCTTGGTGAATAGAAAATACCACCAGAAGCAGATTGACAGAGAGTTAAAGACAGTGAAGGCTGTTCTCTGGGCCTGTCACAAATCCATTAACTTCTTCACTAATGGATTCTAATTCTGAACTTTTCTGATCATATTATAAAGGAAAAGAATATATAATTTTGCCAGAGTATTGCTTGCAGCTGTATAGCTTCCTGTTTGTTGCCTGCATTTGTTACTGGATGTGATGGTAGCTATATTGTTACTTTTGCTGCTTTGTCTACTAATCTAGTTTACCCCCAAAGGACTAAAGAAGATTTATTTTACAAATTTACACTTGAACTTCCTAGCACAAAGCGATGGTTTTGCTCTTAGATTTCAGGAGTGGAGATGAAAGGTATTTCCCACAACACTTGTGAAATTTAAATGAAAATGAGTCTCTGCATTAAATTTTTATTGTACTTCATATGTGGTATTACATTTATTGGCTCTTTTTTCTGAGGCTCATTATGGTGGGGTTGTTTGATATTTCCTGAGCTTTGTCATTAAATTTGACTCGGATACACACATTGATGGAAATGTTTATCTATATACATGGATGGGCAGCTAGCTAGCAAAATATTGATATATTTATAGTTTGTTTCTGAGTAATATTGTCCTATCTGAATAGTAGGGGAAAAAAAACCAAAGAAAATAACAGAATTTTTTTTCTTTTTTTTTCATTTCCAAACTATGAGCTGGGTGAAAAGTGGGGATGGTGAGAGGAGGCAGAAAGGAGGAAAGGAACAAATAGTCATAACAGAGAGATGAAAAAGCACATCTTAAAAAATTAGTAAAAGCTGTAGATTCCTTCTTTGTTTTTCTGAAGTTCTGAAACAATTTAAAATATGAAAAATTTGGGCTAATTGAGAGCATTATGGTGATTGGCCCCAGTTTTCTTTCTTTGTTTTCAATCCAGCTTCTTTCATTATAACATCTTAAAATAAATCAACAAAAACTCTATAAATAGCCGAAAGAGTCATTCTTATATAATAGCCCTTTCTTGCAGCAAAATTTATCATTATAACAATACTGTAGTAGTTTTGCTGGCAGAATCACAGCCAATCAAAGCTATTACAATAGTGGAACATTTCATGGTTTTGGAAATTAAATGTGTAACCATGGCACTGAAATGTCTCTTAAATCATATTTGGAGATGTATTTTTCACCAAATCATTTGCACATTATCTCATTCCATCTGAATTTTATTTTCATCAGAATTACACCATTAATTGTTTATTCTTTTTGTTTCTGCAGGAGTTTTGCAATAGAACTTCCCATCTGCTTTCACTTCTTGTGGTTTGATCACATTTTTTCAAGGAGCAGATCTAAACCTTATTTTATCATGAGGCATAATTTAACAGCTGACTAATGGTCAAACTGCAAATTATGCTGTAAATAAGCATAATTTGCATTCCAAGTTGAGTAATGCTGATATCAGAAGTAGTAGCTGTGCTAGTTTCAGTCAGTAAGAAAGTGGCTAATGCAGTCATTGCACCAAGACCAGGGAGCAGCTTAGGACATTTGAGCAGGAGTTTTGCCTGTCAGAGGATTGTGTGAGCCAGGCATTTTTGAGTAAGAGAGGGTAGAAGTCTGTGGGTGTTTGGTCTGTATACCTACACTGAATCTTTCCTGAGGTGTCTGAATGCACCTGGGAGCCTTTTTAGTACTGAACTAGCATGCAACCTCTTTGTTGTGAGCTCCATTTGTCTCCTGTTTATTAACTTCATAAGGTTTGTTAGAGAGCCCTCTGGACAATTGGTAGGAAAGATAAAATAGAAACTGGAAAACACAAAGAAAATAAAAAATATATGTAGAGAACATAAAAATACATCTGTGGCATGACCACAGACTGGATTCTGACTTGTAGAGCTCAGATGGAACATCTATCCATTGGAGAACAGTGCTTGCAAAATATTCACAGGAATCTATATCCTTGAACAAACTGTTGCATAAGGAGATGAAATAAAATCTCATCTTGGACCTGGGGGTCCTGGTGGGTGACAAGTTGGCCATGAGCCAGCAGTGTGCCCTGGGGGCTGAGAGAGACAATAGGATCCCGGGGGGCATCAGGAGCAGTGTGGCCAGCAGGTCACAGGAGGGGATCCTCCCCCTCTGCTCTGCCCTGGTCAGGCCCCACCTGGAGTGTTGTGTCCAGTTCTGGGCTCCCTGGGATAAAACAGACAGGGATCTCCTGCAGAGTCCAGAGGAGGCTGAGGAGATGATGAAGGAGATGACTCACAGTGCCATTATAACTCAGTAAAGCAGTAGGAAATTCTCAAACTTATGCTTGCCTACAGCTTTAACATCCTGAGTCAGTTTGGGTAGAAAAGCTGCCTCTACATCTTTTCCTTCACATCTTGTCAGTCTTCTCTTCATTATTATAACCTTTATATTCCAAAAAGGCTACTTTTTCAAGTAGCTATATTCCAACAAAGCTGAAAGTATATCGAAGAGTCTTTAAATATAATTAATACCAAGTTTAATATCTGTATAAAGAGGAAAGTGACAAAACTTTTCCACAAACTTCACTCTAAAAATATTTTTAGATTTCTCATTTAATGTTTTTACATCCTGGAGTATTGTGTCCAGTTCTGGGCTCCCTGGGATAAAAAAAGACAGGGATCTCCTGGAGAGAGTCCAGAGAAGAGCTACACAGATGATGAAGGGCCTGGAGCATCTCCCCTGTGAGGAAAGTCTGGGTGAGGTGGGGCTGTTCAGCCTGGAGAGAAGAAGACTAAGGGGGGACCTTATTAATGTCTAGAAATATCTTAAGCATGGGATGCAGGGGAAATGGCCAGCCCCTTCTCAGTGTCTGTGGGGACAGGACAAGGGGCAATGGCTGCAAGTTGGAGCACAGGAAGTTCCGCACCAACATGGGGAAGAACTTTTCCCCAGTGAGGGTGAGGGAGCCCTGGGACAGGCTGCCCAGGGGGTGTAGAGTCTCCTTCTCTGGAGATATTCCAGCCCTGTCTGGATGCCGACCTGTGCTGTATGAGCTGGGGAGCTGCTTTGGCAGGGGGATTGGACCCCATGAGCTCTTGAGGTCCCTTCCCTTACAATTCTGTGATTCTGTGTTTCTATGATTGTTTTTTTCAGCTTGATAACTTTGTAACTCAAGGTAGTTCCTACTGGAAGAGACAATACACAGGGTTGGTGGGAGCTGGCCTTGTGAAAATGACCTGGGTACATTGGAAGAGCAGAAGCGTTTATTAGTTTGGGCACAGGTTCACCAGAATGAAGCTCATCTGTGCTGGTGCATCCACAAGCTGCTCTGTGAAATCAGGTAGACTCACTGTCAAGGGTCACTGTTAGCTTGGGGATTTCCTCACCTTTGGTGTAGGAATTAGAATGCTGTTCCAGGACACTCACCTAGTGCTGGGGTTGTTGGCTGCTCTTGGATTATGACTCCTCTGATGAGAAATTCCATCTTGTACCCAAGAAACTATTCCAGATAAAGGTAGTGTGTAAATTGCTGCCAAATGCTTTGGTTTCAACTAACTGACATTTTATTTTGAAAAACAACTTTGTCAGAAAATGACCAACCAGCTCTGGTTTCACACCCTCTGATCTGTCATCTTTGATCTGCTTAATGAAATCAGGGTTCCAGTAGTACTTGCTGCTGGGCTTTTTAAAGTCTTTCAAGCTGCCTTCTGCTTTTGTCTAGATTTCTCTCTTCCTCGACTCATCTGCAGCTATTCTTCCCTCCTTAGGGAGAACCCTGATCCTGTTTCAGTCTCTTTCACAAAGGCTGCCTGCTGGTTTGCTGGCTTTTCTCTCTGCTCTTTTTCACCAGAAGTGCCCATAACTAGAAAGTAATGAGAAAAAAATAATCCCAATCTTTTTTTCAAACCCAAATCAGGATTATGGTGAGATTCAGATAAGGTTCAAATCATGAGTTCTTATGAGAGCTGGATCTGATACCTGAGTCCTCTGTCTGGTTGGTCCTTGTGGTACTTTCTGCCAGCCAGTACTCAAAGGTAATTCTAACAACCAAGCACTCACGTGATTCTGACTCCTCTAGATTTTGCTCATTGTGTTTCTTATTCTTTGGGGGGGAGGGGGAGGAGGCATGCAGGATGATAACATACCCTTTTTTAAAGATTAATAAAAAATGAATCTCTTTTTTACAGTTTGTCACAGCATCCTATTCCCCCAAGTAACCAGATTCTAGTATTCTAGACTTTGGTGTTTGGAACTGTCAAAGATAACTTCTTTATATGGTATTTCGTGTTGAAAAGGAATAACAACACATTATGGAGAAGGGAAATATGGTGCTAGTTCTGGATGTGGTGTGCTTCAGTGCATAAAAGCATTTGCAAATCTACTTGTTTTGATATAGTAGATGGCAAAAATATTTTACACATATCTTTTTCTATGTGCCCATAAGTTACACAGGGAAAAAAAAAAAAAGCCCTCTAACTAAAACTGGCAAGTTTTCAGAAACCACAACTATTCAGTGTATTGCCTGACCATTTTTAAAATGTATTTTGCACTTTTGGTAGATGTTGTAATGCATTCAGCACAGTGTGAAGTCTTGGCATAGGTGCTGGGTTCTAAAATAAGATGAGCTCTGCCTTTTAAAAAAGAAATGTTTGCCTGTGAAATACCTTTGCTATTAAGGAGCTTTGGAAAGGGGGACAGGAAATAGGGGTGATGATGCCACCAACATACCAGGAGTGAGAAAACAGATTTATTCTGAATTTAACAAGTAGTCACAGCCATGAACAAAGCTCTTCTCAGTGAACGCTGGGTGGGTGGAATTTTATCCCCTTTGTATATTAGTCTCTTTCTCCACATCGTAGAATCGTAGAATGTTTTGGGTTGGAAGGGATCTCAGAGATCATCTAGTTCCAACCCCCCTGCCATGAACAGTCAAACATGCTCTCAGTTTGTGCATATGAAGGTGGCACTTGGGTTGGTAGCATGGGCAGAGGTCTGCCTCACAGCATGCTGTTTCTGAGGCTGGTTCCTTCTCTGTCAACTTTGTATCAGCAGATCCTTTCACAGGGACTGGGCTAGCCAGTGTCCAGGGTCTGTTGCCGAATAGAGAGGCTACATAGATGCTAAACCTTTTCTAAAGGTGAGTAGGTATTATGAAACAGAAAGGAAAGGGGAGCTAAAGTTACACCCATGTGAAACCTGTAATGAGCTCTACATAGGTGACATTTATGCTGTACCAGTGTGAAGAAAATCTTTGAGCACAGATGCAACACACTGAGAAGTTTGCCATTAGACCTGGGAATTCTTTCCAGCTCATGTCAAGCTGGAGATGTGTGGCTCCCTCCCAGGTTCTCCCGTGATGTGTTTTGTCCTTTTGGATTAGGTGCCCTTGAAAGAGCCAGTGGAACATGCTCGTCCTCTCTAGAGAAAACAAGTAGTCAGGCACGGTAGAGCAGAGTCTGTATTAAAGCTCTGGCGTTGCTGCCTTCCAAACCTGGCCAGTGCTGCAGCTCAGGAAGAGCCAGTGGGAGCTGCGATGTGAGGTACGAGTGCTTGCTCTGCTCTGTTTTAGATGTAAAATATAGTGGCCCTAGAGTATTGCACTGAGAAAGAGAATATGGAGAGTAGCTGTAACCTCTTCTGCAACAGAAGAGACTAGCTGCACCAAGTAACTTGGCTTCAGTGCTTTGCTGTGCTGAGAAAAACGTGGTTAGTGAAATCAGTGCTAAAATGAGGGCAGAGTGACAGGACGCCGTTATTCTCTTACAGTCAGCACTGACTCAAAGATTCTCTTTTTGGCTTAGTCTCCCAATTATGTGCCACAAAACCAAACCAAAATAATATAATGTAATCAGTGACATAAAATACTGCAGCCCTTTCTAGCTGCTTTATTTTTCTTTATATTTTGGTTTCTCCTTAAGTCATGTTGCAGCCGATTGGTGTAAGAAAGCTTTCTCACACTGAGTGCTGATCACATTTGTACTTAGACCACACTGCTTCTAGCAGTCCTAAAGGGCCTTCTAAGTTCCCAGATCTCACTGCAGGATGCAGTGGGTCTGGCTGGCTGTGCATGGAGAGCATATGTATCTCCTTAGAGTGGCGTGTGATGTAGCTGTGTGACTGCTGTTCCTGTCTGCTCTGGGCAGCACGATGCTTTGTGCACTCCTGCCAAGGGTGGTGCTTGTTGCTGTGCTTCAGGGTGGTCTTCTCATTAATATGATTTGACCTCGTTACCTGTGTTGTCCCCTTCCATGTACGGTCATGCTTATGAGTGCAGGGCTAACTCTGGGGAGCCAGTGTACTTTATACCACACCTTTGACAGTGGAATCAAGTTGTGGTAGGGAAGTGGGGTGCTGCACCACCAGTGTATTGCGCTGCGTCCGTGTTTCTCCTGACAGCCCTGCAGTGTGCTGTCGCTTGTGCAGCTGCGCCGCGGATCAGGATAAAGCCCTCATAGCTTCAATTGCTTTGTTTATTAGGGCTCCAGGGAGATGTTTTTCAGCCCTGGAAGCTTGTTTCATGTATTTCCCTTGCAAGTGCTCTCCCTATCTCACAGGGTATGCCTCTGAAGTCCTTCCAGCTGCTGGCTGCACCTTCTGAAGTGTCCTGCTGGGAAACTGCAACCCCATCCCTGGGTAGCATAGCAGGCAGCAGCCATTGCTGCTTAGGCAGCTCCGGCATATTGTAGTCCTTTGGCAAACCCCCTGAGGCTCTGCTCTGGCTCAGTGTTAGTGCTTGTAGGCAGGACTGGTTTCAGATATCTAGCCAGATAGCGGCTGCCCGCAGTATGGAAAGATGTCAGTGCTTCAAAGGGATGAATTGTGGCTCTTGAATGTATTAAGTGTTGCAGTGAGGATGGAGGTGCCCTGACGCATGGCTGTAAAAGAGAGGGAACGTTTGCTTCTGCTGCCGTTCCTGTCTCTGAATAAGTGAGAGCTGACAAGAGCCCTGCGGCCTGGCTGGGAGCACTCCCCAGGGCTGCTGGCCGGGCTGACAGTGCTCCACACACTCCCCTGGGCACAGTACTGAGGCTGGACCCTGCCCAGGTGTGGTAGGGAAGGGGAGAGGGCTCCATCTGGTCTCTTCTTTGTCTTCTTCACCCTTGGGAAAGGAAAGCATGATTTAGCTCCAAAGCATTAAACAAAAGCCCTGAAAGAGTATCCCTTCAGAATTGTCTAACCCGTTATGGCTTAATATAAGCATGCCTGAAGATTGATGAGGAAAGGATGTTGCTCCTGTTGGTAATTACAAGTTTGCTCCATTCAGTGTTTTCTATTCTGGTCACTCCATTTCAGAATTTAAACTGTCTTAGGTGTGTGTAAATGCTTTCTGCTGTGTCAGGAGCTTTGCTTAGCTATTCATGTGCTCAAACCTTTGGTAAGATACTTATCCTTTCAGACAGATCAAAGACATATGCTTGGTCATTTGGAAGGGGTAAGCAGGAAGAAAGAAATCTCATAAGAATGATTACATAATATAATTGCTAAGTTACAAATACAGTTATGTACATATATGTGCATGTCCCCTTAATAATCACTGTTTTCAATGACACAGAAATATGTAACAATTGAAATTTGTAGTTAATTGTGATGGCTGTCTTGCCAATGAGGTTTGTTTTTTTCCTACGTCAGCGATCAACTCCCTTCTATTCAAGAGATGAGCTTCTGCCAACAGAGGGGGAATATACAAATTTTAAGAAATATTTTGACCTGGGTGATGAAACTAAAATGCAGAATTCTTCCCTCTCCACCCAAAACTAAGTGCGCAAGAGC
Source organism: Laterallus jamaicensis coturniculus (assembly GCA_022605575.1). Taxonomy (NCBI): domain Eukaryota; kingdom Metazoa; phylum Chordata; class Aves; order Gruiformes; family Rallidae; genus Laterallus; species Laterallus jamaicensis. The sequence goes on from JAKCOX010000015.1 coordinate 899,571, forward strand.
TAACAGGGCTGCTGGGATTCACTCAAAAGTCTGTATGTCAGACACAATGGCAGCAGGTGATGTATTCAGTGTAAAAAAGGAAATGTGGTGAGATGCAGGCACTCTGTTTATTTGTAGATTGCAATGTGTGGATGGATAAATAAGTTTCCGTTTAGGAACAGACATTTTTGCATACCAGAGTGTTTAGAATTCAGACAAAGAAATGTCATTCAAATAGCAGCAGGGTCCACAGGAGCAGCACTGCGATGTATGGAACAGATAACATTCAGCAGCGCAGAGACAAGTTGACTTTTTGCAGTGTGGGGCTGTACAGAGCTGCAAAGGAGCTAGCTCTGGATCAAAGCAGCATAATGCAGAGCTAGCCTGAGCTCATTAGCCTGGGCATAATGCCATCCTAATATATCTATACTGCTCCCAGTACCCAAGCTAATGGCTCAGCATGGTGCTATGCTGGGTACTCACACCAGCTGGTGCAGGGATTTCTGCATTGTATAGTGTAGACATGTCATGAGGTTTTCACACCGTCTCTGTAAGCAAAGGAAAATGAATTAAGGGCAAGTATATAGTCCAAGACTTTGAAAAGCAGGGATGTTTAAATATGGGTTCTTGAATTCTTGTTCATACTCTTCAGGATGAGTCCAGTGTAAATATTATGGAAGCCAAGGACAGTCTTCACATTGCTTGCCACAGGTTTTGGATCAAACTCAAGATGTCAAAAGTTCAAAGTATCTAGTAATTCCTACTGATGTTGTTTTTCAACATCATTTAATTGTATCTCTGGAAAACAGGCTTGTTGAGTTATTCACCCAGCTGCTGTGCTGCCTTTTGAATTTATCAGGAACAAAAAGTGATTACCAAGGTTCTACCTTTGTTCAGGGAATGTTTTTATGCAATGTAAAAATAATACCCTGTTCTCCCTCCCTGAAAAACAAGGAACAAGGGGTACATGAACACTAGGTAGAAAGGCAGGATGGTATTATTTAATAATGATCTAACTGTTCATCTGGCTGAAGCTTTTCCTCACAAAAAAGTAAGGGCTAATGCTTGAGTCATATTTTTATTGCTCGTTTCCACTGGCTTGATTATCTGCACCAGCTTGCTCTTACTAAGGTTGTAACTGATGTCAAAGAAAACCAGAAAAAGGAGAAATCACAGTATAACTGTGGCTTGGATGGACTTGGGATGTACTGAAAATCACACAACTGAACCTGCTGTCATAACCAGTAGAGCCTTAGATTGCTCAGTGAAGAATTTAGGCCAGCAAAGTCAGTGCACTATTAACTCCCAACACAGGGGTTGGTATCAGCCAAGTGACATATGTAGGAAACGCAGAATCTTCCAGTGGGAGTTCTGCTTAAGAACTACAAATTCTGCCCTGTGAAGAACAAGAGATAGGCAGTTTACAACTGAAAGTGTTATATATTATTTCAGAAACTGCCATACAAACAGTAGGACTCCAGTGCAAGAGATTATTATCACTGGGCAACAATAATAAAAAGTTTATAATGTCCAGTTGAAATATAAATTGTTCTAAAATGTATTCTGGAAGGATTGAAAGAGTGAGGGGCCAGAAGTGTGAGGAACAGAACTGGGTAGGGCTATCTGTCAAGGAGAGAAGCATTAGTTTTATTTTCTTTGCTGAAACTAAAGGCACTTTATTTTATTTTTTTTAATATTTCTGAAGCCACTTAGAAGGTAGTTAAGAAATGAAATGCTTACTATGCCAGTTTTACAGCTGAGGAAACTGAGCAAGGGAGGTTGTCAGATTGTCCTTTTAAGTAACTTCTGTCCCAAAGTAAGTCTAACCTGAGGCTGTGTGTGTAGCACTGCTCTTTCCTGTCATCAGTCATTGATGATGTAGTGAGAAAAATCCCACGAGAAATCAAGGCTAGTGCATTCCTGATGCCCACTCCTCTTACTCTAACATTAATATCTTTGACTTTAATATCTGCTTTTTGATTCCTTGGATGCTTTTCAATTCCTTGGAAATTATGGCATACACTTGTGCTTTGAAGTAAATGAATACATATAGCAGCATAATGTGCAGTGATAGAAAATCAAAAACATCTTAAATACACCAATTTAAAAGGAATGGGTGTATTTTCCAATAGCATCCCTAGCTAAGATTTTTGGAGGTAAATTGCTCTTAGAAAAGTCAGTTCTGTAACACTGTTGATGACTGAAGCAGGGTCTGTGGGAATAGTACTTCATGAGGTCCAAAGATCAAATCCCTCTTGGGAAATGGTAATACATGGTAGCTCAGCTGTTATGTTCTAAAAATATTTGTCAGATAAAACTGTTACCTACCCAACAAAGATTAGAGGCTTCTGTGGCACAGATGGGAGCATGCAGCTGTCTGATTTAACATGCAATTAAGTATGTGCTAGTACCCAGAAACCTGTAGTCTTAAAATGCAGATCATGCAGCATCAACCAAATTGTATTTGCAGTCTAAACAGGGCATTATAAACTGCCATTGCAGTAGTGCTAAATGCTGGTGCTCTATTGTGCCCCAAAGATTGTTAGGACATGTGCTATAGGACTGAAAAAAAATTTAGAGAATATAGGAGGATGTTTCCATCAAAATAGGATCAATGATAAATATTAATCTTCCATGTCATCCTAAACTACATTTCTGGTGTAACCTTGATGATGATGCCAGTGCTTCAGAGCTCACAAGAAGTTATTATTGACCTTAATATTTTTAAAATTTCCTTTGTCTTTCAGAGTACAAACTGTCTGGAATGCTTTTGATCCTTCTGATTTTCACCCCAACATACAGATTTGTTGGCACCAAGTACTTTTGGCAAACTTTTTGGCAAAACATTTTTGGAGGATTTTGAAATAAACCTGTGGTCTATTGCACTTTCTGACTTTAGCAGTTTGTTTTCAGTTTTTCATTTCAACTTGAGCATCTTATTTCAGTTTTTCCATTTAATTTAATTTCCTCAATGCTTTATTTAGTTTCCCACTTGCAGAAATTTGTGGTGAGAAGTGGGGGGGGAAGGCCACTCCTGCCCCACTTTTCTTTCATAGGTTTGAAAATCAACTGGTGCTGTTTCTCATGGGGCAGCAGAGCTCTGGACTTGCATGATTAAAAGCAGGTTTTCTTTGCTACTGAATTTGCTTGATGGAAGGTGTGCTGATGGCACATCAAAGCTGTTGGCTGCTTTGGAAAATGCAGTTTAAGGAATGAATTCACAGCATTTAGTTTCAGCAGAAAGCCTTGTGGTATCTCTTTTCTCAAATGTCCCTTTTTGTGTGTGCTGAATGATATTCTGCTCTTTCCAAAGGCCAGAATGAGTTGTAGAGTTCACCATGTGCCCAGGTATTCTGCCATCTCTGAAGCCGTCTTCTAGCACGAAATGACAGCTTATAGAGCCAAAGTCATCCCAGCAAAGCAAGTGGGATGTTTCTGCTGCTGCCCCTGCGAGAAGCAGCATTGTCTCATGGTACCCAGAGTCTGAATCTGAAGAGTTTTGAGCAGCTGGCTGCAACGGCTGTGCTGTGCCAAGGCTGGGGTGAGTGGCTGTGCTGTTCAAATGCATTAGGCAGACCTGAGTCCCCTTTGCCAGTCCTGGCACCATGGACACACTACTTAGGGACAGTCCTTGGCTGCCGAGTAGATGCACATGACTTCTGACAAGCCACATGCTGCGGCCTTCTTTCATCGGAGCCCACCGTCTGCCAGACGATCTTGCCGTGTGTGGCAAGCCCAGCAGCAGAGACCTGGTGGCTTGGCCAGCAAAGGACAGACAGAGGAGGATCTGTTGCTGGGAAAGGGGGAAGGGCATCTTTTTGTCTCATGCTTTCACCCCTTGCCTGGGCTAAGTATTATGTAAACAGTTACTTCTTTTGCTCTTTAATAGCTTTGTTTAGTATTAAGAGTTTTGTTTACTGCTAACAGAAAATGTGTTTCTGGTATGACATTGGATAAGCAGGCACCTTTGGGAAGGACACATGCCTCCTTCCCTTTTGTTTGATTCTAAACAACATGGGGAAGACAGAGGTTTTGCACTACATTTTGCTGAGTCAGTGTGTTCAGTTCACAGTACTAACATCATTGCTGTGACAGATGTGCTGAGGTGAGGGAGAAGGTAAGCATGGGAATGGTGGCAACAGGAGATGTGAATCTTTAGCCTCCTTTTAATCATAGTTTTTAATTTAAAAAATCCTGAGCAGCAATTGGTTTGGTACTTCCTTTATTTTGCTTATTGGTATATGAGTCTCAACAGTCACAGAACAATCCTATTAGAAGATTTTCTTATTTGGATCTAGATGAGTTGTACTCTGTGGCATGCTCCACAGAGCAATAAAAGCTGCCAGTAATGGGTTCTATTTGCTGTTTAGGTAACCAATTTAAAAAATACAAAAAAGACACTGCCTGAATCATTTTCAACTCCAGAATGATCGATTCCAGAATGAAAGCATGATGAGAGTGGTAAGCAAGAGATCCCCAAGATGGCCCACCTAAAAAGGAGCAGTAAAGAAATGAGATGCAAACCAAACCAAAACAAAGCTGCTGGTGGTGTGAGGGTTGCCAGCAAGTAAGCCTGTGGCAGATGCGTGTGGGATTTTCACAAAGGAATGAGAGCAGTAGTGTCTTCCACTGAGTATCAAAGAAATATCTGAACTAGATCTCTCCAGTGCTAATAGACATCATTTAAGCCATAATCAAGCTTCTGTGATCCCTGTGGTGCTCTTAGCTGGTGTAGTGCCTTGGTGCCCTGTCTGTGGGGAGGCAACTGAAAGAATGAATTTAATAAGCAAGAATGTAACAATGAACAAACAAGCCACTTAAAAAAAGTAAATTTGATTTTTTCTTACAAAAGAACATATTTCCTTAAATAGCATAAAATTCAAAACAAATCCTTGTATTCTCATTCTCCTTTGTCAGTAGAATCACAGAGAACTCAGACTCTTAAAAGAAACCACATTTCAAAGCTGAAATGGTTGCCTCAGTGCAACCACCTTGAGATTGCCTCTTTTGGGCTGTGGAAGCAGATAGTACCAGTGGCACCCTGGGCTGCTGCTGCCCTTCCTGGGCCCTGGCACCCACATGACTGTCCTCCCTCCCTCTCTTCAGCAGTGAACTTTGTTGCATCAGGTGATATGGGTCAGAAAAGTGAGGCATTAAGTAGTGAGCTCGATATTGATATCAGTGCAGTGCTTGTCCTGGCACTGCAAAAGGACAGTTTTCAGGGTCATATCACCAGAAACGATGGTCACAATCTGGGGAAGATGGCACTAGCTCAGGTTTTTCCTATGCCATTGGGAACTATTACTGTAAGGGAAGCTGACAGCTAGATTTTGTTTCCTATCCATTCTGCTGCATCACATCTACTCAACCTCAGCTGTATTTGTGTAAATATGTATATATACATTTGAATACATTTGAATCTGTTTATCCCATGTGCTATTCTTAGAAGTCTGAATGTATTAAAAAAAACTAATGCAGAGTTAACAAGGAGGTTGAAGATTGTTTTCTTTGTATATATTTAAACCATGAAGAAATAATTGCTTACTTGAAAGTCTCCAGTGCTAAGGTGTTCAGGGAATATTGTGACCTACAGTTGTGTCTGCTGATAGAACAATATAGATGAGGTGAGATGTGTGATGAGGAGCATTAAATGAAGTTGTAGCACAAACAGCATTGTAAAATATTGGAGATCTGGAGACCTTAACTAAGGAAAGATGAGAAAGGGGCTGGATTTCATACTCTAAAATTCTTAACTTCTTTACTGGTATTCTTCATGTTTGATCTTCTTTGGAAAGTTTGACATATTTGGGGGTTTTAGAAGTATGATCCCCCTTCTTAGCATTGTCATGTATTCAAAGGGAATTTCTTTAATGCACGCAACTCATTAGTAGCAGAATCTGGAAACTTAGGCCTTTGATTCATAGTTCTCAGTGAGAAAGGGGCAATGGTAATTTAAAAAAAAATGAATCAAGTATTTTTAGGTTGGATGCTTAGAAAACATTGTGGCAATACTGTAGGATTTAATACTGGCTGAGCTTACACTGAAATTTTCCATATATTTTCAAAATACTACAAAAGAATGTAGGTGCATATGAGAGTCAGCCCCTAAAAGCAGCTAATTTGGCATTTTTGCACATGGATTTTGGGGATTTCCACTGCTCCCTGCCCACAGCAAGGCTAATTTAAGAGTATTTAAGCTACATTCTCTTGGCCTGAAGATTCTTTATTTCTATGCACTCACATAAAGCTGCCCTTTCACTTAGTAATTTTCTTCTCACTCCCTGAAACACCATTATTTTTATACCTACCTACAGACCTGCTGTATCACTGTATGAGTTTGAGGATCAAATCCTCCAAGACAGAAACTTTCCCAGTTCTGGAACCTCAATTTTTTCTCCACGGGGCCCTGCTTCTACAGCAGGATCTGCTGTCAGTAAAAGGTAAGACAATTGGATCTGGTTTGAGCTCAGCTCACTAAAGGAAGGATCTAGAGCTGGAAATAAAGTTTAGTTTTTATTCTTTTTGGCACTCGAAGATTAGTTATTTGCATTCAGATGCCTTGGTGTGGCTATTCCCAGGCTGTATGAACAGTACTAGCATCTCTGGTTGGTTGCTTCCCCAGAGGCCACTGATGCCCTGAAAAGGTGTATCAGTATATGCATGAGCTGTTATTTTGGGCAGTCGTTAATTGTCATCGAGTCTGGTTTACCTGTGCTTAAAGTGTGAAGTTTATACTGAGGATTTTGGAATGGTCTAAAACAGTTAGTGAAATATGAAACTTGATGAAAGCTTTGTGCCAATGCTCCTTATGCTTCCTTGAAAGTTCCAGTTTAGCTTACATCATTCTGGCCTCCTGGGCCAGCACGGTGATGAATCAGTGTGAGAAACTAGACAGAGTTGCTGCTGGGACTTCCACAGAAACCCACGTCAAGGAAATACGTGGAATCAATACACTGCATAGTTTCCTTGGCCAGCCCCCCTCTGTGGCTAAGTTGCCCCCTTTTCAGGAAGTAAATAAATCTGGGTCATGTTTCTACTTGATAATGAGCATGTGCTGGCATGGTTGGAAATGCTGCTATGTCTCTGATGTTAAATAAAGATGCTCACTTGAGCATTTTGTTTTGGCTGAGTCTGCCCTTTCAGCATGCATGTGTAACCTCTTTGTGAATTACTGAAATAAAGGAATTGCCTAATGCCAAAGAGAAATTCCACAAATATGAAACCCTTGGAATGTTTTCTACATCAGCCATTTCCTTTTTCGCTTGTGCAATGTGTATGGATTGTCAGCATGATGTGGTGTGTGGTAACCAGTGCATGCAGGAGGCTATTAATCTGCTCTTTAGAGTAGTGTTAGTGTAAGATTTGGGAGAGCAGTGGAATTGTGTTCCGACACTCTCAGTTTGCAGTGGTTTATTGGCCTGTATGGATCCTTACATGCACTCACAAGCCTGAATCTACTTCCTATATGTGGCAGCATGTTCACCCTTTCCTTATACTCTGGGTAAACACTCGGCTCCTAGATCTTGTTAGTTTTTATTCATGACATTCCCATTATGGGGAAGGGGGTTCATATTGTCTTGTGCATGCTCAGGGTAGGGTATGATAGAAATAATTAGGTCTGACCTACCAGTCATGGGGTTTAGATGTCTGAGTCTATGTGTTGTATTTTTAGATATTTAGGTTTTGAGTTTGTCAATTTATATGCCAAGATTTCATTCTCCAGGAACTTGCCAGTCAGTGAAGCTTGCAGAATAAAGATTTGTTATGCTGCAGTTTAAGTAAGCACTTAGCCAAAAAGGGGAGAACTCTGAAAGGCAAAAATACTCAAAGAAAAGTGATGTATTAAACTTTTTGTTTCCACTGCCTTTGCAATTATAAGCTATCTGAGGGAGCTGGGCTTGTTCAGCCTGGAGAAGAGAAGGCTGTGGGGGGACCTTATTGCAGCCTGCCAGTCCCTGAAGGGAGCATACAAACAGGAGGGGAATCAACTTTTTAAAAGGGCAGATAATGGCAGGACAAGGGGGAAGGGATTAAAGCTGAAGGAGGGAAGGTTTAGATTGAATATTAGGGGGAAGTTTTTTACAGAAAGAGTGGTGAGGTCCTGGAACAGGCTGCCCAGAGAGGTGGTGGATGCCCCATCCCTGGAAGTGTTCAAGGCCAGGTTGGATGGGGCCCTGGGCAACCTTGTGTAGCTCCAGGCCTGAGGTTGGTGGCCCTGCCTGTGGCAGGGGGGTTGGAGCTTTATGATCCTTGGGGTCCCTTCCAACCCTTGCCATTCTATGATTCTATCACGTTGGATAGAGGTTTTTTCCCTACACCGCTAATACTCCCTCTGGTATGTGTAGGTATTGCTTTTTTTCCTACAGTGTTTAAAGACTAAAGCTTTTAGCAGTTTAATCCAAACCAAAGCATCTTTATCATGGGACTTGCTTTTAATTCTCTCTTAGATGCTTTTTTCCCTGTATGCCAAATTAGATATCATTCTGAAGGCATGCATTCTTAATTAACATTTTTTTAATCAATGACTGGATTCTCAGGAGGATTTTTTTTCCTGTGCATCATTATTTTTCCTTTTGCACGGCAACTTCACAAGCAGATTAAATAAACAGAAAGAAACACGTTGTGAATTTTTCTTGTGACAGCCTGCAAACCTGTGAACTTTTCTATTTATTTTTAACTTGAAGCTGCTAATTGTAGAACTGTATAATTAATGCATTATCCACGACAACAAGGTTACATGGTTTGTATTTAGCAAACACGCTTTTTGTGGAGGGTGGAAAAATACGTAGCGAAAACTTATGGAAACACTAAGCTGTTTTTCCACACTCTGTATGACAGCCAGTCTCTCAGCCATCATTAGGGCTGTGTGTCTAATCAGACTCTGAAAGGTACCTTGAAAATTGGCTGGAGCCCTGGTATCATCGCTTGAGTCCACAGCTTGAACCTTGTGGTTTAGCCTTCCAAGATACACCATTACAGCCAGCTATTCTAGAACTGGAATGTTTGCTCTGCTAATTGGCACATTCCTACTTAGATTTGGTAGGACATGCTGATTTGTAACATGACTCAAGAATTTACTTCTTAATGGGTAATTGCCTCAACTTTCCAATATCTTTCTGTTCGTCAGCCTCCTTTCTTTACTGTGCTTGTCTACTGCTCTTTCAGCATTTGTAATCTTTTTTTATTAGCTAGACATCCTTCTGATTATTTCACATGTTGTTCACTGGTTTGAGAATTTCTTTGCTCCCTTACCTTTTCATCAATCAAGTATGCTATGGCATGTGCTGGAAATGATGGAATGATTTCCTTATAGCTTGCAGCAAATGATGTTGTATCAATGCTGACTTTGTTATTGCATTTGTTATTGCAGTCATAGAAACGTTTTTAACAAATTGGATGATACTTTCTGTATTGAGAAATCAAATGCAGTATGTCTAGGGACTCCTCTTTGAACTGAACACTTGGTAGCCCCAGAATCACAGAGTGTCTAGGTTGGAAAAAACCTTTAAGATTGAGTCCAACCATACCTGTCCTCTACTAAACCATATCTCTAAGTACCTCATCTACCTGGTGACTCAACCACCTCCCTGGGCAGCCTGTTCCACATTCCAACAACTCTTTCAGTGAAGAACTTTTTCCTAGCATCTAATGTGAACCTGTCCTGGTGCAGCTTAATGCCATTTCCCTTGTCCTATCTCCTGTGACTTGTCTGAGGAGACCATCTCCCACCTCTCTACAACCTCCTTTCAGATAATGATAGGCAGTGATAAGGTCTCCCCTCAGACTCTAGAATTGTAAACATTAGAAGCTGGCTCATGATTTACACAAGTCTGAATGCATCTTAGTTCAAAGAAATGGTTGTAAACCCCTTAGATTTGACTGAATTGGGCTTTTTGGCAACTTATGTTACTATCATTTTTGCCCCTCACTCCCGATCATTTTGTGCTCTTGATTTTAAGATTTTAGTGAAAGGAAAATGATACTGCAATTCTTGGATGAGTTTTGCAGTTATTGCAATTATCATTATATGGTTATTGACACGTGAGAGTTTCTTGGTGAAACTGTTAGATCACTGTTCCATAACGAAACACCTGCAGGAAAGCACTTCTGCTCTCAGGCAAAGTTTTCACTGGGTTTGCTCTTCCCATGCTTCTGTGACAGTGGTGTAGACTTTATAGGTGGCTTTAAGAGCAGTGAGTTTTTTGTCTTCTCCTAATAATTTTCTAATGCTTAATTTGATCAGACTTACCTGGTGCACCAACCTACATGTCTTTATTCATCAGCAGTTAGAGCATGTGCAGGGAGCCACTGAGTAGCACTGTGGGAGAAGGGAAAGCTTGCTCGACTCCCTTCTTATAATTGTATGTCTGTAATTCATTGCCTTTGAGAACTGTCTTATCACGGCATCGACTCATTAGTGGTTTTACACAGGATAAGCTTATTAGACATAATCTGTTTACTGAATGCCCTTACCACAGAGCAATCTAGTTAAGAGCATCTTTTGAAGCTTTGTCTTCTGGATATATCTTTTAAACTGATCCCTGATTATTTATCTAGATCTATATCTTTAGATCCTTTTCTTTAGACTTGTGTCTGCTTTTGGCATAAAATGACAGTGTCTGGTGAATACACTGATAGACTAAATAGCCTTGCGGGCAAATAAGGCAAACCAACACCAGTTTATAAAGCGCTAGTCAGGGCAAATAATTCAGTCTGTTCATAGCTGTTTAGACTTAATTTAAGCTGTTTAATTTTCAGTGTTGTTAGAGTTAAGACTTTTCTGGAGAGCTACTCTTTCTCCAAATGTTGCCACAAACTCAACAGCGCTTACCCCACAGCAGTTTGGGTGTCCAGTTGTTTCCTGTCCCACATGTTGGCCTTCTTGAAAACCCGGACCACCGCTTAAGTTGTACAGAAGAGGAAATGGAACCTGAAAAATCATCCTCAAATGGCTAGGTATTGTTGGAAAATGCAAAGTATTGCATTCAAAATAGGTTAGGAAAGAGTATTACAAGACAAGATTAGGAAAGAGTATTACAAAAGAAAAGCTGAAGAAGAAGAGATGAAAGCTGTGAGAAATGTAATACAGTGAGCCTATTTTATCTTTGGATCTTTCTGACCACTGTAAGCTGTTCAATGTCTTTTTCCTTGATAGTTCAAAACACTCTACATGTCTACCCTGACACAATAGCAGCTCCACCAGTTACTGAAGAAGGCAATATTAATGTGAATAGTGCATGGACCCTTTGCATTTTCTCTTATTTCATGGCAGTTTAGGTGTGTTTAAAACAGAGCTAAAAATTTTCAAGCAGCCTTTTCCCCTCATAAGAAAGAGAATCTCAGATTTCCCAGTAAAAACTGTTTGAAGTGCCTTAAGAAATTCTGTTTTCTACAAAAAAACCTCAAAGTTTGAGGCATATAGAAAACTGATGACGGTTTTTCTAAGCTAAAATTATAAAGTGAATGTGGCCCACTGTTTTAGAAACTCTATTGTACACTCTGTATTTCTTGCTTAATTGATCTTTTCAGTATATTTGAAGCCTGGATGCCAGAGATGTAACCTGCCTGTCTGAAACCTCCTGAGGCAGTAAGTGATTTATTTGCTACGCTTAGACTAATTTTGTTTCAGTGATTACTGTATCTGTCCAGGCCTTAGAAAGTGATAAGCAATGAAATGGCTGCCCTTGGAGGGTATTGCATCTCCAGGGCAAGGCATGCTGGATAATACAAACTCAAACAATGTCTTGCTGACAAAATCTAGCATCATGTCAAATTAGATTTTTTTTTTCATTGTTACCTGCATTCCCAAAAGCAAGTGCAAGAGAGATTAGAATTGATACACGTGTACCAATGGGGCATTAATTCAGGTGATGTTCAAAACATGGAAAGTTAGAGCTTTCAATAGGAGCCACTTACTTAGTAACATTGTAGACAAATTCCACAAAGTTGATTCTTTGTAATAGAAAAATCAAAAAATGGAGGTGATCCTCCCCCTTCTGCTCTGCCCTGGTCAGGCCCCACCTGGAGTGTTGTGTCCAGTGCTGGGCTCCCTGGGATAAAACAGACAGGGATCTTCTGGAGAGAGTCCAGAGAAGGGCTACAAAGATGATGAAGTGCCTGGAGCATCTCCCCTATGGGGAAAGGCTGGTTGAGCTGGGTCTGTTCAGCCTGGAGAAAAGAAGACTTAGCGGGGACCTAATTGGTGTTTATAATTATCTTAAGCATGGGATGCAGGGGGAAATGGCCAGCCCCTTTTCAGTGTCTGTGGGGACAAGACAAGGGGCAATGGCTGCAAGTTGGAGCACAGGAAGTTCCACCCCAACATGGGGAAGAACTTTTCCCCAGTGAGGGTGAGGGAGCCCTGGGACAGGCTGCCCAGGGGGTGTGGAGTCTCCTTCCCTGGAGAGATTCCAGCCCCGTCTGGACACTGACCTGTGTGACCTGTCCCGGGGAGCTGCTTTGGCAGGGGGGTTGGACCCCATGAGCTCTTGAGGTCTCTTCCAACCCCTGTGATCCTGTGATTCTGTGTGAAAATATGCTTGTTAACAAGGGGTGCTGCAACTCTTGTGTGCATCTGAGGTACGGAGATGGAGTCTATAACTGGGAGGTTATAAAGTAGGTATGTTTCCTGTGCGCAGGTGCACGGGGGGTCGCTCCGCCACAAGCCTGCGTACCCGAAGTATCGAAACTGTCCCATGTTTATACAATGAAACAATGAATATTCAATTGACACCTACACATATTCATCATCTAAACCTGCCTACTCCTGCTGCACATGCTAATTAGCTTATCATGCCTTTGCTTGAGCAGATTCTTCCAAAAATTGTGGGCAAGGGTCTTTGGAACATGGGCAGTGGTCCTTGGGAGGAAGGCTGTAGGTCCTCCTCATGGTGTACTTTTCACCCTTTGCCTGGAATTCCATGATCCTGAAAGCTTGCAGTGTTCTTATCAGTCTGAGCTAATTCATGTCCTTGTTAACCCTCTGTTTTCCTTTTGCAAGGATGTTTATTGACGTATTTGTGACGGATGTCATTCTGGTTTCGAATTCTTGCTCCTTACAATCACTCCTCTGAGATAATGCGAGACTGTTACTTATTCCTCACAAGTGAGCCCTTTGTCAGGGAAAGAAAAACAGACTTCCTTCTTCATTAGTTGTTTTCTACAAACTATATGGTTACATGACTAAGTTCTATGACTATATTCTTTGAGTACATGTATATAGTTGTGATTAACTTATTGTCCCTATTTCTATAGGGTCTCATATATCACATCAAGAGTAAAAAGAAAAAAAAAATCCTTACCATGCTTTTAGAAATATACACCCCATTCTTGCTGGTCTGGACTGAACATTGTTGCTCCAACTAGAATACAGATGCTACATGCTGCAGGAAAGTGGAGAAGCATTTCTTTGCAAGCATGGAGAAGCATTTCTTTGCAAGCATGTTAAAGCTACTATGCAATTTCTCTAAGTCCAGAGAAATCTAGTACCTCCAGCCTGTAAAAGAAGCTTCTCTATTTGGCCTCATTCATGTTTAGTCTGTTTTTTCTTGGCAAAAGCACTTCAGTGACGGTCTCCACCAGATTGACACTAAAGTGTTTTCTTTACTTGCCATCTGTCTGGACTGATTGGAAAAAGTAAAGTGGGGCTTGTTTAGAAAAATATATAAGCAGTTCATTTGGCACAACATTCGTTATAGATGTATGAAAAGCAGCTGGGTCCAGCTCAGGAGGTTAAAAAAAAAAGTTTTATTACAGAGAGATGACTTTTCACGTACAAGTTCATGCACTAAATATGTTCTTTCATTTCACTTGCAAGAAGTGACTAAATAAATTAGCTATGACATTTAATTAGTTTTATTTGTGTTTTTCCAGGCCACTTATAATATTTTAAGTGTGAATAGGGATCTGATTTTTTAAATGTTGCCAGTCAGTTTTAAGTACAACATTTGAAAGTAGCAGAATAGGGCTCAAAGCTTCTTAAATGCTCTCTTTAAGCAAAGCACTTAAAGACATCAAAGTTCAGTGTTTTACTGGATTGATTCTGGTTTTATGTATGTTTGTCTGACAGGCCTGCAGTTTTGTGGCTTTTTTAAAGAAACATTATAAATGTTTTGCTAAATACAGATTAGAATAGTAATGAAATCCTATTCATGTTTTCTCCAAATATGTTTGTATGTATGTGTATTTGTATCTCCATGTAGAGCATGTATAAGTGTGCTCACATGATGCATTTCTCTCCAGCTTTGTGAACTGCTTAGCTTCACTCTTATTAGTATGCAAAATCCATTATGGTTAGAGGTGAGAGTCTGTCTGTAAACTAGTTATGTTTGGCCCCATCTTTTTTCCCCCTCCTACTACCAACAGTTGCATTTTGCTGTATTTTTACCATGAGACTTACTCTCTGCCTTTATTGGCTGAACCTCTGCTATGGTGAGTGTGAAGCTGAGCAGAAGCTATTGTTCTGTGGTTTTCTATGAAAAAGAGAGGGAAGCTGAATTCTAATAGCAGAAAAAATGAGGGGGAAAAAAAATCCTTTCTGCCTTTTAAGGAACATTAATCCCTGGTGGGAATTGTCTGTTGCATGTATACTAATGCTTCTGCTTGATCACAGCTCTCTCTCATCATTGTTTCTTGTAAAAATTAATCAGTTTTATAAGGGAGGGTTGTTTTCAGGATCTCAGGTAGGAGGGGGTCAGACCTTAGTCTTGTGTATTTTCAGTTATGGGGTCTGTGTCTTTGTCATTTATTACTTAGTGTAAATAATCAAAAAGAAGAATTATCAAAAGGAGAACATATTTCCCTCAGGTCAAAATTCTTATGTTGATCAGAGCTAAAGGCCAGTCCAGTTTCTGGTCCCAGAAACAGAAGTTATGTCCCACTGAACAACAATTTTAATTTGTGTTTCATAATCATAGAGAAACATAACTGTAACCATCTGAGTGTGCTTTTGGATTTCAGAGTTTCTGAAATTTCATGTTTACATATACACTTGCTAATGTCTTTAACTGAACTGGGAATATTTTGCACAGTTCTGATTGTTTTCTTTTCTGAGACACCATTTTTGGAAGCTTTACTCATGTTGAGTGCTAATTCCTGACTTAAACATGTACTGCTCAGGCCTCATGGATTAGGTCTCATCTGTTACTGGATGAGAATTTCATGTTCAGCATTGCTTCTGTAACTTCCTCTAACACATGAAGAGTGAAGACTGAACAGGGACTAGGTGGCTATCTTTAGTCCTCTCAATTTGTAAGTACAGAGCAGCAAGGTGAAGTTCAGCAGTCCCCTTTAGATGAGGAGACTGTGACAGCAAATAATGCACCTGGAAATTATTTATGAACAGGTGAGTGATTTTATTCATGAAGTCAGACTCATGTTTTTGCTGGACCTTATTAGCTCAATTTACTGCTTTCACTACTGTTTATTTTCAGTTCTAATGTTGAGGTTTATTCTTCCCTTCCTCATTAAAATGATTACTTTTGGTACATCATGTTTTTACAGATGTATCAGTTAACTTTTTTAGATGGAGAAGCTAATTTTCATTGAAATTTTATGTGTCTGTATTTCTTCTACTTGTTTGCTGCTGTTGTAATTTTACTGAGGACAGCAGACATATATTTATATATTAAAGTCTTTTAGTATTGTTGACACATATTAATATGATGCAGTATCTTTTATACATACAGTAGGACACAAAGTTGTATTTAGATTACTGATGGTCTGTTCTGTGGGCCAAGACCCCCATGATATGAACTGGTATAGGTCCAGCAAACATACTCTGAATTACCAATTCAGAAGGTCCTGCAACTGAACCTTTATATTTGTAAATCTATCTAGTTTCATAGAAGAATTTGGAGAGATGTTAATCTCATATTCACTTAATGTTTCTAGTCACTGAACAGTAATAACTTTGCTGCCTCTTTAAACAAGCTATTGATCAGTTCCAGTATTTTCTTTGTGCATTGATAAAGTAGATTTGACTATACCTGGGACAGTGGATTCTTTACAATAAAAAGAATATAATGAAAATACAAACCATACCAAACTAGATAAATACAAAGGACATGATTGATTTAGAGGGGTAATCATGTGTGCTTTCATTTCAGAACAGAGACAAATGAGTTTCTTCCTACATATTCCTTTGAAGAAAGAACTCAGTCTCCCATTGAAAATATACCATAAGATGAGGGGTATTCTTCATGGTTTTCATCCCCTTTGTATTAAAAAAATAGTATAAACATAAAGTTACAGGATAATAATATTTTTGATAGACACTGTGCGGGCAGAGGCATTACAATTGTTCATCATAATGGGCTGCTGCTGAGTTTCAGGCTAGGTGACAACAATGTTGAATTAATCTTCAAAGTCCTTTTGGTAAAGATGGCATTTTTTTACTAAGTTTTTGCATGCTGGTTTATGAAGTGAATCAAGAAGGACTAGTATGAGAGCAAGTTCATCCTTGTAATTGTGCACTTCAGCAAAATTAAGCCTGGTCTTAAAGGATGCTGTAAAAAAGATAGGAAAATACTACAGGAAAAGGAGTCATTGACATGTGGTTAAGGAGACTGTATTGAGGACTTGGCTCTGACTTAGTTCTCATATGGCATGAAATGATTCATTTTCAGTAATGATAGGAAGTAACCTGTAGATGAACTCAGATTACATGTATGGTACTGTTTTAACTCATGAGGAGGTACAAGGGCTGTCAGTAAGGAGGCTTTCTTCTAATGCTCTAATCATACAATCATAGGGTTAGAAAAGATCAGATCAAGTTGAACCAAAACTTGGAGGTTGATGCTGAGGAGGAAGAATTGTCTTGAATTGTCTTTTCTGAAATACTTGCTCAAGCACAGGGCTATCTCCTTTGGGTGGTAAACCCATTCACATTTAGTCAGTTCTGGCATGGAGTACCCAGTTCATGAAAAACATTTTGGTACCTGTGTTCAGCTGATAATCACCAGGAGCAGGAACTCAGGAAAAAGACTGGAGGTGATGGATGGTCTGTCTCTGTGTGTCTACCTCAGAAGGTTCATCTCTGTAAAAAATAGTTTATCTTCTAGCTTTTTAGCTCAGGAAAGAAGAGAGGGGAGAAATCTCCTGCAGAAAGTTGTTCTGGTTTCCTTGCTGTGCAGGTTTTTGAAAATCCAGCTGCAATTTGTTGCATTTCAACCAAATCCCACTGTGTAGTTCAGGTCATAACAAAACAAAAACGCAACCGGTTTTGGGTGCTGATGCTGAGGTGGTTAGTAGACATACTAGCTGTGAGAAGTGATGAGTTACCAGGAATGAATGCTGCAAACGCTACAAAACTTAGCTTGGAGTTTGGGTTCTGGTGAGTATTGTGGTTGCTGGAGCTGTTCAGTGACAAGGTAAAATTAACCAGTGTTTGTCATCTCTTCTAAACCAGTCTCAGCATCATACCAACATAGCATACTGGTGCTCAGATTTACACCAGGAATACTTCCAACCAGGTACTTTAGTCACGTCTCTGCTACCACCTACATCAGTGCTCATGTGGACGGAGAGCAAGGAAGCAGTCCATCATAACATTTGACAGAACTCTGTTCTGGGCTCCATCAGCAGAGGGGTGGCAGCAGGACAGGGAGGTGATTGTCCCTCTCTGCTCTGCCCTCGGGAGGCCCCATCTAGAGTCCTGTGTCCAGAGCTGGGGCCCCCAATACAAGAAAGATGTGGAACTGTTGGAGAGGGTTCAGAGGAGCCACGAAGATGCTCAGAGGGCTGGAGCACCTGCCCTACAAAGAGAGGCTGAGGGAGCTGGGCTTGTTCAGCCTGAAGAAGAGAAGGCTGTGGGGGGACCTCATTGCAGCCTGCCAGTACCTGAAGGGAGATTATAAACAGGAGGGGAATCAACTTTTTAAAAGGATAGACAATGGCAGGACAAGGGGGATGGATTAAAGCTAAAGGAAGGAAGGTTTAGATTAGATATTAGGGGGAAGTTTTTTACAGAAAGAGTGGTGAGGTGCTGGAACAGGCTGCCCAGAGAGGGGGTGGGTGCCCCATCCCTGGAGGTGTTTAAGGCCAGGTTGGATGGGGCCCTGGGCAACCTTGTGTAGCTCCAGGCCTGAGGTTGGTGTCCCTGCCTGTGGCAGGGGGGTTGGAGCTCTGTGATCCTTGGGGTCCCTTCCAACCCATGCCATTCTATGATTCTATGATTTCCCAGAAACACCTGGAATGTCAGTACCCCCCTACAGACCTCTGACACACCTTTGTCACAGATTCTTCTTTGAGTTTGGCAAGTATTTGGCTTCCTCCTCATCAAACGAGCAGAAGGAAAGTTCTAGTTCCTTTGTTATTTGAAGTGTATGCATGGTACATAAACTGATGCTTTTGAGGCTCAAGTCTTTTTGCAGGGAACATTTTTTGGTGGTACTCTTCTCCCCTTAATTTTTGCGTGCCCCACAGTTGAAATCTGAGACTCAAAAGGAAGGCTAAGAGGAAAAAGAAGACAAACTCCTATAAACCATTTGATAGATAGGGCCCTAAACAAAGGCACAGGAGACCATGCAGTAGTTTCATGGCTGAGCCAGGAGTAGCTTCAGATAATCCAACTCATGTGCTTTAGTGATGAGAACACACTATCTTCCTCCTCAATTCCTAAGCCGGTTCAAGCTCCTTCTCTGTCCCAGAGTGCGATTTCCACGTACACAGCTTCTAAGAATCACCACTCTGGGGATTGCTCTTAACTGCAAAGTGTGTTATTTGCACATTGAAGTACTTAACTGAAGAGTTTTTCTTTTTCCAGTTGCATTCACAGGAGGTTTGGTGGTAATTGAGCTGTCTTCTGGTGTCTGCCAAGTTTATTTTCCAAAAGAAATATCAGAATGAGGAAACAATGACTAAAGAGGATATGTGAACTGTCTAGCATACTGCAAGGGTCCAAACACCAAGAAGAGAGAGGATTTTTAGGATGACTGCAGGGGGTATTATTAGGAATGAAGGCATGAAATTGAGCAGAGGAAAAATTAGGCTGATTATCAGAAGTTAGTTCATATGGTGTAGAATCACCTCCAAGGGAGCTGGTGGAAGTCTCGTGATTTGAATGGTTTCAAAGAGCAGGAAAATTCTGGGAACAACTCTCCATTGGCATGGGATGCACTCTATAACCAAAGAGGTATTTCCCATCTCCCCACTTCTTGAAACCGAGCCTGTGTTCAAATTCACATATTCCTTGTTCAGGCTTAAGCAACACCTACAAAATCAGACATAACTGCAAGGCCATTTGAGAAAAGAGGAAAAATGTTTTAAAATTGGGAACCATTGGAAAGTCTGTGGGCACGCTTGGCAGATTTAGAAGCAGTCTGTGGGGCTCAGTCCAGGGTTTCTGGAAGTCCCCAGAACAGGTTGCTGTGAGTAGGGCCCGAGGCCTTCATTGCCCTGACTGGCCTCACGTGGAGGCTCCCCACACCTGTTCCTGGGCCCTGGAGCTCTATTTAGGCCCAGCCTGAGGGCTCAGCTCCCATCTTGAGTAACACCATAGCAGCACTGGTGTGCAGCTCTACCCTAGCTGTACCTGGCTGTGGAGCTATGGGCTGGTGTCCTACCTTGGCCCTGAGTTGTCACCACAGCAGTGTGTGCCACCTTGGTCCTGAGGTACCCTGCAGGAGTGCCTGATGCTGGGGCTGCCCTGGCCTGGCCCTGAGGAGCCATGAGTGGCCACTGGCCCTTCCTGTCTGCATACAGGTGAGTCTGAGGCTGCTGGTCTTGTCTCTGGGAAATATCTTGTAAAATATGTATAATGTCTTGCTTGTGAGGAGAATTTAAATGGTGATTGAGCTATAGCAGTGGTTTCATATCATACTTTAAGTTTAGAACAGTTTGTTTGTTGTCTTGCAATTTTTCTTATCAAATCAGTTCATGCCTTTACAGTGAAAGTGAACTTTAGGCACAGCTGAATAATCTGAAAAAAATCAGATACCTCACTGAGGAGAAAAAGAAACTTGTGTTGCCTGCCAAGTTTCAGGCTTGGATGGAGAGTTAAAATGTCAGCCAAGTGGGCCAAATAGCAACCAGTGATAAACTCTGTCCTTTCAAAGAGGATTAATGCTTGCTGCCTATTGTGTAGTTTGGTATGAAACTAACCTGTAGTAACTTGGAATTAAGTTCTCATATTCACTCCTTTCCATCCGATGCTTATAATGCATCGAGACTTTGAAGTTGTTTTAATAGAATAATATGCAGGGTGAAAAATACCACTGTAAAGAGAAGCAGGAATATACTGCTTTGCTTACTAAAAAACCTCATCCCAGCCAGTAGTACTTTTAACAGTCATCTCTGGGACCAGTGGCTGTATTTAAAACCTGCACAGGTTGTAATGGTTGATGTAATCATGGTATAGTGCCTTGAGCTTCACCTGTGTTGTAGTTTAGGAATTGGAAAGCAACTGTGAGTGTCAGCAGGCAGGCATGTTACAAGGTGGGGTATGGAGGAGTGTGTCTGTGAAAGCCAGTGTGGAAAAGGCGTGCTTTCAAAACCACGCAGGAACTCTTCCATTGCTTTATGAAGTTGTTTTATCTCCTTTGTCATATTATACTAAATGTAAGATAGAGCATTGTACTGAAGGGCTGGTATTTTCTACTTTGCAAGAAGCCAGTTAGCCCCTGCGTCTGAATTGGAAGGCTTCAGAGGCTATAGATGGATAGTTAAATGCTCCCCAAAGAGTTCATACAGACTGGGCTATGGGCAAGAGTTGGAAAGTACTATGTGGCTTTGGCCCTGAGGGTGCTGCTTGAGCAGCCAAGTGTTTTGCACTTGCCTTGCTGCAAATGTGCATTTTTCACATAGCACTGTGACTTGGTCTCCAGTTCTTTTTCTCCATCTTACCTGAAGTTTTTCTGGTGATTATTAAACAGCTGTTTAAATACAGCCTGTGAGAAAGTATCCCCTGCATAAATATAACATATAGAGAGAGAGATAAAAGAAAACACCTACAAAAAACCTCCGTCTCCCTGGCCTTGTCCAAAGCTCTACATCTGCATCAAACGCACAATGCAAAATGCTTTTTCAGTTGTTGCAAGTTGGTTTCCTGTGCTCTAACACTGAAAAGCTTCCTGAAGGCTTTCAGAGGTTTATTTAGAGTTGGAAAGAGCCAATGTGTTTCAGAAGCACCCACAATATTCTAAACTTAGCTAAGTATAATAACCATTGAGTGTGTGCTACACTGACCCGTGAAAAAGGTAGAACGAATGCAAAGGCCTTGTAAAATTTCTGTGAGTCTATCTTTGGTTACATTATATAGAATCAAGGTCAAATAATAGGAGTTGGCTGCTCTGCTTTGTTTATATAGCTCTAGTTTAAAACATGTTAGGCCACATGTATGGTCCTTGCAAAAGAGGTGCAATAGTTCCATTCAGTCCCCAATGGACATTACTTCATTGAACAAAACTGTAAGTGGAGCACACTTTGGCTGTTTCTGTATGAGACAGGTGGAGGGTGAGTTTTTACCACAGCTTTGACTGTTAAACGGGCTGAGTTCTTACCACAGATGGGAGGAACTGTCAGCTCCATTTAAAGGTGATGTTATAGGTTTAGTGGGAGAATTATGCTGCAAATGCCCAAGTCTTGGCTAATATCTGGGTCTATAGAAACATACACTATATAGATTTTTGACTAATTGGAGACACAACTTTTCATTATTATTGTTAAAATAGGCTATAAATCTATTTAAATGTCTAAGCTTAGTAAGTACATACTTTTCTAACAGCAGTGCAAAGGTGTCAAACCATATGTTGGGGTCTTTGTTTAGAATTCACAGATGTGATTCTGTTAATTTAATAGCCTTACTCTGCAAGTTGTCAAAGTCAATTGGAAGATTCTCAGATTTCAATGCTATTTGCTGTCAAAAAAGGTACCAGGACCTGGTCTTTTGCTGTTATTTTACAAGGATTTGAACAGTAGAAATGAAAGGAATCCTGTTATTCTATCAAAGTAGCTACTGCAAATTTTTGGGTCATTCTATCATTGAGAGAAATAGTTGAGAGAATATCTGTGTTGCTTGTTGCAAATTGTGATTGTATAATAATTCTAGAGTACACCAGTAACAAATGTTGATAGAGTATACTGATAATCTGAAGTGGAGAAGTTCACTGGCCACAGGGAGATGGGAATGACAGGTCTGGCTTAAGATTTAAGGGGAAGGTTGAGAACTGCAATAAAGAAAAGCATGGCCTGGTCATTTTTTGGGTGAAGGGGGAGTGGGCTAAATGCATCATGCAAATGGACTACATGAATCTGCAGGTCCCAAGAAATTAATGGGGCCTTGCCACAAAGGTGCCTACCTAGTACAAATGCATTTGAAGTCTTTGAAAACACAAACTTTTTCTGCCATCTTAACTGCTTCCTCCATTAGTATCAGCATACTTGGAAATCCACATAGTGTTTGTTCAGTGCTCATTTCATCCTTTAATGAAAGGGTCTGTCTTTCCAAAGATAAGCCTATTTTTTCCTCCTTCCTAAAGAGAGAAGCAAGAATTCTTGACAGCCCCTTTCATTTTCTTTCTTCTGCTCACAGTGCAGCAAATAATCAATCCTGACTGAATGACATTTTAGAGAAATTGAAGTTGTAAATGTCTCTGTACTTAAGTATAAAATGCCCCTTCCATTTGCATAGGTGGGAACTTACTTAAACATTCATGTGGTTGAGGAAAACATTAAAATAAATTTGATTATGTAATAAGAAAATTACAAGGCAGCTTTTGGGAAGAATTGAGTGATTTACCTGAAGGAAATTCAATGCACGTTCACCACTGTGAAGACTTACATGGGCAGCTCCCAAGTAAGTCCTCAAGAAGAGTGAGGGTGTCTAATTCTGGGTGATGCTGAGTGCCCTTGATGTGAGATCCCTTCTTGTAAAAGGGTCTCCTAATGCTCTCTAACTTCTGTTACAAGGTGTACTGTACCAAATAGAAGTCCTCTTTTGCAGACTGTTCTGCAAATATTTTTCTCTTCCTTTCTCTTAATTTTTTGGTACAATTTATTTCCTGTTATTTCTATAATATTGTAATGTATCTATGTAATAACATCCATTGGCCTTTTAAGCACGCACAGTTTAATACTTTTTCCCAGTGGCATCTCAACAGGCTTTGCAAACAATGATCAATCAATAACCTTCACAAAGCCCTCTTCATCACTCTGTTACACATAGTTGGGTGTTGAAAGGCTTGCCCAAGGTCACACACTTACCCAGCCTCCTGTTTCAAACTGCAGACCACACGGACTCCATATAAGCATTGTTTATGTTTTGGGCAGGGTGTAGGGAACAGTCTTGCCACAGTGACTTTCCGGGTCAGTGACTATTCCTTTATAAATGGTAAGCTTTCCAAAGCCAAATCTCTGAAAAGTACAAACATGAGGGGTACATTGGGGTGTGAAGGCTGATGTAGTAAGGATGTAGATTTCTCACCAAGGGAAACCACTGATGTGTTCCAACATAATTTGGTTTGCCACCAACCAACAAGCTAGTGACGGTGGTACTGACTTGCAGTCAGTCTGTGCGAGGTATTTGTTAATGTTGCTGCAACAGATATTCATTATAAACTACAGTTGCCCACAGTTTACTCTGTTTATATAACCATTTAGTGGTTATTTATTAAAAATAAAATTTATGTATGGTTATTGGAAGTATATTTTGGCAGGGAAGTGACCTTGGCAGAAATATGTCTGAATCAACACTCAGCTAGCAGTCGCTCTTTATGTTGTCACATAAAACCTTGTTAAATAATATTTTGTTTCTATCTTCAATTGCTGTTATATAAGGCCAGTAATGAAAATCTCCCAAAGGATTGGTAAATAGAGTCAGTTTTTCTGTATGTTTTCTCCATAAAATAAAGAACTAAGCCAATGAGTGTCAATGTTATTGCCTAGCAGAAGTGCTTGCTGTAAAGTTCCATGGAGTTGTTTACTTTTACATTTTGCAGGTATAAAAGTTCTCTACATTTAAATACAATTTGAATGGCTTTTTGAGAACTAAGAATAATCAACATTCAGAAAGCGGTTTCATTTCGGTGGGATTACTCACATGCTTAGAGTTAAGTGGTTGGCTGAATTGTTTAATGCTCAGAAAAGATACTAAAAATAAAACCAGTGAGAACTTGGATTCAGATAGGGAAACTGTGCCAAAACTGATTGTACTTGTGATATTTTAGAAAGACACCTTAATGTCCATGTACAATGTCATTGTCTGTTACTAATTTGCATTCACTTGATGTCATTTCAACGTAGCTGCTATCTCACTGTCTTTTCCCTCAATTTTTGTGACTTTTTTTCCCCTTTATTTTAAAAACTTTGCCTGAAAACCACTGGACTGAAAGCTGCTATATAAAACTAAGATTTCTGCATGGTTAGAGCATGTTTAAGTATACTGATATAGCTTAATGTGAGGAAAAAAGGTTTCCTTTTTGGCAGTAGAACAGACACTATTAGCAGAAACTACCGTGCACCTCCTGAGTGAGAATAAATTATAACTTGTTTTGAAGGAGCTTTTGCAAGTAGGAAGCAATGCCTCTGGATTGGCAGCAAAATGTTAGTATTTATCACATAGGAGAGGAGGCATGTTCTGATACACGTATTGCTGCTGTGAATATAAAGGAATGCTAGGAAGGGTGAAGTCAGTCTGTCTCCATAGAAATATTGAGTATGATCCAAGGGGTGCAACTCTACCTCTAGATGCAAAGGTTGATGTTATGTTGACAGAAAGAAATGGCTCATTGGTGTGTAAGGTAAGGACTGGTGGAGAGAATGACTTTCTCTTTGGATGTTGACCACAATCATGGGAGAGGGACAGCAGACAAGCTGCTATGTAACTGTGAGAACTCTGCTATGTTGTCTGTGAGAACTCTCTTGGAAGCCACTCACAGACCTAAGTGTTTGGACAGTTAATAAGGCCAACACCAGACAAAGTGTGTCTACCACTGCTAGCTACTCTGACAAAGGCAAACCTCAAACATTATCCAAAACCAGGGAGTGTCTCAATCTTGGACACACATGAAGTTGTCTCTTTTCACTAAAGTAAATAACTACAGTCTCTAGAGTCATGACAACCCACCATAGAGTCTTGGTTGTCAGGGAAATGTAAAACAAACCAGCCCTTGGCTTCCAGAACAAAAAGAGTGCCATCCCTGGCTGTCAGAGAAAAATAAATAAATGAAATCTCAGGCCCTTGCTTCAAGGTAAAAACCCTCTTTGCCCTGGGCTGGCTGTGGTAGCCACCGTTTGAGTAAGTTAGGCTTTACCCATAGTTACCACCATGCTTACAAGAGTGTCTCAGCCTGCCTGGTGGGAGCCATGACTACATGATGGCTCCTGAGTTGATCAGTACTAGTGTGTGTGCCTCAGCCCAGCAGCAGCTGTGACCCTTGCTGGCTGTTTGGTGTAAGGAGACCAGGGCAGATGTACATTCAGTTCCTCCCTTCTAGGGAAAGTTAAAAATAAGAAGGAGGTTTCTTTTTTCTGACTTTTGCAGGGCTCTTTGTACTTTTGTTTGTTTGTTTTTTAGGCCTGTAGACCTCACCTACCTAAGTAAGCTAATAACACTGTTTCCATGATTTATGTGTTCCATCTCCTTTCTTATTCTGAGCTGAGATACTCTCTGACTGCAGAACTGGGCTCATCTGGTAAACAGAGCAGCTTGTGGAGTCCTAACAGTGAATGGCTTCAGAAGTGCATTTTGCCACCTAGTTCCTGGCCCATTAGCACTCCCTATACCATCCTGAGCTGAGTACTTGCTCAGGGGCTCTCCCATGAGACTGATGATGTGGGCAGTGTGTATGGAGGGTCTTGCCGCCTAGTCTCAAACTGTTACAGCACCTGGCTGTGTGTTTGTTCTGAAAGCCACCACTGTTAAGTATGGTATTTAACCCTCCCACAGTGGCAGCACATCTACTCCTACCCCATCTTTCCTCTTAGCAGTTGAGACGCATCTTTGTCCCTGAGAGTGACTGTGTGGGAGGTGTTGTTGAGAGGTTTAGTGTGTGCAGAAAGGACTCCAGATCACTTCTGTTGCTCTCCCTTTTGCAGCATTTTGGCTAGAATCCATAGCACTTGCTGTCCCTAATGCTCTGTAAGAACCTCTTGGGAAAACCTGGAGGCATTGCAATACAAAGGCATAATCAGTACAGGTAAATGAGAAAGGTTTTACTTTGATAACTTTGAGAGCTGGAATTTGAAGCCTTTCAAAAAGTTCTTACAAAATTGCTATTAGTTTTGTGTTTGTAGCTGGTTTTGTGCTGTGTTTTTTCTCTCTGTACATCATCATCACATACAATATGTTCCTTTGATTTAAGGAGAGCTTCATGCTTTGCTATGAATATAGTAGTGAAGTGGCCTTTATCCACGGGCCATCAGGAGCCATCAAGTAAGCGTGGCACTTTGTAGTAAAACAAGGCATTTGGCTAGGAGTTTGAATCCATAGCCACACTTCTCATTTGTTTGAGCCTAAAAGAGCTAATATGAGAGAAGAAATACTAGGAAATAAGACACAACAGGAAAAAAGGGGCCATTTTATATGGCTACAGATATTGATTCCACTACACAAGGGTTGCATTTTTTTGTGTCTGGGTGTTTATCTACCAGAGCCAAAGCATGCGCTGTTCCCATCCTTTCATAGCTTTTCCCTCTACTGTAGAGCAACTCAGAAGCTGAGTAAGCTGTATCCTGGAAAAGCATGTTGCAGGAAATGGTATTTACCCTTTGATCTTAAGATCCTTCCTCTGCTGTGATATACAGTAACTTGTTTTGTCTTTGCTTAGTGAACGGGCTTTCTTAATTTAGATTTATGGCAATGGTGTATTGCTGGTAGAGGAGGCTTTAATGCATTTTGTAAAATAAAGGAGGAAAGACCACATTTTCCATTTAGCTTATAACTTTCCACCCTACCTGGAGACTAAGAAATTTGAGATACAGATGTATCTCAAGGTACTGCAAGGTATTGATTCCATTGCTTGCTATTGTTCTGATTTTGAAGTGTCACTTCACTTGCAACCCTACTGAACTCAAAACAAGCCTTTGTATAGTAACCTGGCTAAACTGGAGTAAAATTTTGCAGCACTAAGGATAGAGTATTTATGTAGTCAATTAAATGCTTGGAGAACAGTGTGGTAACCAGTGGGGCTGTGGATCCATTCCACTATGAACTGTTTATGTTGACATACCCAGGGACGCTATTCACTATCAGCAAGGGGATCAGAATCTGGGCTACACTTATTACATGAAGATCAAGGGGAGGAAACTGGAACCAGTATGGGGAGTTGCTACAAGCCTCTAGCATATGCCTGAAACCTTTCTGTTTAACTCAGAATAAAGGGACCACTTTACGTTTCTCTACATACAACTCACTGAAATCTTAAGGGTGCTGGTGGGGTAGGATTTGCCGTCCCCACCTTTCCTCTGTGTTTCCTTAACTCCACCTGCCTCTGTTGGAGGCATTCATTCATTGTTGAATGATAACCTCAGTCTCTTTCTGCAGGATCCAAATTGTCCCCCTGCATCCCATCCTTAAGATATTTATAGACATTAATAAGGACCCCCTTAGTCGTCTTCTCTCCAGGCTGAACAGCCCCAGCTCACCCAGCCTTTCCTCACAGGGGAGATGCTCCTGGCCCTTCATCTTTGTAGCTCTTCTCTGGACTCTCTCCAGGAGATCCCTGTCTTTTTTTATCCCAGGGAGCCCAGAACTGGACACAATACTCCAGGATGTAAAAACATTAAATGAGTAATCTAAAGATGTTTTTAGAGTGAAGTTTGTGGAAAGGTTTTGTCACTTTCATCTTTATACAGATATTAAACTTGGTATTAATTATATTTAAAGACTCTTCAATATACTTTCAGCTCTTTTAGAATATAGCCAAATATAGTTGGAATATAGCTACTTGAAAAAGTAGCCTTTTTGGAATATAAAGGTTATAATAATGAAGAGAAGACTGACAAGATGTGAAGGAAAATATGTAGAGGCAGCTTTTCTACCCAAACTGACTCAGGATGTTAAAGCTGTAGGCAAGCATAAGTTTGAGAATTTCCTACTGCTTTACTGTGTTATAATGGCACTGTGAGTCTCCTTATTTAAATAAATTTTTAATGTTTTGCTTATTTTTAAATAGAACTGATAACATTTTATTTCTGATCTGGACTTATATCTGTATGTAAATACAACTTTTGTGCAGTAAGGAACAAGTAACAAATCAGTGCAAATCTATCTCCATAAATTTTCCATGTTTTGATTGCTTTATTTGCTAGCCCTGATGATCTTTAATCTCCAACATCTACAATCATGCAACTGCTTCCTTTTTTAATAACACTTACACTTGAATTTTTCTAAGGATAAAAAGCCTTTTTATACAGCTGTATGCTTTCATGAAGAATTAATGACTTGATAAACATTAGACTGTTATTGTTTATGCAAATGCAGTCAGCTCCCTGAAAAGAAGGCCAGGTTGCATAGTGTGTGCATGATTTAGTGCAAGAAAAAGAAAATATTTCTTTTTGTAGGAAAACAAAGAGTAGGATCCATGGCATAAACACCAGTAATTTCATGCATAGAAAAAGTCTCCTCTCTTAAAGAGAACTCCCTGCTACCTAATCACAGTTCTCTTTTCCCTTGGTGTAAGGAATGGCAAAGAACCAAGTTCAAGCAGTTGAATGCAGTTTTCTGTAGCTGTTAATGGACTTCTTAGTAAACATAATTTGCTATTTGATTAGAGATACTGACGGAACACTAAAGACTAAAAGGAATAGTAATATTTTGGCTACTAAAGCTGCTTTTGTATTTGAAGACTATGCTTGATGGTTACCATTTGCTTTGTGTGGGTAGCTCAAGAAGGCAAGGAGGAAGAGTTTTAGGCATGAGGTAGTAAAGCACATAATATGCAGTGCTTTTGTTGATTGCTGTTGGCAGAGGAGATCTCAGAGCCTTCTCTTCCTTAGAGCTCATGACATGATTCTGAAATCCCAATTTTCAGTGAACTCTTTGAGGAGTCATGCTAGAAACAAGTGTAATGATTACAGCCAAAGTCTGCAAATGTATTCCTAATCTTGAAGTTGTATTTATGAAAACCTCTACCAGGCCCCCAGGTTTTGGTCTGAGCTTTGTTTATATGGGCTGATAACTGGGGGCAGGGCTTGCAGTGTTCTGTGCCTCACAATTTACTACTTATCACAGATCCCAACGTTGCCATGTTAATTCTAATGGCTCAACTTCTTGGATAACACATGTATACATATTAAGCCTTTGCACCCAAAACTTAACAGATTTCTAAATAAGGGCTAGCTCCAGGCTGCTTAAGCTTCCTTAGGGTGTATTGCCCTGAGAACAGAATTCTGCCTCTCTGAGACCAGGGCAGAGCTGCTGGCAGGGGAGCAGGGGAAACAATGGGAATGCAGGATGGACACCTCTGGCCCAGGTCACTGGTGCAAAATCTCTTCAGGCAGCAGCAGGAGGATGAAGGAGAAATCAGGCACAGCGCAATACCGTCACCAGGGGCTTTCCTACTTATCCTGTAGCTGGGAAATCTGCTCAATCTTGACTCCCCGGAGCAATTGGGAAGGATGGTGTCAGAGGGGCATTTTCTGTTCTGGATTTTGCACCCTCTGGAAGCCATTTTCTGTTTTGTGGCTAGAGCTGGCCAGAGCTGATGTTAGGAGAGACTGCCTTCTTGTTCTGGGATTTGCATGGTCTTTATAGAGCTAGAATTGTGGTTATATAACCTTTACAACACTAATTATCCTATAATAAACCAAATTACTAATTTATTCTACCATCAGTTATTGTAGTAACTAATGGACCTAACTGTAGTATGTAGGCCTGCAGTCTTGTTCCAGCAAAAATATTTTGACTTTGACCTAGAACAGGTTGTCAGGAATTGATACTGAACTGTAACACAAAGCAAAAGCCAATGGAAAGCTTTCTGGTGACTTCAGTGGTCAGCGGATCCTGCTGAAAAGATCCATGTGTACTTCCACTGAAGCCAATAACAGCATTCCCATTGCACAGGAGAAAGCCAGAGTGGGCCTCCAGCAGGAATAACACATGAGCAGTAGATACACTAATTTACAGTCACATTGTTTTTCATTTGACTATGTGAAAGTACAACTTCCTCTTCAGACAATACCAGTTACTGTTGCCTCCTTGTTCACTTCTGCATTGAAAATAAACAGCATTAGAAGCAGCTTGTGATATCAAAAATACATAGGAATGATGTTTCCAAAGAAAGCACCCTGAAGTCTTCACTACAGAGAAGGGCAAGCAGCAGTGCACTTGAAAAGTAAAGCTTATGATTTTGAGGAGGAAGTGGTGCTAGGGCATGTGATGATTTTCCTTTTAATATTTTTACTTTTTCATAGTTGTGGCTGGCAATGTTGATAGCTGGCATAGATCTCCTATGGACTTCTACAGAAGTTTTTTATGTCAGAGTGCAGGACCAAGCTCCAAACAGTGATGCAGAATTTGAAACTTTTGACTCCACTGAATACTAATCAATATCTTCACTGGGAAGTGTTGATGTGGAGAAGCATACAGATTACATATGGCCATGGCCATTATCCTTTACAAGATCACAGAGGAGAACAGCTTGCAGGAACCAGTTACAGAGGGAAAACATGGAGTCTCTTCTGCTTGCCATAGTGAATTACCTGGAGTGTCTTGTAGTGTAGGCCCTGTTCATGTCTCCTTACACAGGATAATATTTTACTGAAATTAAATATTCTGTGGTTGATGTACGTCTAACAATAAATAATCACCAACAGTCTGAAGTATTTGCTGAGGTATGGCTGTGAAATGTCAACAAGATGTTATAAGCACACTTGCCAGAAATTATGCATGGGGAGTGACTAAAATCCCTCCTTTGCAGATAGGATCTGATTTTAAGAGCCCTGCATCTCATGTCTTTTACTTTTTTCTCTGTGCTTTTTTGTTTCTCACATGTGCTTCATGAAGAATATTTGTTTGGGTCTGTCCTTCCATTGTACCTAAAATGCTTCCTACTGACGTGTGTTTCATAAACTCAGCATATTTATGGCTGAAATCCACCACTTTTTTTCTGAGGTGCCAAAAACTGTCTAGTCACAGCAGGACTGAGTTTAGCATTGGCTAATTTTTCTGGCTTCCTGGCCACTCACTAATTTACTCTGGATATGAACTATGTGCTAAAGGCCGTACTGACGTATTATGTATCTGTAATCTCTCCTTGTTTACAATATATACTGCTACATAGCTTCCCTTAACAGCCCTTAATTCTTGTATTATGAGAGCCTTTTCCACTACTGTTGTACCCTCTTTGAGTGTGTGTGCATATCCATGTGTAAAATACCACATGGATTTTTAAGATGGGGCTGCATCGGGCTGCTCAGTGGCATATTGGCATTCTTTGGCATCGGGGCTGGACTCAATCTCTGGAGGTCCCTTCCAACCCCTGTGATTCTGTGATTTTCCTGTACTCTGGTGCTGTCTAGTTACACCTGACACTGTTGCAATGCTGCAAATGGAAGAATGCAGTTAGGACTCTTCCCTTGCAGACTGCAGGATCTGGGGAGCAATTCTGTCCTTGGCTCCTGTGACTCTGCACTCAGTGTTCACAGCTACAGTGCCAGAATGGCCTGACTGCAGCTAGTGCTTCCAGCAGAGCTGCTTCAGCTAGAGACTTTCTGGTCCTCTGCTGCTGTATTTACCACTAACCCTGGCATCCCTGTGCCAGCCTGCAGTCCACAGCATAGACACACTCTAATCGTATCCTAGTCACAGTACTGAGCAAAAACTGAATAGGGGCTAGCTGCTTTTTTCCTGCCTTTGGCAGGAGACTTCATTCCTGATTTGACACAGAGCACTCAGCAACTTATAATAAAGCTCCTGTGGTAAAATAGGTCCCACATACACGTGCTACTTGTGGAAGCCATTGCACTCTGGACTGTCAGGGACATTTTGGGCACTCATGAGTCTTAACATGTGACTTACATTTCTTTAAATGGAACAAATGTCCCTGGGTATGAAGTCAATCCATGCCTAATATGACTCCATGCATTTTTGGGATGCTCTCCTATGATTTATTTACATATTAATTATAGTCCTCTTTAATTAATGATGTTCCAATGCATTCTATACATTCAGAAACGTGTGCTGGGTTTTATTTTCCTGTTCAAGTACATCCTATTGGCAAATGACAGCACTGGAAAGCAAAGAAATTAAATGGCATACAGATGCAACTTAATTTGCCTAGGTGTTTAGTCTCTTGGTGGATGGTGGCCAGACTTTTCACTTTCCTGTTTAGGAGGGCAATCATAATTAATGTTTAAATGATAATACTAAAAATGAAATTCACATAATTGCTGGGCAAAAGCGTTGGAAGTCTTGCCTGGTAGTAGTTGGAATAATGTTATATGAGAAAGGACAGCTTGTGGCTAAACACAGTTCAAATAAGCTTAGGCAAAGGGATGTTTCTTTTTATCCCCCCCCTCCCCCCACCCCCAACCTTCGTTCCCTTTAGGCTTGGGAAAGGGCATGGGGCAGTGATAAAGAGACCGCAGACACTTAAGGTCTTATTAAGGAAGGATTTCTCTAGTGCCAGCAGTGTGAAATGACTATTTAAACATTCATAGGACAGCTTCATAGGAGACATTGGAGCATTCACCTGAAAGATGTTGATTCAAATCTATTCAGGCAGTAGAGGTTGTTCCATAGATTAGACAATCTTGAATCTATGTGCAGCCCCATAAAAATATTGGAGAGTAACAATATCACTACTAATACAGCCAGTTTTTTCCAAAAACGTACTGAGAAATAACTTCTCAAAAACCTGTCCCAATATGTATCTAATCTGAGTATTGAATTTAGTTTGCAACATTTAAATAGCCAAGTCAGTAAATGCATAAAAATAAAATCTTAAAAACTCTTCAAATTCCCCCCAGCCCCCTGTCCTTCTCTTGCTTTGTGTTTTGGTTGGACTGTGACAAAGGAAGTCTCTGTTTGAGAGGTGGGTATCTATAAGGGAACAGAATAAACATAGCTTCCCTTTCTACTTTGTCTTTAAGAGCTGGAAAGATTTGCTTTCCAAAGTGCAGCAGATAAACATGGTAGAGGTGGCTGTTCCTCAGGGACTCGGTGTGATGCAGAGCACATGCAGGCACAGCGCAGTGCTGTGGGCAGGCTGCTTTTGCATTGCATTGCGAAGCGCTGGAAGATGCCAGCAGTGCTCACACTGCTGCAGTATTCATACAAGGTGCTTTTCCAAATTGGCTGCTTCACTAGACTGGCAGACAGAATGCTAACAAAAGGTTTTTTTAAATATAGAGAGAGCTTCTCTAATTGAAACTTTTCCTAGTCCACATGCAGCCACTGTATCATAGTAGCCTCTATGTAGGTCATTAAAAAAAGAAGTTGTATATACAGATGATGTTAAATAAAACCTCTGTTGGCTCAAAGACGTGGTGCCAAAACAGTTGCTGCAGATGCATTAGGTGACTGAAGCAGTGGTTCATTTACAGTATTATGTCCCTCTATTTCTCTGTGTGGCCTTGGAAACTAGCCCACTCCATTTAAAGGGGAGCCCTTGCTTATTTCTTCACTTATTTTGTTTCTATGTATTTGCTCCGATCTATTATGGGAGGGAAGGATTGAAAGTCACACAGACATTTAACGAGATGAAATATAACATGGAATTTACTGATTAGGCCCCTGTAATTACAGTTTATGCAGGAAGAAGCACTCCCAGGAGATTCCTGCAGATAAGCAGTAGGAATGATGATGCCTTTCTACTGCGTAGCTGAAATGTGCCTTTTTCCAGATGCTTCCAGGCTTCAGATAAAGAATCTGGAGTCTGCCCATGCTGCCTGCGCCGCTGCTGCAGGGCAGCTCCAAAGGGGGCACCTATCTTCTGGCCTGTATAGTAGCAATTATTTCAATTGCTGCAATTCCCATGGCTCCCCACTTAGGCAGGGGTCTTGTTCTTATGGGAGGTAACAGGCATCAATCTGAGATTTACCAAGGGACTATTTGGTGCCATGACTTACATGGAGTTGGTCTTGATATTTTACGACTTTGACAGAAGAATGACTCAGGTCAATTTAAAACAGATGAATCAATGCACATGTGGAGACCAGCTAATGTACTACTTTCATAGAAAATTACTGAACTTGGGTTGTCCATGAATGTGCATGAGTGGGGAAAACTGTCTATTAAAAAAACCCCTTCTCATCACTACAGCATTCAGTATTGCTTAGCTATGTAATTAAATTTGATTTAAAATAATAAGATTTTTTTTACAAAATGGGTTTTGTACTTTCTCATTGGTCTTCGAGACTTTTTGGTACACTGGGGTGTGATTACTAATTCTTAGACTTTCTTTAAAAGCATAAGAAATATTTATAAAAATACCAATTTTTATTTCCATATAGTTACACTACTGGAAAAAACGTAGGCAGTTAAAAATAACCCCCAAAAATTACACTATGAGACTTGGGGACAGAATAGGGAAGATTGGACTGAGTAGTTATTTCATTATGGAAAGTGCATGTTTACTGTCTATAGAATGTGGTGATTTCAGACTTAGATACAGTTAAAAGGAAGCTGACTGCATCACCTCAGTAGTCTGTTTCTTCACAAGCATATGTCTGTTAGCATGGATGACACTTGCCCCGTGCAGGAGGCCAGCAGGCAGCAGATGTACCACTTACAGCTCTTTTGAAGTCTCAGAGCTGGGCGCCAGTGGAATTCAAGAGGTGCCTCATTCTCAGAGTACCCTTTACACATCTTGCTTCTGTAGGCTTCCCTGGTGGAGGTACTGGTATTTAAATATGCCCCCATTAAAAAGAAAAAAGCCACCTTGAAATAAAATGTGCTGGTTGTGGAAAGAAGGCATTTGTGCTCAGAGATAGAGGTTTAGAGCTTTCCTCAGACAGCAGCATGTGTGTAGCTGCCCAGCCCTTGGACTGTGCATTAATAAAGGTGAGGCTGGAAAAAACCACCCTGAATCAGGTTATTACCCAAGAACTGGGGTCAAACATTCTCACCTGGAGAAAGAGCCTGCAGTATTATTTTCTGTCTTTATTGGTAGCAAGGAAATCTGTTTGTGCAAAGTAAGAGGCCAAAATGTAATCAGAGGTGAAACCTTGAACCTTGCCTCTTTGCATTATTTTTTCCATTGGTACCACTGCCCTGAAGTCAGTGGAGACAGACTGCAAGAGACCTGCCTGGCAGTGGAGCAAGGGTTTCCTGTGTAACCCTTATCACAGGGAGGAAGAGAGGAGAGAAGTGGACAATCCAAATCATCAAAGCTTCACGTAGGGCGTTATAAAAAGGAGCAAAGGTGATGACTGACTTATTTTTTTTTAAATGCCTGTATATTGCCACGAGGTAATCTGTTGTGATAAATCCCACAGTGTGCTGAGGATGCCAAGGACCCAAAAGTGGGAAAGGTAAGAGTATTCCAGAATCTTTTTTTCTTGTGCTTAAACTGTAATTTTGGTCTTTCTGACAAAATTGTGGTATCTGAAATATACAAAGAGTAATTTTGTCTGGGTGTATTATTTAGGGAAAGATTAACAGTGACCAGATAATAATCATCTCCAGTGATCCTTTTTTGCCCATTATTTTTTGAGACCTCTCTTTTACCTCTCTATATCCTCACAGAGAGTTGCTGCTGTGGCCATGTTATGGTTGGCTGCTAAATCTTACTCCCCCCCTTACCTAGTGAACATTTTGCTTATTTTTCCCTCACAAAAGCAGTTCCACTATGCTGTTGCTCAGCAAGGAAAGATTTCATTTGTGAACTGATCTTTTTTCTGAACCAAAGGGAAAACAGACAGGCCTATTTCATTTTGAAAGTCCTGGAATATTGGGTGCAGCGGGCTTTAGCTTTTCACCAGTAAGTGCTGCTTGTTTTGCAGAAGCAGGCATGAGCTGGAGGCCTTCTCTGAGATCAGTGCTCCTGCAGCAGTAATTGGGCCACTCAGCTTGTCCTGTAGATGTGATTTCCACATGTGTGTGTCCTCCCCCAAAACTGAGAATTCACTCTTGTAATGGCTTGAATTTTCAAGCTTGGGTCTTTCTCTTAAGTGCTTAACAGTGTATTCAGTCATTGGTAAGATCAGTGCAGTGTTTTGTTCAAATTTCTGGGCTGTTAAAGACAGACAATTTAGCTGTGTGCTTGTGTTAAGCCTTGAAGCTGGAGTAGGAGTGTGTAACTTGGAGTCTGCTTCTTTCATCTTCATGTTCTCAGCAGCTTTTCTTAAGGGGAAGGAAAGTTCTTGGCATACAGCTTTTGTGTTGCTGCTAATGCCCATCTCTGCCCAGCTGTTAGTTGTGGAGAGTAAGAATAATTAACCCCCCCCCACCCTGCAAATAAACCAAACCCACCCTCTTCTGAGCATGACTAGCGTGTTCAGCTTCTAAGAATGAGTTTTCAGATGCCTAAAGGGAGGAATGAATGTAAGAGGTTTTAAAGGAAGCATCCAGTAATGCAGGAGATAATTAATATAGTCTGACCACCGTTATAAACCTCTTTCTGCATGCATTTAATTAAGCTAGAGCCATTCCCCTGAAAAAAGCCAGACTGCACTGATAGCAGTGGGTGTAAGAGGCATGGCAAAGGAAGAAGGGCCAGTGCAGTAGGTGGTGCCTGAGGTGCAATGTGTAAGGAAGCACCTGGCTCTTCTGACATCAGCCTGTTCTCACCTCTTTGGATACCCTCTGTGTGCTGCTGGGAGTGGAACCAATACCACTTACATTGATTTATAGATTCGTGGAAGCAGTCAGTGAGGGAATCCTGATTGTAACCTCTGTGTCACATTGGAAAAGAAGGGTTTTGCTTGTTTGATTCTGGAACAGGGGAGACATTGCAATGGTAAGGGAACCCTTGTAGCTGAGAACACTAGCACTCCTGCTCACTGCTTATTTCAATGAAACCTTGTTGCTTACCCACGCTATGTCAAACAGAAGGTTTGAACTCATGGCACTCTTCAATTTTTATTTTTTTTCCTTGAGGAATGTAGATACAGAGAATTCTGCTGGTGTGTAGGAACATGGCATCTCAGCTGCACTGTGGCCTTACCTAGATCTCAGGGGCTAGTTTCTGTTCTGGAAACTTTCTGTTCTGGGGGTTTGTGGGTTTTTTCTTTCAGGTTTTTACAGGTGTTTCTGTCCTTTTTTTTTTCCTGGGTAATACCAGGATAGCACAGCAGTATCTGAGTTCTATTCATGTTTTTATGCATAATAATTTAAACCATTAAAAAATCCAATTTTTAAACATCTCTTTTCAATGACTCAGACAGCATTCTCTTTAACATCATTGCTGAAATGTACCATCTTGGCTTTTTGGTGTAATGACTGCAATGAATTCAGTTACTGTCTACAGCTCAGCTAAGTAGTCAAATAAGCTGAAGTAACTTACAGTAAGAAGTAGTGGTACATTTGGTTTGTGGTATTTCAAACTTATAATCATCCCTAGTATGATTTACAATCACCAAACAATGCCATGCTTCCTTTTTTTGGCTGCTCCCAGAAGTTTGTTTAGAACAGGAGAATCTTATTTACCAATTAGAAATAAATTTCAGCAAACTTTTAAGCTATTTTAGTAGAATTCAAAACATGATTAAAGAATTCCAAGAGAAAAGAAATTTGTGGAAGCCACATGTATAATTGAAGGAGAAGTTAAGGAATCTTCTATGAAAATTCAATTAAAATTTAAGTAGAGAAATCCTTCCAAAATATAGGGGAAAAAATTTCAAGTGCATTGAAACAATTTTATGAAAGAAAATCAAAAGAAGTATTTTGCATTTCAAAAGCCAGTGAGGTGAAAAATCTCTTTAGGACAGCAAAAGAGCTGTGAGTTAGGACTTATAATACCATGTGTGTCATGCTATTAAAATTAAAACCTTGCTCAGCATGTGTTGATCTATCATTTTAATATACTTGCAATAAATGACTGATTCCAGGCTACAGGTGGAGAGGATGTGAACTTAACTCTGAAATATACAGTCCAGTGGAGAAAAATACTTGGTGTTCTTGTGGATGAAAAGCTGTTAGGTGCCATAGCACTGTCTATCCACTGAACTGTGATGTTATTTCTGGAAGGGGAAGGTATTGGAATGGAACTAAATGCCAACAAACTGGCTATTTTGGCACTCTGATTTAATTCCTGGAAGTACTGAGCTTTGGAAGTGATATTTACAGGAATCTCTCTCATGCCCGTGCATTCTCCCCCTTCCTGCTGGCAGGGCTACAGCAGGTGAAAGCTCTCCTGCTGTGCAATTCCTGGTAGTAGCAGCTCTGGGGAAGGAGGGATGAGTCCCAGTTCAAACACGGGATTCCAGTGAAATGGGTGGAGATTTGTCTGGGGTTTGGAGGTGTCTCAAGCTGTTAGTGTGGGCATTAACAGCTGCACTCTCTAATTACAGTGTCTACAGTTCCTCAGTCAGACCCTTCATTGACTTCTCTAGGTTATGTCAGCAATTAAACTGTATTCAAATGGGACAATGTCATTCTAGGCTTTGGAGATCCCTCCTGGGACCCCTGTCTGGCTTCTTGGCTGCAGTGCTGCTGCCAGGTGAGTGCAAGTGAGTGTCCCATGTGTGTAGCATGCTCTCCAGCTCACTTGCTTTGGAGGCTGTGGGTAGGGAGAAGCAGCTCCAGGCCTGCCTGCCTGGCCATGGTGTGGCTGCTTGCTAGGCTCAGCTCTGTGCAGCGCTCTGTGTGCCTGCCCAGCATGGCTCTGGGGAAAGGAGCTGCAGCTCTTGTGGCTGCTTGTGCTGCTTGTGTCCTGACTGCCCTTTCTGTTTGGGTTGCAAGTTTTCCCTTTTCTTCTAAAAAGGCATCTTGGGCTATTTCTATTTGGAAATTCGTATAGAAGGTAATGGTTTGTCAGCTCAGCTTTTTGGTTTTCTTTGACAGGCTGCTGTCTAGGATACTGGCAGGTGTTTTTGTACCACTTTAGATCTTCATCCAGTGTGGGTTAATTTAAGTAAGCTTACATGAGGAGCTTGAGTAAAGTGACTCAATGCATTAGGCTATTTTGTCAATGAATGGATAAAAGAATTGCCTCTGAGTTGTCTTTGACCCACTCAATCTGTGTCACTAGAGAAAACTTTCCTTTGCCTGTTTAGGGTGACTAGATTGCTGACTTGGGTGCCTTAGTTCAGCACAGAGAATCTCTCTGAAGACCTTCAGAGGCAGTAAAATGTGGAGTCATCTACCAGAGCAGAGTAAATTGGAAAGCCTACCAAAGCATTGAGAGGGACTGTGGTGTTCATGCTAGGAAAACTGTTAAGACTGGGAAAAAAGCATTGTTCTGCTGGGAAATGCAACATTCTCAGGTATTTGAAAGATGAGGACATTTCTAGTGGGTGGGCAATAAGGATTCAGATGATATCCCATAGGGAGAAGGTGTTTTATCTTGTTTTACAGCAATGAAATAGAAGGTATTTGCTAGCAACAATAACTAAGGATGCTCTGTTGGCATCTAATGTGCATCTCCCAGCTCCTGATGCCTCTCTGTGGTGGTGTTGGTAGAGGAGCACTGCTTTAGTTGTGTTTTGTCTTTTCAGTGAGTAACTCTCCAGGCACAGAGGACTAGGTCCAAGCAGATGTTTTGCACCTGATACAGGGGGAGGATCTGTTGTGTGAGGAAGTTGCTTGTATGCTCCCCTGCTCAGTCCCACTATTGCAGTTGATATGGGCTATTCTGTCCTAGAAAACTCTAAACCACAGAAGAATCCTTTCTATGTTATCTCATTAATGCTGTTTCCAAGGTTGTGCTAATCAGTTTTACAGAATTACAGGTTTAGTTTCATGCTAGGTAATGATATTTTCCTTTATAATGTGTTCATTAGAAGTGCTAGTTCACATTAAATTGTCCTTAGGTATCAGAGAGCCAGTGAGGATGGTGTGATGTACTGCTGCTGATGCATCCTTCCATCTTTACAACTGGCATACTCATGGGTGCAATACTGGAGTGTGATATAGGATACGTGGGCTCAGATTGCTTCTGGGCTTGTTTGAGCATGGGAACGTGAAGTTAGATTTTCTGTGACAACTGTGATCATAACAACTGGTCACAAATTGCTGTTTGGTAACTTTAGGTTTTTAGCTTTTATTAAAAATCCCCTCAGTGCAGCCCCCCCCACCCCCATCCCAACAAACAGAAACCTCAGAGCCCAACCTGAGTAAGAAAACAGTAATTTAGGCTGTAAGGAAAGGGGCAGGAGCTTCTTGACCAGAAAAGTGTTTTCATCTTGCATAACATTTAGGAAAAACTAAATTTTGGGTCTGATAGGAGTTATTTCTGGTTCCTCATTTGATGAGCCATGACATCGATTGTTCACCTATGGGGGTTGGGTTTTAATGGGTGTTTGGGTGCTCTATTTAGTAGGCATTTTGTGAGAGGTTTTATGTAACTTTTGGCCTCTGAGTGGAGAAACACTGCAGCATACCTAATCTCTCTTGCTGGCAAAAGCTAAGAATAACTTATTCATAGTAAGAAGACATAGGATAGATAAGTGGCTCTTTTTCACTACCTGTCTGTGCTGTGCCTGCCTGTCAGGAGATATTGGTACAGGTTGATTGAGATTTGAATGTGGAAGAGGCTTCTCTCTTTTATGTTTGTGCACAGGGCAGCAGAGCACAGCCCTGTATGAAGCTGGTAGTTTAGAAGATGTGAATGGCCCCTAGGAACAGTAGCTGTGCATCCATCAAGTTCCTTGGGTAAAAAACTTGGCAGTCATGGCAGTCAGCAGGGAGTTGAGCTTTATTCCTCAAAGAATATTTAAATTATTGCCAGAAAACCCTTCCCCCACCCCAGTAGCCTTACATACCTTCAGAAACAGTTGTTAGTGGTTTAATGTGACTCCAGACTCCCTTTTCTGTCCTTAGAAAGTTGATGATACTGTTTCAAATTTTCTTTAAAGTGTGTGTTAGGTTAATTATGTGACTAGTTCAGATTTTTCTCCAGGTCTGAATTTAACAGTTTTCCAGAACTAAGTTTGGTTAGGTCCCATTGTGCATCCTGTTTTCCTTGCTGAGTCCCATGATGTGACCTATGTCCTGTTACATGCACAGAGAGCAGGCAGGACCTCTGCCTTGTTTTTTATAACCTTTCATGTTCAGCTCCTGAGGCTAGCTAGGAAAGTACTTGTTAATATGGTCAGCTAATTCCCATGCCTCCTTACCTCAATCCATTTCCAGCAGCTCTGCAGCAAGCAGGAAACTTTAGCTGTGTATAGCCTTCCTGTCAAGGGGCCACTGAGGGGGGTGCCAAAGAGGTTTTCTCTGCTTTCCCTGTGAGCACAGGGTCTCTTGCTGAATTCCACAGCGATCTCGTGTGTTACTCTCCATGAAATCGCTGAATTACAGGCCTGACAAAACAGCCTTCCATCTGTGGCTCTGTGTTGGGAGGCTGGATGGTGTACTGGGCACTGTCACATAGGGGAAAACACAAGAGTAGGCTTACTGATATCTGTTGAGAACATAGCAAGAAGACTTCTTTTGACATCTGATGCTCAGCTTTGCTCTTCTAGATGCAGCTTTTATCTGACCCACAGAGGTTTACTGAAACACATGAAGTTGAATGTTCAGAATAGTTTTCTGAGAGATCAGCCTTGCTGATCTTTCCCTGATGCATGTGATGGATTTGATGCAATGCCCATGAATAGTTCTCCAGTTGACATGTTTTTGTTGTGATTATCTGCATATATTTGGAGACAGATATGCATAATTTTAAATAGTTGGTTATATGAATTGAAACGAGCTTAGGAGACTTTGAAAAAGGGTTAAACGTTTATAAGTGTAATGAGATAACTTAGAAAGGATTAAAAATATAAAAGATATAAATCCCTCTGCCCCAGGGGATAATTGATGGAGTTTAAAAAGGAATTTCCCTGATGGGTAAATTAGTCTGTAATTGCCCCCATAGGGACTCCCTCCTTAAACATCTGATACTAATGTCAGTCAGTGCCATGCTTGATGGACCTTCAAACTAGTTCAGGATGGCAATTCTCATATAGTAACTAACACAGTATTGTGGTGTACACTACCTTTCTTTCTGGCAATGTAAAAAATACTTACAGTTTAGCAGTAGCATGTTATAGTAATACATTGTAGCTTATTATGCTTGTTGATATCTCCCTGTAGGCAACAGGAAATATAATTGCTGGTACTATGTAATGGCTCTCAGATTTGCACTTTACAAGGAGGGAAGGGTCTCTTGCAGATGAGATCAGGCAACTTTTTGGGGGCTAAAAGTCTTTCTATTTTTGAGTTTTAAGTAGTAGAAAAAAGGCTACAAGTCCAAACTGTCTGTGGAGACCATTAAAAGAGAAATCAAGGATAGCATGCCTCTTCCCAGTCTCATGGGTTTTTCATAGGAAGCTTCCATGGGCCTGATGATAAAGGGCCTCAGACAGAAAAGCAAGATAAATATGTAGGTAGGGAATGAAACCCTCATTCACCTCTCAGGCATCCTGGATGTGTGGAAGGGGGACCATAAGTCTGAGGCTCCATCAGTTAGACCTGAACCACTTGGGAGATTTGTGTAACTCCAGACCAGTGAAGGTGGCAGTTAGGTGAAATATCTGGAGAACAAAGACAACAGAAGACCACTGCCTTATTTCTCCACCTCTCCCTCCTTTGCTTTCAGTCATTTGCTAGGAGCTCCTCATGCTACTTTGTGGTACTGAATCAGGGCTATTAATAAGCAATAAATTGGTACATTTGCTGTGCATTAAGGCAAGCTAACACCACCATTAAAAAAAATACAAAGACAACAAACAACTAAAACTCCCTGCCTACTTCCTCCAGTCAGTATGCAGAGTCTTATCCCAGAGCTGAGGAACACTGATGTTTAATCACAGTTATTTGTATGCTCATCCCAGGCTGTTGTGAGGCTCACTGATAGTTTCCTTCTTGGAGTTTGGATTAGGTCTCATGCTACTTATGTATAGCTTACCAAGGAGTCACATTCTCTCCATGGTCTGAGAACCATCTTAAAAGTGAACCTGCAGAAGGCTGAGTGTTAGCCTGGGATTTCACAGTGTAGAGGCAGCAGGGCCCTGCTTTATAACCTTTATTCCCTTCTGTAAATGACCTCGGGTTCATACCTTTTAATATATATGTATTTTTTTTTTACTTCTAATTTTACTTCTAACTGTGTCCCATGACATCCTGATAGCAAAGGGGAGAGAGCATGGGATAGATGAGTGGACACTGAGGTGGGTTGAGAACTGGCTGTCAGACCGAGCTCAGAGAGTTGTGATCAGAGTCTGGCTGGAGACCTGTGACCAGCGGTGTCCCCAGGGCTGGGTGTGGGGTCCAGTCCTGTTCAATATCTTCATTGACACCTTGATGAGGGAACAGCACCCACCCTAAGGAAGTGCTGATGATCCAGAGCTGGGAGGGGTGGCTGACGCACTGAGCTGCCATCCAGAAACCTGTCCAGGCTGGAGAGCTGGGCAGGGAGAGACCAGATGGGGTTCAACAAAAGCAAGTGGAGAGTCTGGCACCTGGGAAGGAACAACCATTCATTTCAGTACAGGCTGGGGGTGACCTGCTGGAGAAGAGCTCTGTGGAGAAGGACCTGGGGGTCCTGGTTGATGACAGGGTGGCCATGAGCCAGCAGTGTGCCCTGGGGGCTTAGAGAGACAATGGGATCCTGGGGTGCATCAGGAGGAGTGTGGCCAGCAGGTCACAGGAGGGGATCCTCCCCTTCTGCTCTGCCCTGGTCAGGCCCCACCTGGAGTCTTGTGTCCAGTGCTGGGCTCCCTGGGATAAAACAGACAGGGATCTCCTGGAGAGAGTCCAGAGAAGGGCTATGGAGATGATGAAAGGCCTGGAGCATCTCCCCTGTGAGGAAAGGCTGGGTGAGCTGGGACTGTTCAGCCTGGAGAAAAGAAGACTAAGGGGGGACCTTATTAATGTCTAGAAATATCTTAAGCATGGGATGCAGGGGGAATCAGCCAGCCCCTTTTCAGTGTCTGTGGGGACAGGACAAGGGGCAATGGCTGCAAGTTGG
The DNA here is from genome assembly GCA_022605575.1 of Laterallus jamaicensis coturniculus. Taxonomy (NCBI): domain Eukaryota; kingdom Metazoa; phylum Chordata; class Aves; order Gruiformes; family Rallidae; genus Laterallus; species Laterallus jamaicensis. The sequence goes on from JAKCOX010000015.1 coordinate 943,541, forward strand.
AGCACAGGGAGTTCCACACCAACATGGGGAAGAACTTTTCCCCAGTGAGGGTGAGGGAGCCCTGGGACAGGCTGCCCAGGGGGTGTGGAGTCTCCTTCTCTGGAGAGATTCCAGCCCCGTCTGGACACCGACCTGTGCAGTATGAGCTGGGGAGCTGCTTTGGCAGGGGGTTGGACCCCATGAGCTCTCCAGGTCCCTTCCAACCCCTGTGATTCTGTGATTTATCTACATTTAATTTTTTTTAAGGGGTGGAGTTAATTTCCACGTATGTGATCATTGTCTACTTGCCAGTCAACTAGAACTGTGACTACCTTTAATTACAGGCTAGACAGTATTTTGGGCAGCCAGACTGAATATTTTCTTGCTTAGATTCAGCAATGATGTAAAAACTGGCAGTATAAGACTTGCCCTAGTAAATGTTTAAGCTGAGAAATGAGCACAAACACTGCTGCTAGGAGTGTTCTGAACTCTCACTTGAATACTTATCTCCTTTGCTCTGAGAGAGTAATTGAAAATATTTTAAAATTAATTTCCCCAAACAGGTTAATTATCAAAAGATAAGCACTGTACTGGAATAAGACAATACCTGTGACCTTGGCCTAGCCATTGTTTGAACCATGGCAGCGTGTGGTGATGACACCCCATCTTGCCCTACTGAGCACATACTGAATGGGGCACCTGTGAGAGTGTTGCTGCTTTGGAAGATGGAGCCCCAGCCAGGTGGTGTGAGAAGTTTGAAGGTAAAAGGAGTCAAAGGGGATGAGGAACAGGTTGGCTGAAGGGTGAAAGACCCCTGGAGACAGGGATATCTTGGAACATAAGCATAAGTCGCTTCAGACTTTTTACTGTAAGCCTACTTACAAGGAAATAGCTGTGTGTATAAACCAAATGGCTTTTGTGTCATCTTGTTTTCAGTATTCATGGTCTCTGTTTAATTTCATATTCACAAGATAATGTTTACTTTTGCATTCACTTTGCAAAAGGTTGTCTTACAGGAATTCTCTAGATAAATGATCATCTCTTTTTTTCCAATTAACACCCTGTACAACAGATTTTTACATCAGGTTTTTAGATGAAAATATTATGAGATACCAATCTGTGAAAGTTCTCACAAATAGATTTTCTCACATGTGAATTCATGGAAGTATGACGTGTGTGTTGCTGGCTTTCTGCTACAGATGTGAGATATAAAAGCCAGGTTTGATGAGAGGCTTGCAAGGGCTCATGCACTTTGTTTTTACTATGAGTTGGCTTGCTCACCCAACAGCCTGCACAGAGACAGTCACCAAGTCTGGTGCTGGTTCTATCTGGCTCAGTGCATGAGGTCTGAGTGCTGTGGAAAAACTCAGTGGTGGGGTCAGGTGAGATTTGTCTCTGGACTTGCATTCTCCTGAGCTTCGAATTAAAAAAAGAGAAATCTTGGTTGTGCTCACACTTGTGGGGTTAATGGTGGGAAGACCATGCCGAGTCGGTGGAAGACGCTGCACACATCATGTATCTGTACATGGATGCATCATGTATCTGTACATGGTACCTCCTGCTTTTGCTGTTTCCTCTGTTTCACTGATTTCATATATTCTGCCTGAGGTTTGGTATAAGAAAGATAAATTCTTGAAGATAAACTTCAGAATTTTTACTCCTAGGCTGCCGATCTTCTCATACTAATGAGCATTTGGTGTTAGGTGCAGGAAGAACATGTAGCTGCCAGCAAACTGGATTGCTCTAACTTCCCTGGAAAGCCACAGCCATCTGGTAGCACTGTGAGAGTTACAAACTTTCCCTGTCTTGTATAGAACTGACATTGTCCCAGGAAAACTGTAAAGACAATGTAACATCTGAAATTTGGGTACTGGTAGTAAAACATGAGTGTTTTGCTACTTGAGAGTGTCTTTAAACTATAATCTTGACCATGTGAAGAAAGAGTGGAGGTTTTTCCTCCTCTGCCTCCTCTCAAATGCAAGAGTGTCTCAGCCTGCAGGTCTAGTAAATGAGAGCAGGTCTCTTTACAAAGCTAATTTTGCCACAGTAAATAGTGCAATGCATTAGAATGCAGAAAGGACCTAAATGTCTACTGACAGAAGAAATGGAAGTCACTTTTTTCTGCAGGGAAAGCAGAGGGCCTTTCAGCATCTGTCCCTAGGCAAATTTTCTTGCAGATGTGTATGCATGTTACCCTTCCCCCCAGCCCTACCTTAAACATCAAAAAATAATGCAAGGAGTTAAGGGTTATTGAGCACTGTGTGGTTTGGCCATTTATCACAGGTGTTTCTGTAATTGTGATTCATGGGGAGCAGTCAGACTGTTCAATGACCATCAGGCCCGGGCTTTGTGGAGTGAGGATCCTGTGCTAGTGCTCTGGGTTGCCACATAAATCATACTGGTTGACTTAGGGATGGTGCATTTTTCTCCTATGTGTGCTCTGGGCTCACTTTTTTCTCTTTGCCTGTAGCTGTACTTTTGCTTTATAAAGACTTGTGTTTGCATGCTTGGCAATTACTAAATGGCCACACTTCAGAAGCCCTGGGGAAGTTTGGTGCAGGTCTGGTGTCACTGTCTCTGAAAACTGGAGCTCTTGCAGGAGCCATGTGGTGTGGGGGAAAGGACAGGGGGCTTGTGTTCTGTCTGCCTGGCATGGGAGGGGTATGTGACTTATTTTGATTAAGACAGGAAGAATTGACCTGCATTGTGTTTGAGATCTGTTTTCTCAGTCTACCATGCTCATCTTCTTCCTGCTAGCCTGACTGGCTATTTCATCTGCAAGATACACTTCTGTATTGTCCTGGTCTCTTCTCTACAAACTTCTCTTCGCACAGAAGGGTCCTGGTCTGGTTGGCTTGAAATAAAAAGCCAAATTTCCCACTGATTCCATTGCTAAAACAGTGTCAAACTTTGACATTCAAATTTTTGGCTTAAGCTTTTAATATCTCCTCAAGAAGTAAGTATAGATAGCTATACCAGCAAGTTTGTGGCAACAAAGTTGAAAAACTCAATCATTTAGTGATCTGGTGGCTTTGACAGCTTGCACTTACATGGTTCCTTAGGCTGCAGTCATATGTTTTGATAGATATGAAAAGTACATCTGTCTGATGATTTTTGAGCAGATTATTTAGGGCTTGACATAGTAACAGTGATGTCAGGCAGAGCTTTAATCTTAGTTCTGATATAAAAACCTCCCAATGGCCTCTCTAGTGAGCACCAGTGAGAAGACTATATTTCTTTTTTTTTTCCACTTCAGTGTTATCTTAAATACCCACTTTCACCATGACCATCTGATGACCTTGCCAAGTATCCGAGGAAAATTCCTCCTTAAATCTTTCATTGGAAAAAACCAAACAGAACAACAACATCTGTTCTGCTTCTCAAAACTTCATGGCCCTCAGTGTAGCTTGCTAGACTGTGGACCATTTCCCCTTTATTCTTTAGACAGATACTCCATATTTTTTTTGAGAGATCTTATTTCTAAGTACCTGTTTACTAGTCTACACAACTGTGTTTAATCCTTTTAAAAAATCTTTGTTGCATGTTATCTTTTCTAAATCCTATACTGTTTTTTGAAGACCTCAGGAAATTTGGGCTTTATAATTGGTGCAGGAACATCTCTATGTTCCTCTACAGGAACACAATGTTTAAGTGCTTTATTAGAAGCCCAGAGTAAATGAATACCCTGTGCTACCTGTAGCATCCAGAATTTTGTCAGTCATTTATCAATTTACATTTTCCCTCTAACTTCCTTATAACAACCTTTCCTACATTATTTTAGGTCACTTTCTCTTTGAGTTGATAGTACAAAGAAAAGTATGTGTGTAGAAATGTGTTGTAACTCTTGAGCAGTTTACATCTTGAACCAAATTCTGTGCTAATAATACTGCTTGTTGAGTAAGTCTTGCTGCTTGCTCCTGTGCCCTGGCACCCTACAATTATTCGTGTGCTTGGATCCCCCTCTCCCCTCAAATCTTAATGAAATCCTGTCAATTGCTTGAAGGTTGCCTGAAATAATGGCCAATTATGACTCTTTGTAGTACACTATTTCAAGTTTTCTTTATACTTTCAGGATTCATCACCTCATTGAAATATGGGGGGGTTTAATAATAATTAAATGGTATTTGCTCTATTCTGGTAGGGTTTTTTGAAGACAGACTTGTTTTTTGTTTGGCATCTTTGATTTTCTGTACTGTTGCTGCACTTTGCAGTGCAGCATGAATAGAATCATAGAATTGTTTACATTGAAAAGATTTAGGACTCCTAGAAAACAGCCTTCCTTATGCCTGTGCATGCCCCTTGTCTGGGACATTACATGAGCGTAAGGAAGGGATGAATTTGGCACCTGATGTGGATGAGTTACACTTGAACTCACTTTAAGTTGGGAATTTATGCAACATCAAACAAGTTGTGTTTTTGATTGAGTAAATCAAAGAGTCTTCTGGTTAGAACAGTCTAGCCTGGAACCTTATAAAGAAAGATTTTTAGAAGGCTCAAGTGTATGCTTTTAACAGGGTAGGTTTGTATTTTCCAAAGTGGGATACTTTACCAATATAGTAAAGAAAACTCAAACACAATCTGCTACATCTTGATGAGAATGTAAATTGACTTGTTCTGCTTGGTGGAAAAGCCCCCTGACCCAAAACATGTCATTCCATCTGTCAGCATATAGGCACCAGAGGAGAAGAAAAATGAGTTCTGTGGCTTTAGAGGAGTTACTTTTGGAATCGTTTATGTAGCACCTAATCTGGAGCTTGGTTTAAAAGATAAACAGTTTTCTACTTCACATCTGAGGTAAATAATCTCTTAAATCAGGTAAATAAAATGTTGTTATGGAAAAATTGACCTTGATTCTATTTTTATTCTTACTCTGCTTAATCATCAAAGAAAAGGGTGAATTACAAAAAGGTATTACACTTGGAGCCATCGTACACCAGACTCAGCCCGTTGTCTTGCTTGCAAATGCCTTTTGATGGGACTCGTGCAGCTCTACTGCTGGTCTTACCCACATCTTGCTGATGGTATTTAGTTTTGATTGGTTACCTGATGCATAATACTTGTTCCAGGCATTTTATTTCTTTTTTTTACATAAAGTCATAGAATAAATCAGATTGCAAATAAGGAAAAAACCTAATGCTGTTTAGTAGGAATGTATTTGAGGTATTTCCTACAGTTAGTAAAAACCCCAAACAAGAATAGGGAAGAATATCCCCTCTTTCAGCACACCACACAGCGCTGCTTTGCACAGAAATGAGAAGATTTCAATATATTTTTAATAAAATTTATGAATATTATTGCCCTTATTTGTTGTGAGAAACTTCCACGACAGAGGGAGAAATGTGTTCAGTTCTGATGCAACTTCTCCAAACAGCTGAATCTTAATGTGCATGACTTTCTCTACTAATTTCTATTCTTACACTGAAAAAGGAGTTGTCCAAAATGGTTTTACTTGATGTCTGTTTCCAGAACAGACATGGTATGATTCTATCCTGAGTGGCTAATAGCCAATATTTCCTTGAAGTCTGGTGGAAGAATGAAGGTGTCACTGTTTTTTGAGGATAATAGCCTATCAGCTGTGATTTTGAGGTTGACTTAGGTATTAGGGAAGATCCTTGCCTGGTATAAATCAGCATAGTTTCTTCAGACCTTGGTAGTGCTTTGTATGTTCAGAATTAGATGTGATGTCAGATGGACTTTTGGCCTGGTAAGAAAAAAATGTATAAATACTTACTGCTTCTTGTTCCTTTTTCACTTCTGTGGGTTTTCAGAGTAATGTGTAAGAATATATTCTAAGAATATGTATCCAGCATCAGAGAAATGACCAAGCACTTTTAGACAGCAAATCCTTTTTTCATTTCCACCAGGTGAATGGAAACCTTGGATTTTTTTCCTATGGAAAGCTAAATTGCCATTAAAATTAATCATGTGCTTAAGTCTCTGCTGAAGAGAGGATGTACTGTAGAATAGAAGATCATTACAGTAGCTATGGCTTCTGACAGAGCTACTTCCAAGCAAGGGAGGGGAGTCGGCTTCTTCTGGGATTACACAGTTGTATCTGTTAAACAGATAAACATCACTTGATACTAATAAATTCTGAGCACTGAGGGGGAAAAAACCAAAAAGTTAGATTTTTCAAAGTGGACAATTAATGAAGCATATACTGATATTATGTTTAGTTTTTATAGTTTAGGGTGAAGTATTTTTGATTGAACATAGAAAGCTCAAGTGCATTAAATGTCTCTTTCAAAGGCCAAATGTATATTTTTACCAAAGGAACAAATTAGTTGATACACATTGTAGAAAGAAAGCTCACCAAATATCTGCTGAAAATATTAGGTCTGATCAAAAGAAGCCCTAAAATATTTCCTCTGTATTATTCAGATATCACAGAATCACAGGGGTTGGAAGCGACCTCATGAGCTCATGGGGTCCATGAGGAGATGCTCCAGGCCCTTAATCATCTTCATAGCCCTTTTTTGGACTCTCTCCAGGAGATCCCTGTCCTTGTTACACCAGGGAGCCCAGAACTGGACACAATACTCCAGGTGGGGCCTGACCAGGGCAGAGTAGAGGGGGAGGATCCCCTCCTGTGACCTGCTGGCCACACTCCTCCTGATGCCCCCCAGGATCCCATTGTCTCTCTCAGCCCCCAGGGCACACTGCTGGCTCATGGCCAATCTGTCATCAACCAGGACCCCCAGGTCCTTTTCTGTAGTTCTCCAGCAGGTCTTTCTTGTTCTCCAGCAGGTCACCCCCAGCCTGTAGTGATTCCAGCAGTTATTCCTTCCCAGGTGCCAGACTCTCCACTTGCTTTTGTTGAATTTCATCTGGTATCTCCCTGCCCAGCTCTCCAGCCTGGCCAGGTCTCTGGATGGCAACGCAGTGTCCTGTGTGTCAGCCACCCCTCCCAGCTCTGGGTCCTCAGCATTTGCTGAGGGTGGATGCTGTTCCCTCAGCAAGGCTGTCAATGAAGATATTAAACAGGACTGGACCCAACACCCAGCCCTGGGGACACCGCTGGTCACAGGTCTCCAGCCAGACTCTGCTCCACTGATCACAACTCTCTGAGCTCGGTCCGACAGCCAGTTCTCAACCCACCTCAGTGTCCACTCCTCTACCCCATGCTCTCTCAGCTTTGCTATCAGGGTGTCATGGGAGACAGTATTGAAAGCCTTGCTGGAGTCAAGGTCGATGACATCCCCTGCTCTCCTTCCATTTACTCAGCCAGTGATGACATCATAGAAGGCTATGAGATTGGATGAGCACCAATAGAATATAGAATCTTGTCCTCAAAAGTGTTCTCTCAGGTATGAAAAAATTCTGCTCTGGGCTGAGCAAATGACTGCTGTTGTTTTGCATACTTCACTATACCACTTAAAGTATACACAGACTTTTTTAATAGTGTTGGACAGTGTGTTAGAATAGAACACCTTGGAAGGAAGCTACAATGAACCTCTAATCTAACTGCCTGGCCAGAAGTGAGGTATGGTGTTCAGAGCATAGTCCAAACCACTGACAGGCTTGTTTCATTGATTACCTCTCTAGGTACCTTTTCAGTGACACTTACAGAATCACAGAATCACTAGGTTGGAAAAGACCTTTGAGATCATTGAGTCCAACTGTACCCGTTCTCTACTAAACCATATCCCTGAGCACCTCATCTGCTGGTCTTTTAAATACATCCAGGGTCAATGACTCAACAGTCTCCCTGGGCAGCCTGTTCCACATCCTGATAACCCTTTGTTGTAGCTTTTCGTGGGGGGGTTGTGGTGGAGAAGGGGGGGCTGCAGGGGTGGCTTCTGCAAGAAGCAGCTAGAGGCTCCCTGCAGGCCCAACAGAGCAAACGTTGGCTGACTCAAGGCCAGACCTGCCACTGACCAAGGCCGAGCCCATCAGTGATGCTCATAGCACCTCTGGGAATCAGTTAGAAGAAAAAAAAAATGCTAGCAGCTGCATAAGTTATTTTTCTTAATTGTATTTTGACAGAAAACTAACTTGGAAAGAGTGAAATTGTAGTAAAAAAGAAAAGGCCAAGATCAATGAGTATCTGCATCAACCTCAAAAACTATCTTCAAAGGAATTTAAGTTTGGAGAGGGAAGGTGCACAAAATATAGGAAGCTATGGGTCAACTAGCAGGTTGGGAATAACCAGCCTCTGTTGAGGCAGCAGTCAGAGTTCAATAGTTTTGGAGATTTTTCTTCCTAAACACATCCACTGGTGTGGATTCCTCAGGAATCTGAGACTGGACAATACTTCACGCTGTTCTACAAGAGATTGTAGTGGGGAACAATAGTATCATAAGCCTTCCCCCTGGTGGGGACAACTTAGTCTGTTCCCCCTTTAAAGAAATGGGTAAAAGCAACTCAGTTCCAGACAAACCCCAAAGCATCACAAGGATTTTTATAAATGTATATAGAGTGGTCTGAGCTGCATTTCCGAGTTCATCTCTGATATGTAGCAGATTCTGTATTCCACAACAAAATGGTTGTTGTATGGAATGTAGCGGTATCTCTTGATGATTAAAAGTCTTGTTTAACACATGAAGCATACCCTGAGTCCTGTGTCCAGAGCTGGGGCCCCCAATACAAGGAAGATGTGAAACTGTTGGAGAGGGGTCAGAGGAGCCACAAAGATGATCAGAGGGCTGGAGCACCTGCCCTACAAAGAGAGGCTGAGGGAGCTGGGCTTGTTCAGCCTGGAGAAGAGAAGGCTGCGGGGGGACCTCATTGCAGCCTGCCAGTCCCTGAAGGGAGATTATAAACAGGAGGGGAATCAACTTTTTAAAGGATAGACAATGGCAGGACAAGGGGGAATGGGTTAAAACTAAAAGAAGGAAGGTTTAGATTAGATATTAGGGGGAATTTTTTTACAGAGAGAGTGGTGAGGGGCTGGAACAGGCTGCCCAGAGAGGGGGTGGGTGCCCCATCCCTGGAGGTGTTCAAGGCCAGGTTGGATGGGGTCCTGGGCAACCTTGTGTAGCTCCAGGCCTGAGGTTGGTGTCCTTGCCTGTGGCAGGGGGGTTGTAGCTCTGTGATCCTTGGGGTCCCTTCCAACCCATGCCATTCTATGATTCATATTTAGGTATATATTCACATAGAAGAAATTGAAGCTTGAGTTATCCTCCACTTAAATAAGTTGTTTCTATACCTGAGATGGAGTTAGGTGTTGTACCTGCCCCAGATCTGTTTTTGTGTTGTGTAACATATCAATGGGTATAGTGACCAGAAATAAGTTTTAACCAACTGTACAAATGTCTTGATTCTCAGGGTCCCCTCATCAGTTTTTAATGGGTGGGCAGGGGCACCTTTGTGCAGAGAAACCTGTGAGTTAGTGATTGCCAGGTGCCCACAAGCTAAACATCTGATGTTCAAGTTTAAGCCTCAGATGTATTGTTTTCTTGCCAGTGGCACTTCATTTTTGAAAGTAACACCTTTTAAAGATACTGAGCTAAAGAGACAATTGTAATTTAAAACCAACCTGTTTGTAAAAACATTCAAAGTTGCCATGCAGGCTGAGTTCTAGAATTTCTGCTGGTGTATTTGAAAGACTTTTAATCATGTTTTACTTGATGGAAAAGGACTGGTTTGTTAGAGAAGAACCGACCTTGGACAGTCACACAGTAGGTCCCACCTATTTTTTGGGTCCAAATTTGGATCAGAGTTGAATAATGATTGGTTTGTCTGCAAAAGAGTTTCTGGCACTCTAAAAGGAAGAGCTGCTAGGTATCTACAATATACTTTTTTCTTTGCCATCTCTGATCCTACCAGAAACAGAAGCGTTAGTTTTCCTGCAAGGAGAGCTTTCTTCACGGATTTTCTAGCTGTGTGTTAGAGGTGAGTAATTTGAAAGTAGATTTTGAGTTCTATGTTTACAACTCTAAGGGGAATTATACATTAAATTGCTGTTAGGATTCTGGACCTTACAGCTTAATCCTGCCATCTTTTTATGGTGGAATTCTTGCTTAAAACAAAGTTTGTATTTTATATGGTCATTTGGAAGGACTTGATCACATGACAAGCCTAACAGTATGCTTGTGCAGCAGAGTGTCTAATAGATTCTAGAGGTTATCTTAGCACGTGTTCAGCACTAAGCTGACATACTTCAATAGTCAGTTTGTAACCTGGGCAGAACTTTTTTTGGCCAGCCTACAGCTGTCTAAACTGTGGAAAGTTTTGCCCTGCAGGAGCTGCAGGAGAAGTCTGTAGATGTTTCAGGGCAACTCTTCAGTTTGGAGGTTTAGTTTTAAAACTTCCTTGTACTTTGGCAGCTGGCGAGTGGCTTCCCAAAAGTTAGTGTAAAGGCCACAGTGGTTCTTTACACTTTTTGCTCCTTTGTGTTAGCATTGCCTGGCAAAACAGAGGCTGCAGGAGGAAGTTTCATTTCTGGTTTTAAAGGTTGTTCTAAGTGGAGAAACTTGTAGCGCTGTAATCTCAGTGTTCACATCTTATGAGCTATGCAGAAAGGAGATGCTATTGGAGTTGGGTAGATATTGTTGTCTATAAAGGATTCTACACAAAACTTTTATTCCAGGCTGTTTAGAAGAGTTACAGGAGGTTCTCTCTCTTATCTGTTACATCTCTTTCAAAGCCTTAATGCACAGCATTTTGTTCGAAGGAAAAATATACCTATTTATCCACATCACATTACAAAAGGAATAAAAGGTTTACTAGACATCTGTAGAAAATATTAAAGTTGAGAGGGCTGGGATGGTCAGTTCTTATGTTTTTGTAGTGCTCCTCTAAGGCATTGAGCTTGTAGAGTTTTCTGAAATCCAACCACATGCTTTCCTGAAGGATGTTTTCAACTGTTTCTAATTCCTGATTGCATTTAATGTATATGTGAATGTATGAGCATGCATGGAAAATTTTATGCCCACATATCTCCAAGATCCCTTGTCCCCAATGAATTAACTGCAGAATTTGCCTGGATAGCAAAATGTGCAATTGTAATGGTTCTCTATTTCATGCTCATGTTCACTTTTTCTGTTGCTTCTGCAGGAGGTCTGTTCTATTCAGTGAAGCATTTTGAGCATGCTGAGGGTTGACCTCAGGAATCAGTGGGCTGCTGAATAAGGGAGGTGATCTGAACTGCAGCTATATCTTTTTATTGTGCAAATCCACCCTTTACCTGTGGGGCTGCCTTTTCTGATTGGTAGGAAAAAAACCCAACTCAGACTCATTTCTGAAGGCAATATTCAGTCCTTCATCTGTTCTAATGTAACTGCTTCAAGAGTAAGTACTACTTTCTCCAAGTTGATGACTATCCAATGACTATGCATTGATAGAGTGACTTCAATCCCTACTGAGAGCATAAGCATTCCAAACTAGTAACACAGTAATATAGTGGGTGCCCAGAAGGCATTACTAGCTGGGTACTAAAAGGGAAAAGAAAGTCTGAAATGCTGTGATCCTTTTTCTGTATGTTTTTAGGCAACTTGGGATGACTCTGCTCCTTCTGTAGTCAAGTAGTATTTGTTATCATAGGAGTTTAGGCTTTAAACCTCAATTATTAAAAGGACAGGAACCCCCCCCCCTATTACTGTATCTAAGTCCATAGTTATTCACTGTCTATCTCAGCAGACCTATTAGTGTGTTTCCATCTGCTTTGGAATGTGCTCTTCAGGTAATTTTTTTTCTTATGAAATAATTTTCATGAATATGGAAAGTTTGGTAGGGAACTCCTGAGGCACCATTACAAAGACACCTTCTCTCTCTGAATACCTGGTTTTGTTATCAATGCCTTGCATACAGTTTGTCTATTCTAGACTCCACCAAGGCAGCAGTCTGAGTCTCTTGAAGCTGCTCTCTGTGTGCGTAGTGAGACTAAAGAATATTTGTGACTTTCTAGAAAGGCTAGAGAACAGTTTGTGGTTGGCAATGCCAAAGTCAAACAGGTTCAAACTGAAGTTAGGAATCTAAGACAGAACTGTAATGTTTCCTGGCTTAGGAAGAGGCTGAAAATTCTTCCTTCTACTGTTGCCTGTGTAGGAAAGTAATATTTACTGGGGCACAAACCCCATAAAGAGGGATTCCTTATCCTTTGTCACAAATGGCAGAAAGAAAGGTCTAAATATCTTTCTAATCCCTGCAGAGTCAATGACCTCAAGCTTTATTTTACCTGTTATCATAGATTATTGGTAAATTCTGTTCTGTTCATGTCAGGTACCTTTCTAGAGCTGTCTTTGCAATATTTGGTCTTGTTTGGTCTAGAATCTTTGCTAAAAATGGACTAATGTAGCAAATACTTGACATTTTTTGTTCCTACTGCTTACTAGATTAATTTTTCCATTAAGTCTCCAGACACATCTCTGTCTGGCTCTGCTAAAATGCAGTGTTTATAGCACGACTGCATTTGATTCAGCTGCAATTCTCATATTTTTGTGGCTTCTGTTTCACAAATAAGGTGATATTGGGAGATCATATGCAGTTTTCAAGTAATAATGTTACTCTGTGTGTTCCAGCAAGTCTGGCCAAGTGTACTTCCTTTGTGAGACTGCAGACTACTTTATGCATAACCCTTGCCTTCTCATTCATGTTGCTTTTATTTCCTCCTTTGTCTCTCCTATTTTAACTACTTTGTGAACTGCAATTATTTCCTTAATTCCTGAAAATCACCACTGCTATTTCACATATATGTACTGCCCCTGGTTTCTGTTGTGGGCAAAGCAACAAACTTCAAATACTTCAGATACTGCTGCATTTGGTAATGACTTTGAGTAGTAGTCATCTTTCTGCTGCCCCAGATACATGGCTCAGAAGCTGGCAGTGGTGAAAGAAGATGCTTTTATTTGGTGGGATCGAAATATTCTATCATTATCAAATTAAGAAGCAAAAATTTTTGATCAATGTATTTTGTTAATCACAGTTTTTATAGTGTTTTAGATCTGTTGTGGTCAGTGGAGCAGAATCTGGCTGGAGACCTGTGACTAGCGGTGTTCCCCAGGGCTCGGTGTTGGGTCCAGTCCTGTTCAATATCTTCATTGACGACCTTGATGAGGGAATAGCATCCACCCTCTGTACCATCTGCTGATGATACAGAGCTGGGAGGAGTGGATGACACACAGGACACAGCGGGGACATCCAGAGACGTGGACAGGCTGGAGAGCTGGGCAGGGAGACACCAGATGGGGTTTAGTAAAACGAAGTGTAGAGTTTGGCACCTGGGAAGGAATAACTGCTGGAATCACTACAGGCTGGGGGTGACCTGCTGGAGAACAGCACTACAGAAAAGGACCTGGGGGTCCTGGTGGGTGACAGGTTGGCCATGAGCCAGCAGTGTGCCCTGGGGGCTGAAAGAGCCAATGGGATCCTGGGGGGCATCAGGAGGAGTGTGGCCAGCAGGTCACAGGAGGGGATCCTCCCCCTCTACTCTGCCCTGGTCAGGCCCCCCCTGGAGTGTTGTGTCCAGTTCTGGGCTCCCTGGGATAAAACAGACAGGGATCTCCTGGAGAGAGTCCAGAGAAGGGCTATGGAGATGATGAAAGGCCTGGAGCATCTCCCCTATGAGGAAAGGCTGAGTGAGCTGGGACTGTTCAGCCTGGAGAAAAGAAGACTAAGGGGGGACCTTATTAATGTCTAGAAATATCTTAAGCATGGGATGCAGGGGGAAATGGCCAGCCCCTTTTCAGTGTCTGTGGGGACAGGACAAGGGGCAATGGCTGCAAATTGGAGCATAGGAAGTTCCACACCGACATGGGGAAGAACTTTTCCCCAGTGAGGGTGAGGGAGCCCTGGGACAGGCTGCCCAGGGGGTGTGGAGTCTCCTTCTCTGGAGAGATTCCAGCCCCATCTGGATGCCGACCTGTGCAGTATGAGCTGGGGAGCTGCTTTGGCAGGGGGGTTGGACCCCATGAGCTCTGGATGTCCCTTCCAACCCCTGCAATTCTGTGAACCTGTGATTTCTGACAAAAACATTTAACTTCTGTTTTTTCAAAGTCAGGTGCACTTTTGCTCTTTTTTGTTTCACTTAACTGGTGTGTTTTGGGAGAGCTCCAATGACATTCTCATTGTCTGGGAGAATTCCTAGTATGTCATAATTTTTACTTTGCACTTTTCTCTGGAAACCTGTTTGCTCTGCATATGCAAGTATTGTAAAGTGTTCTTGCTGCATGTGAAGTTGACAAAGAATCTTTTCATCAATATTAAAAATGTGAATAAATATTGCTGTTTACATAAGAGCTTAGGAGGTGTATAATCCAATGTTTAAGAACTAGTTGAAGATTTGTGATAACCTGGATCAGTCTGCTACTCCAATGTGGATTTCCTGTTTGGATGAAGGGTTCTTGTGCTTCATTTCCTTAGCTGCAGTGTGTTTACAGTTACATAGGGTGCTGTGATTAATGTTTGTCAGGTGCTATAATACTGCTGTGATGGGAGCTATCTCAATATTAGCAATATCCAACAGAGAAGCAATGTGTTTCTGAGAAGTATAGAGACTAACTTTTAGAAAAGTCCAATGCATCTCCGTGAACAACGGTGTAGAACAATGTGCCTTCAGAAGGTTCTTCACACCTGCTGAATTTAGACCCCCAGAAAAGAGATTTCATCATGTTTAAAGAGATAATGGCTACTGTGCCTATCCATGCAATACCTCTTTTTTGGTTTTGTAATTCCTGATAATGTCTTGGTCTGGGAGTTCTGCAGGCTAATTTGCATAGAGCATAAAGTATACATGTCAGTCTAGGTACTAAGCATGGCTATGAGCTGAGCAAAAGGAACCTATATCATTCACTTATTTGTGCTCCATGCATCTCCTTTCCATTTGTGTAGCTTTACATTAGGTCAAGCCCCCAGCTGTATGTAGGATCTGGTGGTCTTTGCCCCATGTAAGTGATGAACGTCATTCACCTGTGCCTGGCTTGGAAATTCTGCATCTACAGCTATTGGCAGAGGATAGGACACATTTTTTCAACCTAAACATGATGTTGAGCTAGAAGACAGGTTGGTTTGCTCAGGTCTGGTATTTTTTGCAGAAATTAACAGTGCACCTGTAAGTAGAAGAATGGGATTTTTCTATGCAGAGTGTTTTCTGCCCCAGAACATCGTTAAAACTGTTGGTCTCTGATGAAGGAGGAAAAAGGACTCTGTGTGTGTGTGTTTAAAAAAACAAATTAAAAGAAAATACATTGATGATAGCTCTGGCAATACCTGGGCCTTAATAATTAGCTTAGGAAATATTCCTGGGAATGCTAACTGTACCCTGTACTTACTAGTTTAAGCTAGAATTGTTAAAAAGTTCTTAGAAATGGGGGGGAGGGGAAGGGAGGCAGCAGGGAATCGGTCGTCTTAGCACACCCTTGGATGTATTTAACAGGTTTTACTGTTGTGAGTTGGTTCTAAAAGGCCAAATGACATGCCCAGGTATTTCCTTTAACAACTTTTTCAGTTTCCTGAGTCTGGTATTTCACAGTAGCATTACTACCAGCGTTTAATTGGTCTCTCTTGTATATCTGGCAGTTCTCTACATCAGCTCAAACTTCCTGTTTGCATTACCTCCCACTCTCAGTAACAGGAGATGCATACCTGCAGATACTTCTCCCCCCACCCCAAACTCCATTCTTCTCCATTAAACTTCTTGTGAAACTGCAGAGCCAGTCAGGGCATTTTTTCATCCTGGTGCTAGCTAATCTTGTGCTCTTTGGCTGTGAAATTCTCAGGTTTCAGAAAAATAATTGTGTAGAATTGTCAAGCATTTTGGCAGTGCTTATGTTTAACTGTGGAAGCAATCTCATACTGGGAACATGGCTTCACATATGCACTGGGACCTGGATCCATCAGCACCTGTATATACCGAAGGGAAATGTTAATGTCAGCATCGTTCTTCATGGGCTCAGTGTTAAATCCTGCAGGAGCAATGGCCAAAGCTGCAACTTTGAACATGACTTTCCCTGAAAATGCTTCTCAGATTTTTCTTAATTGCTAGATCTTCAAAGTTTGAGTTTGTCACTTTCTCAGTAACCTAGGTTTGCTTACGAATCTGCCACTTAGTGAAGTAACATTAAACACCACTGTCAAAAGCTGATTGATTGCTGCTTTCCATGAACTTGGATGCAGGCCACCCACTGGGTAATAGATTTGCATTTGGTGCAGTTTTCCATGCTGCTCTATTTCTGGCTTCTTGCTGGTCATTTATCGGTGGTTTTGTCTACTTCTGTAGTTCTGTGCAGAGCTACATAAGGTAAATCCTCATTAGCTTCTCTCCTGTATTCCTCACCTCTGTATATTTCTAAACTTTTTCTTTGTACTCTACACCCCTAGATGTTTAATTTCTTTTTTTACTTTAGCCAAAGCATTTTGTGTAATTATACAATAGAAAAGAAATACACTGCTAAGTGAAATGGAATGGATTCCATAGATGAGCATGGGGATTGCAATCCTCAGTCTCTGCCTTCCTGCAAAACAGGAATGGTAGCAGTCATCAGGGAACCTGCAGCTTCAGCCTCCTCTAAGGATGGTCTGTGAAGTTTGCATATCAAAGCTTTTTCCAAGGGTTATACTTTTTTTAATTTTTCTTGTTAAAGTTTTGTCTTAACAAATGTCTGGTTGTAAAAACCAAGATGAGTCCCCTTTACCTCTCATGGAGCTCTTGAGAGAGGAGCAACTTTCTGCTGGGGGAAAAGCTCCGTCAGCAGGGTGTGAGCAGTTAGTCCTTGTTTCAGTGGCTATACTAGTGTCCAGCTCTATGCTGTAGCAAGTGGGGGGGATTTCCAAAGGTCTCATCTTAGGTAGTGTATGGACAAACTGCATTCTGTGTGGGTGGTGCTTTAAAATGTTCTGCAAAGATTTCAGATGAAAGCTTAGATTCTTCACCCTGTTTTCAAGGGCCATGTCCTTTGTTAGAAGGCCCAGAGGAGGCTCCTGTCACCAGAGGTAGTAAATTTACCAACTTTTTTTGTTCCTGTGAAAATCTGAATAAAGCTCCAGAAAGCTCTAAATTCTCCACTTTAGAGAATTCCCTGTGCTGGGGTGGAAGTGATCACAGTGAGCTATGTCTGAATGCAGTATTCTGTTTCTACTCCTTTAACTTGGCAAAGATATGTGATATTCACTATTAGGGTAAAATTATGTGAAGCAGCTGCGCTGACAGATAAGATTAATTATCCTTTACATTGCTGACATTAACCCTACTTGTCAGCAGGGCTGTGGGAAGAGTTGCCCCCTCATCAGGTCATTTTGAGAGCACATTTACTACCAAAACATTATTTTAAATTATCATAAGACATAAGAAGATAAAATGGAGACTGTCACCTGTGGCTTTTTATCAACACTTTAGGATGATCATATCTATCAGATTTTAGAATAGAGAGTTAAAATGTGAGTAGCTGTCAGGCTTTGGAGTTCCCACAGGGTGTATATGTCTTAGATACCCTTGTAAGTGACTTACCACAGAGAACCTGAGATGGTGTCATTGAAAAGGTCTCTGAGACTAGAAAGCTAGTCTTGGCTGTAACCACTAGGTCTGCTTTCTATAGAGATGTTGCTCAAACATGGGCAGGAAAAAATAGTGACATACCATAAGGAGTAGGATATCTCGCTGTGAGTTTAATGTGAAAAGGGTAGTCTAGCTTAATTTTGGTCTCCATTTTCTGTTCTAATAATTAGGATGGGTTAAATATTTACCCCTAGTGTTGGACTGCACCATCAGAAACCAGGACATGGACTATGCTGACAAGCAGAGCTGACCAGTGGGTCTGCTGTCGTGCACTCAGGTGAGATGAGCACGTCTGCCACCACTCTGGCTATGCTGTCTGGCTCTGGACCTCTTAAAGATGTTTGTGTCAGGGGAGCTCTGCTAGTGAAAGATGTCATGGTGGCAGCCTGGGGGTGCACAGGTCCTTGGCCTCTGCCAGTCTGGTGGCATGATGTGTTGAAGGATGCTAGTCTAATTCTTCACATGCTATGGGGAGACTCTCTGGGGCTTATGTATAGGGAGCTGGGAGGCCAAGGATGGCTCCCCAGCCTTTGTGGAGATCTCTAATAGAGGGAGTGGTGTCTGTAACTATCTAGGGTTTTGAACCTTTTGTAAATACACTGATACTAAATCCCTTTTTGAATTTCCAGTCGGGAATGGGAAAATGACAGTGTTTGGTATGGGGTTAATGCTAATCTCATCTCCTCTGTCATACTGAGGTCAATTGTAACATGAGTTTGTGGTGTTCTTCATTGATAAATCTTCATGAGGAGTGTAAGAAAAGTGCATTCAAATCTGTGTATCAAAAATTCTTTCTGGAAAGAGAAGATATCAATTATTTAGAGAAATAATATTTTGCAACTTCTAGCAGGCTGGGGTAGCCGATCCTCTGGTTTGCAACAGTAAGCTAATTAGATTTGTGAAAGCCAAGGAGATCTATAAAGTGTTAACTTGATTAAATTTGGACTGGGGCTGCCCACCTGTTCGTCTAAATATAAGTGACTCTGCAACATGAGCCCTTAGTTGTCAGAGATGGGTAAGCCAGTGAAAGCTTGCACTGAGCCCTGGCTCAGGCTGGGCTCTCTGTCCGTGAATGAGGGCAAGCCAAGGAAGGGAGAAGCCTGCAAGAATGTCTTGGCACTACTTCCTGGCTCCCACGGTGACCTTAGATACATATCACTTTATGTAATATTTGTTTCAAATGTGTATAGTCAGCTCTAACGGCTTGTTGATCCCAGCTAAGCTCTCTGGCTTGGCTCTGCTCTCCAGTGTTCTTGTTTGCTCGAGTCTAGTAAGTTATGTGGCTTGAAGCTACAGGCGTTGCCCTACTGTAAGGAAATGAATTCAAAAGCTCCATTGTGATTACATGTCGAAACAGCTCTGACTTGTTGCACTGAGGTTCCCCAACGCTGACAAGCTAAACACCTTTCACTGGGTGCAAAGCCCTGCCAAGCAAACGTGCTTCCAGACCTTACCCACAGTGCGAAGGAGCTGTCTTACAGAAGCTCTTTTTAACTGCTTCCTATCATCCTTCTCAATAGAATTGAGTCTATGTAATCTCTTGACTTAAATATTGAATCTCAATCCATCCCTGCTAAGTGGGTGACAGTTACTGTCCAAGTACTACTAATTAGCTGTTTATTTAAATGAGTTCAGCCACTAAACTTTTTTGAACGTGGCATGCTTGCCCATTGCAACTCTGGGCAAAGCTCTGAAGTGCTCTCACTAATTCCTCACAGTGCTTTTAGGCACATTTTCTCTGTTGCTGTCCTACAGATATCTTTCTCTGCTGTTTGTATCCTAAAATACAGGCTCATTATTTATTGTGCCTAACATATCCATTTTCATAGGGGGCCCTGGCTATCAAGTATTAAATATCTGTTTTGGTGAAGTAACATTATGTTTCTGCTAGTGCTGCAATGGCCTCACTGCAGTGATCCTGCATGGATTGATCTTAAACCCTTCAGGGTGCATGGCTAGCTGGTTGCTTTTTGCATGTGCATTATTTTCTTTCCCAGGGGCACTAATTTGAAGAAGCAGCCCACCTTCTGATTATAACACAGAGCAGCTTGATTGTTACTTGCAATTTAATGGTGTGTTGGCATTTGAAATTCTGTTTCAGCCCAATGTTATACATTTTACTTATATGCATTGTGTATTGCAATTTCTACTGGATTAAAAATTGTATTCCTAGTGACTTCCATGGCAATTTTGAAATAGCTCTGTGTTGCATAAATAACAGGCTCTGCAGCTGAGTACTGATTTACATCTCAAGTTGCACGATTTCTTTGTCAGGCTTATTAAAAACTCTCAAAGGGCACTGTATTTTTATATCCCTTTCCCTGCCCTTGTATCTGCAATTCAGTGTTCTCAGAGGCCCCAGGGGAACAGCAACCCTCTGCAAGCAAGGCAGGCTGACAACAAGTAGCGCTGGCTCCAAGTCCTACCCCAGTGCCTTTGCTACGATTACACCTTAGCTCTGCTCTGCAATATCCTGCTTGTTGGCTCCTGGACCTCTTCTAAGCAGGGATTAAGGGCATAAAAATGAATTGTGCAAGACTCTTCTTTATAGTGATTTTATGCTGTGGGGATTAGCTTTTTGGACCCTAAAACTTCTTTCAAATATCTCCTAAGCTGGATGTGAATTCCAGTTTCCTAAGGTAAATAAATACAACTTTCCAATCGTGTTCCATCCACCTGCCAAGATCAGGCCTATAAGGGCAGCCAAAATCTATTATTGGTCTACTCTGGTGTAAATCTTCTGACGTTAGAGGTTGAATCTGTGTGACTGAGAGTGGAATTTGGCATGTGGCCTGTGTATTTTATGTGTTATGGGTGAAATACTACAGTTCAGTCTAAATTCTTGTGACCAGATAGAGGTGGGGGAAGTGGTGAAGAAAAGATGCTTTAAAAAAAGCTCTGTATGCATTCACATAGGCATGTCAGTGTGTGCAAATTCTTTAATTGCTTATTTCTCCTTTGTATGTTAATAAGGCTACATAAATATCTTTATATAATAAAATCTGCAAATATAAATTTATTTTGAGTTATCACTTCCTTCCAGAAGAGTAGCATATTTTGGAAATATTTAATACATGTGCATGAAAGCCAGTCTGTTAATATTTTTCTCTAACATGGAGAATGTTTGGGTGTCAACTTCGCCAGTTTGTGCAGCATGTAACACCCATCTGGTAGTGGTTAAGCTGAGGTTCCATTATAATAGTGAACTGTGAGAAATAGTTGTTGGTTTTCTCTTTCTTGCTAGCTTTTATTTCTACAGCCCTTTTTTCCCTTTTTACTCTGACATCTTTAGATGCTGTGATCATCATCTTTTCAGTTGAATGCTTCTGGATTCCACCAAGAAAATCCAGTAGCTTTTTTTTTGTGTGTTAGATAGCTCTAGGTAATGTTAGAAGCTATGAATTTGAAAAATTCAATTAAGTAAAAATGACAATGAGGGTCTCCCAGAAAATAGAATTATTTTGTCTGTGGGAAGGACACTTGTGTATAGAAAAACTTAAAAATACTACTTTATTCCAAAGAAAATAGAGAACAATAGGAATGGCCACTTTAGCTTAATGATAATTCTAGAACAACAAACTCAGTTTTGGCTTGCACTCTTTAATTCTGTAGCAACTCCATTACAGCAAAATTAATTCCTCAGGATTTATATGCTGACAGTCTCTTCTCTGTTGACTTTCTTTACCCGTGTTTGCGGGTGGCTTTCTCCACAGAGCTCTAAGCAATGTCCATGGGAAGAGAAGTCTCTTCTAAACTTGGGGAACATAAAAGACAACAGCCAAGCCCACTCTGCTTAGCTGTGGTTTTTAAGCCCTGCTTGTCAGAGCACCTGAAGTCATCTTATAGGCAAGGGAGGGATACCTAATATATACTAGCAGCTGGAGCAGGTTCTTGGCCCACTGCAGAGTAACCACATGTGTAAATTGCTTGACATCTATGGAGCTTTTCATGAGTGCAAGTGAAAAGAATTTCTCTCGCCCTCTCTGATCAGTGTAAAACCAGAGTCTGAGCTGCAAGGTGTGAGAAATACAAATTCTGATCTCTCATAATGTTTTGATGGGTGGTAATCACCATGGATCACTCACACTTTGCTTTTGGCTGTGAGTCTTTGTTGTTGGGGCTTGTAAACAGTGATTGCTTTCATGAAGTTTTTTTATAAATCTTGTGCTAGTGCACAATCTAGCTTTAAGTCAGAAGTTCTTTTCTTTAAAAAGGCTATCAGGGTCTTTCTGGATCTCTGGGTGTTTAGTTCAGATTCTTAACAAATTTGCCTCAGTCTATTTTACTCTCCTGCAGGAATCCAGAATTTGGGATGATGATTGGATCTTGCTTTTCAGAGACTGAAAGCAGGAGGGAAACTGAAAAGAAAAAAAAAGTACTTCTTGAGGGAGCAGCTGTACTGGCAGCTCTATGGGGCTTCCTCTGAAAACATGGCTGCCCAGACTCTGAGATGGATGAACTTCATCTGTCATCTAAGCCTGCCTAACAAATGTGCTGAATTGTGTTGGAAGAAGGCAAAAAGCTGGATAGTTCTGGCAGAAATGAGGAGGAAAAAAAGAAAAGAAAAAAGAAAGAGCCATGTCAGAGCCCCAAAGCTGGCTTTGGCTCTGCTTTCCAATGGCTACAGGAAGAAAACATTTCTCTCTTTTAAATTTGTCTCTTGTCCTGGTGTGTTACAGGGGGTATGAAAGATCAGTGGCCTTTCCTGTTTGTTTTGGGTTTAGGGTTTTTGTGTGTGTGTGGCTTGCTTCCCCAACCCCTGGCCCCTGAAGTTCTCAGCAAATTTTAAGCAATGCTGCAATCTTCTGCTCTGGGAGGGAAAAGTTCATGTTTCAATGGAGACAAAGCTACTAAGTCTGGGAGGGCCTGACTGCATTAAAAATGAAGGTATTGTGACCTTTGTTTATCTTGATAGACATATATATAAATGGACCAAGAGTGGTTTCTCCATGCATTATCCCTCTCTGTGAAGCTGAAACCAACATCTACCCGTTCCGCAGTGCCTCACAGCATACTTGGACTTTCTTTTCCCCTCCTGCTTTTCATCATCACTAACTCTGGCTTAGATGAGTGGTGAGAATATAAAATAAATAAAAAGATACAAGGATATGAAGCATGACATCCTTTTGAACAGTGCATGGCAAGTAATGTGATTCTGGCTTATGCTGTGGAGCAGGGTGACAAAATGGCCCTGAGTGGCGTGAGAAACCCTATCCTGGGGGAAGCCGCTGCTGCTCCCAGCTCTAACCTGGGGAGGTGAGGGGTGATGGCCAGTGGAGGAAGAGGGGTGTGTGTGTGCATGCAGGAGCTGGTCCCCAGGCACTCCTGGGGCTGGTGACACACAGCAAGAGCTTGTATCTCTGAGGAGTGAGGCTTCTGCTCTGAGACCTGGCACTCTTGTGCTTCCCTAGGGAGAAGAATAACAGACAGGTGATCTGTGTGTAGATTTAACAGGGAACAGTAAGGTGTATGGGACAGACTCGTTTCAAAATCCCCTGAATAGTTGCCACCCTGCAAATTACTGTAGGCATTCTAAACCTGTGCTTGTGGAGAACATGAAGAACAGCAGAGGTAACACGAAGTTTTTTTGAATTATCTACTCAGTCTAGATTCTAAATATTAGGTTTTTTAAGAGGTGTTTTCTTCAGAATCAAGGCTAGATTTAAATATGGTGTATTGTCTACTCTGTCACTTAAGAAAAGCAGGAGATGTGTCCTCTCCTAGTTCAAAGCAATGCAGTACAGCTAATTGTTCTATGAAAGTACTGGTGTGTAGGACAGTGTGGGAATCATGAGAATGATCTGCAAGGAGCCTGTGATCTTAATGGAAAAACTGTGAAGCATGTACAACACTGTACTCACAAGTTTCCTTTGTTAGGCTTTATATTGTAATGGATACCTGGTGACCAGGGAGACTGTTTTCTGCTGCCTGTTGT
The DNA here is from genome assembly GCA_022605575.1 of Laterallus jamaicensis coturniculus. NCBI lineage: Eukaryota > Metazoa > Chordata > Aves > Gruiformes > Rallidae > Laterallus > Laterallus jamaicensis. Next base: position 966,886 of record JAKCOX010000015.1, read on the forward strand.
GGATCAGTTCCTAGCAAATAAATGATCCCCTTCATTTTGCTGTTGTGGGATTTTATTATTGATTCCCCCCACCCCCACCCGCTTTCTTTTCTTTCACAACTGGTCAGAAATAAAAGCATGAAGTATGCAAACAGATTGCACTGAGTAGATGCTAAACTTCTGGAATCAGGGTCATGCTGTCTACTTTCAGTTGTATGTATGATTAACATACAGGTATGAAATGCTAAATGACCTTGCCAAAGAATCTTACTCTTGCTAACGCCAGGAAAGGTTTGCCATCTCTTCTTTGGTTATGAAATGATCTCATTTTAAAGCCTTTCTTCTGAACTTACTAGAAAGTTCAGCACAGTGTTCACTAGAGGATGCAATTGCAGAGAACCCTTCTCCTAAGCATGTGAACTTGATCGTTTGCATTTTAGGAAAGGATTATGATGACAAATGATAAGTTAAACTCCATGTCTCTGCTTGCAAAATTTGAATTGCTGTAAGCAAGGCATCCAGCAGAGCTGTTGAACAGCATGGTGTAAGACTTGGCACTGCCAGTTTCTGCAGGTTTTGCCAGGTTCTTTCATGGCTTTTCTTCATGTAGTATGAATTTTGCCTTCCACAACTCTTTTAGAAACAAATAGAAAACTGAAAGAGTAGTGAGCAAAATTGTTTTAGTTGCCTTTGGGTTGCTGAACCACTAAGAAACCCTCAGACCTTTTGCTGTACCCCTTCCTTTAAAAGTCAGAGATTAAAATCTAGGTTTTTGTATTGTTGCTTTAGGTTTATGGATGAGGGAGAGGAAGATAGGCATATGAGCCCCTCCTGACAACCACCTACTCTGCATTTATTATTTACTTTTCCCTAAAATGAGTGTGTTGTGACACTACACTGGACAAAATGTACCTGTGGGGTTTAGGGTTTGTTGAGACTAGTATTTAACTCATTATATTGATGCATCTACCTCAGGTACAGAACCAGAACACATGTGGGTAGCTTGAGTATTTTGTGGGAAGCAGGGTACACTGTTACAGGGTAATTTCACACTGGCTGGGAGTGGGGGGCTTTTGCAACTGAGCAGAACGGGAATTCTTGCCTCTGGAAGTGACAACAATGAGTGGCCTGATGAGGGGAACTAGAATGGAGAAGGAAATAAATTTCACTGTGGCAGACTGATTTGTGGTAACCATTCTGTATCAGAATGCCAGGCTGTCTGGGAGGGGAGAACAGGTTTCATGGGGCTGCAGAGCAAGTCACATCAGACTGGCAATTGGTTGTCTGAGTTCACTTGAAACTGTTTAGTTCCTCAGATATGGTTATACTGAACCAGTGGCATTCCAAAGGATACTTTCAACAGTTCAGATATCCAGGCTCTTCTGCCAAAATAGTGTTCTTTTAACCAGGTATTTTTCTGTATATTTGCATGACTCAATGAGCATTAATTTTTTTTTGGATAATTTTCCTGTTGAAAAGGGAATAGATTTATTTTAAGTGAGAAAAGATTTTGGATGCTTTTTGCAGTTTTAATTGAGAGGGGGAAAAAACCCTCTTTGTTTAGTGGCAAATTGATGTTTATAAATATCTCAAGTGTGGAACACAAGGGGAAATGCTTAGCCTCTTTTCAATGGTCTGTGGAGACAGGACAAGGGGCAATGGCCACAAGTTCCACACCAACATGTGGAAGAACTTTTTCACAGTGAGAGTGACAGAGCCCTGGGACAGGCTGCCCAGGGGGTGTGGAGTCTCCATCTCTGGAGAGATTCAAGACCTGTCTGGACCCCTACCTCTACAACCTGTCCTAGGGAGCTGCTTTGGCAGGGGGGTTAGACCTGATGATCTCTGGAGGTCCCTTCCAACCCCTGTGATTCTGTGACATTTAAAAATTTTAAAGTTAAGAATGACTCAGTATTAAACACATATATTTTAATTTTTCATAAACTTTTCAACATGTTTGTGATTACAAACAGATGAACATGCAATTTAGTATCAAAATTATGTTGCTGGCAAGGTAACTTTTCCTTGGAGCTGCAATACAATGAGGGGTTTTATTTGTTAGTCACAAGAACTTCTACTGGTTTCAGGGACCCAGTTCTCTGACTTAATTCTGAACCTCTTGGTACTGTGAAGAGTTTAGAGCCTGTAACAGCCCTACAAAATAAAATCAAGGTTCATTATAGGAGGTCTTGTAACTATTTATTCTGTAGATTAAATGGGGCTGTTCTGTTTTAAGTCAATATCCTAGCTGTCCAGTTGGCTCAGGCAATTGCTAATAGGTTGCTTCCATCTGTAGGTGACCAGTGTGAATATTGCTGAAGTTAACAGCATTTAAAAACTATTTGGTGGCATGTGTGGAGTAAGGTTGGAAATCTTAGCCTTTAATGGACAGCTTTCAGTGTACAGTAGTTCTGTTGGCACTTTGGATTCAGGTACAGGGTGAAATGAGAATAAGCATCCTCCTGACCTTTGGATGTAACTCTGTGACTCAGGTCTTAGATGCCTTAGTGAGGGAGTAGTGTTGGCTCCCTTTGTTTTGTACCCATTTAGGAATCTCCATCTCGAAGGCCAGTTAGGCATATGTCACATGATTCCCTCTCTGTGACAGAATATTCCAGCAAGAGAGTTGTATGGTTTCAGAAGGTTGAGTACTTAAAGCAAATCCCAGAATTTTGGGCAGCTTTTTTTTTCCCCTCCTTCTTGAGGCAGCTGATTTTGTTTCCTTCCCACCTAGTAGGTGCTGGCTGGCTGGCTGTCCTCCTCTCTGCGAACAACAGGATCATGGAGTAGACATTCCTGTGTAGTCAGATCCATCACCCATCAATGGTAGAAAATCAAAGACAGTAGCACCAGCAATTAAAGCCCTTTCTGTTTGTCAGTCTGCTAGTATTTTTAGGAAGCTGATGGAATTTGGCTTGTCATCTAATGTGTTGATCTTTTGCCAAATGTCAGGTCCCCTGCCCAGCCGCCCAAGTCCCTCTACCAACTGTCATCCTCCCTTGCAAAAAGTGGAATGCACTGGAGTCGGCAACTTGATGAAGAATTAACAGCCTCTGCCAGCATGCTCTAATTAAACAGCTATATAGACAGCAGCTGTGAAAAATTCATCAATCACAGAATGTTTATTATTGGTATTAAAATACCTCATAACTAATGCACAGATTTGCATTGATTACCACCTCCTAGAAGGAACAAGTGGTGCCAGCTTACTGTGCCTGGGCATTTGGAATGTTTCTTTTGCTTGCACTGTCACTCATCTGCCCCTGGTTTAACCTAGTTAAAGGGCTGATCAGCTTCATCACAGCAAGTCAGATGTAGATCTGTAGAACTGTGATGCTGAACGCTACAAGAAACCCTAAATCCCCAGTGTCAGGAGGTCCATGAGGTGTACCTCTGTTACCACTCTTCTAGGCACATGGACCGGACTCTAGCTTTATTCACACTTGAGCAAATCAGAAGTAATATAGTAAATACCAGCTTAGTTATATTGACTAAAGGAAGGAAGGTTTAGATTAAATATTAGGGGGAAGTTTTTTACAGAAAGAGTGGTGAGGGGCTGGAACAGGCTGCCCAGAGAGGTGGTGGATGCCCCATCCCTGTAAGTGTTCAAGGCCAGGTTGGATGGGGCCCTGGGCAACCTTGTGTAGCTCCAGGCCTGAGGTTGGTGACCCTGCCTGTGGCAGGGGGGTTGGAGATCTGTGATCCTTGGGGTCCCTTCCAACCCCCATGCCATTCTATGATTCTATGACTCTCACCCATGGTTAGCTGAGAAACAAGGTCATGTTGTGGTGCCCACTTTCAGTTTCTCCTAGCATTCTGTTGCCTAATCTACCAGTAGTGGAAATGGTGTGTATGCTTTTTCAATGGGAGGTGTCCTCCTCAAGCAGTGTATGTTGCACTCAAGCTACTAGAAAACTCAATGTACAAAACATTTTGTAAGCTGTTTGAAGATGGTCATATAAAAATATGCTTGCATGCACTCACATTTGTATATATTGGTAATAGCAACATTGTTGCCTGCTTTGGAAGCAAACTTGTCCATTTCTGCTAGCATTGGAAGGACTTGAGCAATTCCAGTACAGGTGCAGTTCCAAACCACTCAAACTTTGTTTTTCGGGCCAGTAAAAGTCCTAAGGTCCCACTTAAGCCCTCAAAATCTGTGGTGTTCTGCCTAGAACCATTTTTAGTCTTCGTGCTCTAGTATAACATCCCTCTCCAAGGCAGAAATTGAGCAGAAAAGAAAGTCAAGAGGTTGTCTCCAAGGCTCTGAAGTGTGATGAGGTCTCCTGTGACCTTTAGTGTTCATGAAATGACACACATGGACTGACATGCTCAGCAAGCTGGGAATGAATGCTTTTCTTCACTAGAAGAAAGAAATGCATGAAAATACTCTGTGACACTGACAGTTTGAATGATCCATTGGTAGGGAGACTGTAAATGAGAGATCTTGGAGTGTTTTAATTTGATTGAAGAAAGTGCCTGGAATCCAGCCCTGAAATGTCATTGACTTCTCTGCTTCATCCCACCTTGATAACAGAACGATGGTTTTCTTCAAAGAGGTTGAATAGATGCCTTTAAATCATAAGATTAAAAACAAATATGAGATGTGGCAGGAATCCAAAGTTTAGATCCCTACACCATATAAAGGTCACAGCCAATACATCAATGCTGTAATAGAAACTGGTTTGTTTTCCATTTTAAATTAACTTTTAGGCCAAATTTAAGTATGCTCAGTGTGCAGACAGTTCTTATTACTATGTGGTTAAGAGGTAAATAACTGTTTTTAGTGAATAACTGGGACTTCTCATATCAACAGATGAAGACTATAACTGTCATAGAGAAGAATGGTAAAGAATCTCATTCTGCATCCTAAGTAATTCTTTAAATGGCATTCATGAGATCTGAAGGAATTCAAGCTGAGGAACCTCTTTCTCTAATGGACGTGGTGAACAATGTTCATTCTGTTAACTCTAACATGTTTTTCTTTTGACAGGCATTTTTCTTGTATGCTGACCACAGCCCAGACCTTTCTGAATAATCTGTTTACTAAGATGAGGAAAAAGAACCTGAGAGTCTGTTGTCAGATGCTTTTCTGCTTTCATGCAGCCTCAATCTTGAAGTTACTGTTGACTTGAGTAAAGGTAAGACTTCGGATTTGTTGCTTTGGATTTTTTCTCAGTAGAACAAATTTGGCATGTCCTCATGTTTTTCACAGAGTACTTCTGGCTTTGGCAGCAGCAAGACAAGGTAAAAATTAACACAGACTTTGAAAAGTTTATTGATACAAGCTTTAAATGCTCTATGTCCTCTGTGAACAACTCATGAAGATCTTAGTCATGGCCAAGATGAATTTCCACTTACGTGAACAGATGAGCTGGCACGATGTGCCCTTCTCTGTGAGTATAGTCACTACCCAGCCTTGTACCAGGAGAGAATTTGTGAGCTCTAGAGAGTACATACTGTATGTTGGTGAGGCAGATCTACTAAGTTGCTGTATGAGATGACAGTTAATTGCTATGGTAACTTATTTCTGACATAAGAATAGCCTCTTAAACTGCTCTGTCACATGTTGGTGCACAGTGGAGGGTATTGGCAGTGAACACAGTGCATCTAGATCTCAGGATAACCAAAAGCTCCATATGTTGCAGAACAAGAGGGGGGTTTAAAACATGTCAGCCTTTACTGCACTGAAGTGTTTGACTTTACTGCCATACTTGTGATATTTCTTCTATTTAAGAAGAGTAAGGAATAGTACTAATTCAGCAGTAAAGTTAATTAGCACAGACTGTAAATGTTTATTTGTTTTTTAATAGCAGCAAATGCATTATAAATGTCTCCCCTGTTTATCTATTGCAAAATCCTGCTGTTAGGGTAATTTGTTATATAGCTTTTTCTTATGATAGCTCTTGGCATTGCAAAGCAAAAATACGAATTTGGTGTTTATATGGCTGGTTACTCCACAATTAAGTGTAATAAACATGTTAAATTTTAACTAGGACTTGCCATGTGAAAAAGATTAAAAACATTACATGTTTATTGATGGATATAGAACTAGTTAACCTACTTTTTATTTATTTTCAGACATCTCATTTTGTAGACTTCTAAAATCTGAAATAATTTGGGTTTTGTAAATATGGATTTACAGCATCTAAGGTTTAAAATGTGATGATAATTCTTGGCTTTTGAGATAAAATGTAGAAAATTATATACTTGACACATTGCCTGTTAGATTGAATGCAACTTCACAGATGCTTACAAAATACTGAGAGCAAAATTCAATTGCATTTTTGAGAAAGTTACTTTTTTTTGCAAGTACTGTTTTATAGCATTATAAATGTGTCTAATAGTGTTCTAAAATTACTATTTCTCAACATTTAAACTAAAATGATGAAATCTGGTTTACCCCTTCGCTTTATACACTTTGGTGTGGTCATTCTTACATCAGCTTCAGTGTATCCTGATTAGCAATATCACTAGTTAAATTGTATTTTATGGGTCTCACTTATGTAGAAATGGAACATGTTTGTACTGAACTAGCTCTGTCTGTGAATGAAGAGCTGCTCTGTAGTCCTGCTTCAGTGAGGATACACCTTTTGTAATGAGCTGACTCCAAGTTACCCAAATGAGGAAAGCAAAATAGATTCAGGACGAAGACTTACATTATAGAAGGGAATTAGTGAGGTGTAATTTCTGCTGTAAAGTGTTTTCCTTAGAGAAGTACACTTTAGAGAAAGATGAAGAGAACTGAGAGCAAGTTTGGAGTTATAGAGTGGGAACCTTCAGTGGGTGTGGAGGACGAAGTATTTCATAAGTGACAAAAAGCAAAACAGTGTGCAGAGGGCTAGACTGGGGGTATGGTAGGCATTATGAACAGGAAGAAAAGTTATGCATGCCTACTTCAGTTTATACCAGAAAACAGAAATTGCTGTCTCAAACTGTCTTTTTTGCCTTTAGTTTTAAGTAATTTTTCCCCTTGGGTATTCTGAGAGAGAAATCTCTATTTTAATACCTTAATCAATGCTGTCTTGTTTTCTGCAACTGCACTCTTGTCTTTTCAGTCTTGATTGCTGGTCAAACTTTATTGAGCCACTTGAAATTGATTAAGGTTTTTCCAATTTTGCAACATCATCTCTGATGCATTGAATCCAGTGACCTAACCATCTTTTCAGTGTTAGTTCTGTCTCAAGAAAAGAAGTTTGGAAGATTATCCAGCTGTTCATATGCTGGATTCTATATTGGCATTATTTTCATGAAGTTGCCAATATGAAAAGCACTGAACTTTTTGACAAGAGAAACACCTTATATACCTACTCAGAGATACCGTTGGAGATACAGAAATATGACCGTAGAGGCTGGATATGATTTGCTCCCACAAAAAAAGCTAAAATTCTGGGAAGATCATAGAATTACAGGGTGTGGAAGGGACCTCAAGAGCTCCTGGGGTCCAACCCCCCTGCCAAAGCAGCTCCCCAGCTCATATTTCACAGGTCGGCGTCCAGACGGGGCTGGAATCTCTCCAGAGAAGGAGACTCCACACCCCCTGGGCAGCCTGTCCCAGGGCTCCCTCACCCTCACTGGGGAAAAGTTCTTCCCCATGTTGGGGTGGAACTTCCTGTGCTCCAACTTGCAGCCATTGCCCCTTGTCCTGTCCCCACAGACCCTGAAAAGGGGCTGGCCATTTCTCCCTGCATCCCATGCTGAAGATAGTTATAGACATTAATAAGGTCCCCCCTTAGTCTTCTTTGATGCTAGTATCAGTCTTGTTTCAACATTCCATGACTTGTTTATGGTGTTGCTTTCCCTGCAATGACTCTTGGAGTAGTGTTGATTTTGGTTTTTACTCTGTTTTCCATGGAAAATATTAGGCTCTCACCTCTGCTCACTATGCATTGGAATTAGAATGGTGGAAAATAATCAATGTAGAAATGGTGTGTATCCAGACAGTTCTGGCCTCCAGCTCCGTGTCAGGTTTCTGTTGCCTTTAGCTATGTTTCCCTTGAAATAAGTTCATCATCAAAACTTACTCAATCTATCACAAATTTTCAAAATCTTAATTCCAAAGTTTTGGTTTCATAGACTTTAAAAGGCTGAATTCCTTATGATACAAATCGGAAATATTCCCTTTAAAATAACTGCAGAATGTAATTACACAATGTGTTATTCCATGTGTTTAAGCTAAGAAAAAGAGATATTTGGCACAGATGGGAAGAATAATCATAAGCCCAGTGTTATTAAAATACCTTAATATATTTTCAGAGGGGATTTCCCATTCACATGGAGGTGTGGTTGTACTTTTCCAAGTTTGATAAAGACAGCAATGAGAGCTGAAATATTTTTAGCACCCTTATAAATGGGAATATATTAGGAAAATTTGCCTGCATGCACCTATTTCTTTTTTAACAGAATCTTCTAGTACAAGTGCTCGTTAATCCTTAAACCGCTCGCAGATTTCCTTCCTTTGATTAAAAAGTGGTGCTGCTTCTGGCCTTCCTGTGTTTGTATCCATCTCTGCAGGGTTTCTGATTTGCTTGGTACTGAGGGCCATGAAGTTCCCCCTCTCCCTGTGCAGATGGCACAAGTGTTTCTTTCCCAGTCCCTCTGGACTCGTCCATCATACTTAGAGCCTCAGAGCAACCTGGCTAAATGGTTCCTCTTTGGCTAGTGTTTAAGGTCAGTATTGCTGTGAGTTAAAACAAAAGGAGTGACATACTGAACAGTAGAGCCTGCAGTTTCCAGAGTACCTGTGATTCAGGCTTACACTTATGCAAGGTTTGAATGTCTATGTTTTATTTCTGTGTTTTCATGTATATTGCTTAAATAAAATGTTCAAGAAATAGAGAGCTGAATTAGTGATGCCCTGCTGAACAGGTGGTGGTTGAACCCTTAGATAGCAAATGAAAGAAGCACTTTCTGCTTTCAGTAGTAAAAAGTTTTATCTCCTGTTGGAAAACTCTATAGAAACATCCATCAAGCAGTCTGACAGGGAAATTAAATCGGGTTACAGCACTGCAAGAAGTCCAGATTGTGTTCCCACTGAGCACTTACAATTTGTGGTGAACTTTATAACAATTTTCTTTGTTTTTCACAAAATAATGTGGTATGGAGCTAGTCAGTGGTCACAAGAAAATCTGGGGAAAGTTCTGGAGAAACTTGGTATTCCTTAATAAAGAAATGAAATTACTTCAGATGTGGCTTTTCTTTCCTCTAGAACTATTTGTCTTCTCCTCTCCTTATAAGCACACCAATCCTGCACAAAGCACAATTTGCTCTTTTTTTTTTCCCCAACAAAAAGAAAAAACACCAAAACACCAAAACCCAACAAAAACAATTACTTTCCTGACCATGAGATAATATGCTTGTGTTGTGGTGGGTCACCATTAGCTTCCACTGAACATGGTGAGAGATGTAGCTATTCTGCTAGAGGTCAATGGATCCCTACTCTTCCTCCTCTGAATTTTACCCCAATAAATAAAGAATATCTTAATTCAGCTCACCTCAGGTATGCATTTTTACTAGACTGGCATTTCAGCAGCTATTCTTATATTTCTTTTATTTAGAGAAAACACCTTATATGCAACTAGGATCCAAGTGCTTTTGAACTCAGTGATGTTGAGACCTAGAGCCTTAGCCTGTCTTTGCTTTTCTTATCATTCCATCCTGGCTCTGAATACCCTCCAACTTGAAGCAACTTCAGACGATGCTCTAATGGCAGTGAGAAGCTATGAGTGCTTGCAAACAGGTCTGGAATTGTTTTCAAGCTTTGTGAAATTCAGCCAGTCGTTCCATTAACGTGTCAGATTTTTTAACAAAATCTGAACCCCTGTTTATATCTTTGCATGTATATAGGTATGGATGATTAAGTTAAACATTTAGTATGTGAGATGCTAGGTGTTTTAACAACAGAGAATTTAATTCCTTCTGTTAATTCTTCATTGTTTCTTCCAGAACAGTTGCATTTAACTACATAACTTAGACTATTTGAGTAATACCCATACATTCTTAGAGTAAAAAGAAAAATTAAAAAAAAAGGGAGAGAAATTCTCTTCTCTTTGGGTGTTCCTCTTACAGCAAGAGCATTAAAAGCCATTGGTCTCCAAACATCTCATTTACCTGGAAGTTAAGCTACTTTTTAAAAACAGAAATGAATGTAACTGAAAAATAAAGGAGAAAGTTTATTAGACAAAGAAGGTTAATGTTGCTTAATGAAGTGTGGCATTCTGATCTGTTTTAAAAGCCTTGTTCTTTCTCAGTAAGCAATAGGAGTAAAATGTTTCTCTTATGGGCTTCTGCTTTACACATTGCATGCTTGCCTGGAGGGATTCAAAACCTGAATAAATCTTAACTCACAAAGGATGTGAGTATGAGAAAACTCATCCTTTTTTTGGAACGGCTTAGGAGCTGACTGTTTATCTAACAAGCTGCTGCCCTGATTTTGCCACTGACACACTTTGACAAAAATCCCCTCACAGGCATTCAAAGTTGCAAAAGGAAAGAAAATAGGAAAGAAAGATGTGAGTCAATGCACAAAGCCACAAAGGTCTGCTGACTTAGGTGTTTTAAGTACTTAGTAATGATATTTAAAGCTGCAGAGCTAAAATGATCTCAGAGAACAGTCAGTAATGTTCTGATGTAATCAAACCAAATCACATCATCCCATGAGTTGTTGGTTTCTTGAGTTGTTATGTACAGGAGCTCACTCTGGGGAAGAGGGAAATCACATCTGTGGAAAGACCAAGAAGAGTACTTACAGAAATCCTAACAGACTGAAGTGAAATTTAAATAGTGCACAGGCTTTGTGCCAGCTCATAAAAGGTGAATGTGTTTTATCCTTAGATGTCAAGATTGTTGAGTGGCTGAATTTGGGAATTGCCTTTTGTTCTTTTCACTGAAGCAGCTGGGAGTTTTGGTGGAAAGCAGGTGCAGATGCTGACATAGCATCCCTACAATTAGCACTTCCCAGTGGAGTGTTAAGTGCCAAACCCAACTATGAGAGCCCAGTGCAAAAGTCCATGTTTTGCCTATGGATTTTTTTTTGTAGAAAAAGACACTGATGCAAAATGCTTTTCATTGCTGTAAGATTCCCTTTCCCACTAACTGGAGATTTATGAATATAAAATTTCATTGGATTTAAATAACACTTTTAAACTAAAGGGCTTTGGCTATCAATCAGAGAAGATGACTTTTCCTATGTCTAATCTCTTTCCCTTTTTTTATTTCCACTTTTTTTTTCAATGCCAAGATGGAAGCAGGTGTATGGAACAAACTGAGGAATGGGTCAACAGTTGAGAAAAAACCCTTTTATATCTTTTGAAACCAAATAGGGAAGAATGGAAAATAGGGTTTTCCCATTATTTACATGATTTTTTTTATTTGCACAGTTGGAAGTGAAGGGCAAAAAGGAAAGAAAAGAGATTTCCTTGCATGTCCTGGTTGTTCTCAGTTTTGTCACATGAGTTTCTTCAGCTGTTTTCTACAAGGCTAAACAATCACACTTCCCAAAGTGAGATGTCCTATGCTTGCCTTGTTCCAAGTCACAGTCGGCTCTTCAAGTTGCTGGTTTTGACATTGTGATTCTTGGATTCTACTGTAACTATTATATTCAGATTAAAATCAAAGTCTTAAAACAGGCAAGATTTTCAGTTTCTTTTCAGGTACCTGCTATGTGTGTGGCTTTTGGAAAGCACGATTGTGGTGGTTTGGCCCGGGCTGGAGGCCAAACGCCCACCAAGCCGCTTGCTCACTCCCAGAGGAGAAACAGGCAGAGCCACCGTGGGTTGGGATAAGGACAGTTTACTGCCAAATATCAAAGTGAATACAGAACAATAATGGCTTGTTACACGAACACCCAGTGCTAGCACAGAGTACCTTATTGAACCGACGCTTACAGAAGGCAACCTGACAGCAAGAACCGACCCAGCTGCACTCCAACTGTCCTAGAGGCAAAAATCCCAGCCTCACCCTTCCCCAACCAGCTGCTTTTATAGGCAAGTGGTGTCAGGTGGTGTGGAAAACAGCTTGGGCTGACTCAGCTCACCTGTGTTGGCTGATTGGGGAGGTTAACCCAGGCCTGGCCAGAACCAGGACAGCGATGTTGGTATGATTTTACTCTGTGACCGAAGCAGTTATGGGAGTTTGCCGGTGACAGTGTTAGTAAACCTCCTGATCAAATGGAGGCTTGAGCACTGATTCTGAAATGGGCACACAGATTATATTACTAAGTAGTATGAATTGCAGAAGTTAGATGCTGTAATCAAATTGTACTTCATGGTATCCTGATGATATTTTAAAAGTAACTAATGGTCTGAAGTTGACCCAGACTTGCCTAAAACTCTCAGTTGCAAGATGGAAATCTGGAAGGAGTAGGCATATATGATTTCTTATATTGTCTAGTATGGGTGAATTCAAACCACCCAAAGCATTTTTTTGTTTCTTATTTTGTTATTTTAAACCTTGTGAAAACTTGGCAGTAAGTACAAGTGGGAAAGTATGAAAGAAAAATTTAACAAATTTTAATCTTTATTTGAGTTTAAATTTCATCTGCAATAACTCAATCCTTTTTAGTGTTTTAAAAATTTATTTATTCATGGAAACATACATTTGAAAAGGTATATCTTAAATTGAAATACACCTCAGCATCTCAAATTTCTCATTCAAAAATCTTACTCCTCCTTACTTTACCCCTAGAAAAGAGTGGAGATATAGTGGGTCAAGAAATGTGTTTTAAAAAAATATATATAGAGAGAGACTTCAATTTTTTTAGGACAACTAGTATTATCTCTTATTTCCATGCAAATAATTTTGATTGGAAAATAAAATAATCTATATTTCGTTTCAGATGGTATTATTTTTACCAAATACTATTTTTTTGTGAAAACTCTTGCTTCTAGTGTTTTTCTAAACTTTTGAGGGAGTTGGGAGTCAGGCAAGAGTAAGGCAGACACACCTTTTTTAATGAAAGCTTTCCAATCAGTTCTGCTCTGCATATAGTCTTTTATCTTTTTATTTTTTCCCTGAGTAATTTCATTGTGTTTGACCTATTAACTAACACATACAGCAAATCTTTAATTTTCAGTACTTTGTGGCCAAAGATGAAAATGGATCTCAGAGAATAACTGCAAAATGAGATTTAGATTCTAATTTAAAGTCATCTTATCAAGACTACATTTCCCATGGTATAGTTATGGGTCTGATATTTTCTGCATTGGTTACGCCAGATTATTTTATGGTCCTTTGTGATTGAGAGTGAGCATGACTTTTTCTTTGAACAATTCCTTTTGCACAGCAGGGTGATTTAAATGAGTGTGACTGACATCCTCCTAATATGCTTAAGAATCTTTGGAACACTTGATCTGAAATTTGAGCATTTTCTTTTGGATTAGATGAGAAGCCAGGGAAGAAGTTGGATAAGCTGGCTATGCGAGTGTATTCACATGTCTGCTTCTCTTACATCCTGATCCAAGGTGTATGCAAACATGTGTAAAGGTAGCATATTAACATTGCTGAATCAAATGGAAAAATTCTGGCCCAGAAGAAGCTGTCACACCTCACAAGAATTAAAATGAATTGAGGCCTTTATCCACTGAATAAATTTACCAAATGAATGTACTTAAATGTTTGAGAAATATATGAAAAGATAAGAGGAGAAAAATATTGCTATGGTTGATGTTCTCTAAGATGGATCATGGATCTTGTTTCTATAAAACCCCAATTAATACAAAAAATGCTTTTCTCGAGCTAAAACCTAGAACCACTCCCCCCCTCCTTGTTTCTCTTAGTCTCCAGCAGGTACTATACTGTTTACTTGAGCTGGGACTCTTTTGCATGGAATATCATTGCCATTCCTCTCCTGAATTCCAGTCACCAATTTGATTTCCCTAATATATTTTGTATAACAAGCATGCTTCTGGATCTCTAAGCACCTGACTGTTGTATCTGGCATCATTATAATTGGAAAAGAAAAACTGGGAAAAAAGTAGCCAGTGATCAAAGCATCAATCCAACAAATGAGATGATAATCTTTTTTAAATAGTTGTCTAGCATGCCCCTTTGCTGAGTGGCAGTGTGTCCCTCAGGGTGGTAAGTGATGTGTATGTGATTAGGAGCTGCAGAATTAACTGCCCAGAAGAATTAAACGTTATGGTAAATGTGTGTCCTGAACTCCAAAACTCTGAACTATCCTCTTGCTGTACAGCAGTATTTACAGTGTGTTGCCTCTTAAAGGTACTGTGATAAGGTAATAGAAGTTACCACAGTGAGGTGGGTTGAGAACTGGCTGTTGGACCGAGCTCAGAGGGTGCTGATCAGTGGAGCAGAGTCTGGCTGGAGACCTGTGACCAGCGGCGTTCCCCAGGGCTTGGTGTGGGGTCCAGTCCTGTTTAATATCTTCATCAACGACCTTGATGAGAGAATAGCATCCATCCTCAGCAAGTGCTGATGATCCAGAGCTGGGAGGTGTGGCTGACAGGCAGGACACTGCGTTGCCATCCAAAGACCTGGGCAGTGAGAGACCAGATGAGGTTCAACAAAAGCAAGTGGAGAGTCTGGCACCTGGGAAGGAATAACTGATGGAATCACTACAGGCTGGGGGTGACCTGCTGGAGAAGAGCTCTGTGGAGAAGGACCTGGGGGTGCTGGTGGATGACAGGTTGGCCATGAGCCAGCAGTGTGCCCTGGGGGCTGAGAGAGCCAATGGGATCCTGGCGGCATCAGGAGGAGTGTGGCCAGCAGGTCAAAGGAGGTGATCCTCCCCTTCTGCTCTGCCCTGGTCAGGCTCCGCCTGCAGTATTGTGTCCAGTTTTGGGCTCCCTGGGATAAAACAGACAGGGATCTCCTGGAGAGAGTCCAGAGAAGAGCTACAAAGATGATGAAGCATCCAGGAGCATCTCCCCTATGAGGAAAGGCTGGGTGAGCTGGGACTGTTCAGCCTGGAGAAAAGAATACTAAGAGGGGACCTTATTAATGTCTATAAATATCTTAAGGATGGGATGCAGGGAGAAATGGCCAGCCCCTTTTCAGTGTCTGTGGGGACAGGACAAGGGGCAATGGCTGTAAGTTGGAGCACAGGAAGTTCCACACCAACATGGGGAAGAACTTTTCCCCAGTGAGGGTGAGGGAGCCCTGGGACAGGCTGCCCAGGGGGTGTGGAGTCTCCTTCTCTGGAGAGATTCCAGCCCCGTCTGGACACCGACCTGTGCAATATGAGCTGGGGAGCTGCTTTGGCAGGGTTGTTGGACCCCATGAGCTCTGGAGGTCCCTTCCAACCCCTGTGATTCTGTGAAATAAGTTTTGAATGGAAACACACATGTGCATACCATCAAAATAAACATGTGAACATTTGCATAGTCTGACTCCAATGAAGTCACTAGACCGTGTATTTATCTGTCTTGAGTGGTTGAAAGGGTCAAACTTCTGGCCTAATTGTAAATTGTTGAAGTTGTGAAATTTTAGACAGTTTTAAACTTGTTCAACAGCATTCCTTTAAGAGCTTGCATCCCAACACTTCAAGATGCAGAATTTCAAAATGACACAAGACTACACAAAACCAATACTAAGGCTTGTTTTGCCTTAGAGATGGCATTAGAGCTTTTTAAATTTAGGAATAGATAATTAACACGAAGAGACTATATCCTAGTCACTCAGAAAATATAATTGTGCGTGGTGTGCTTGAAGGAGGATATGCTAATGTAGCTGAATACAATTTTCTAGTGACAATATGAATTTTTCTTCAGAAGTAATACTTCAGTATTGCACCTGGCCTAGCAGGTTAAAATATTTTTGCACTGAACATCGTGATATCAATGTAGCAGCAGATTTCCCCCCCTTAATCCGCTTGCTTTGTCCACTTCTCCCATAGGACAAATGCTATATAGCTAGAACTAATGTGGATTGAAGGGGAAGTCATGTTAGCAAAGGATTATGAGTTGACTGAGCATGTGTATGTCCTTTGGTACCCCCACAGTGTGTTGGGGGGTTGCTCAGTCAGCTGAGAACTTAGGTCTAGAGTTCAGTTGGTATTTAGCACAAATGATGTCATCATACCTACAGGGTGCACTTACATAGCAGGGCTCAAGAGCTGATGCTAACCCATATATTGATGTGTAGTTTGTTAAGCCATGCATTAAGCTTATGCACTGGTAGTGTGACTAATGGTGTATTTTGCAGCACTAACTATGTTGCATTTTGGTTTAAAGCATTTAGCAAGTCTGTGAGGTGATGACCTGAGTTATTGGAGGTAGGTATGTGAATGAGTTTTTGGGACGTTCTTTCCTGAGATTCTCACATGATAATTCTCCATTTGTTCCAAAAATTAGAGAATAACTCTGCTTCATGTGTCTGGATTGAGTGCTGGGGAGTGTTGGGAATGGGATAAGAGGGAGAGAAAGCAGAGACCAATAGTGAAGAGGAAAAGCGTGATGACAAAGGACTGTGTGGTAAAGCATTATGGCTACTCAAAAAGTTTCATTAAACTTAATTTGAAAGATAAGAATTGAGCCAAAGCTGGGACTATTTGCCTGAAGGAAGTTGCTGCCTCTATGCAACTTGAAGTGTTGACAAGTTGGGCAGGGGTGTGCAATAGCTGCTAACAAGAAGCAGTAGTCGTAACAGCAACCTCACTATCAGGTGGCACCTGCACACCCTGAGCCATGAAATGGGAGCACCCAAACTCCATCTAACAGCAAGAGTTTCACATCTCTCCAAGGACTACCTCAGTCACTGTGTTTATGGCCTTTTTCACTTTTCATGTGCTCACAAAGCAACCAGAGTGCAAGGTAGAGCTGCCAAAACCTGATTTCTAGAAAGGATGGCACACAGCAGGCTGCTCCAGCCATAGAATCCAAGGAATGGGTTTTCACTGGAATTATTTTGGTTTAAAAATGTACCCAAATGCTATCTTGAAGTCAAATGCTGCTCTAAAGGCCACAGATGGGCCAACTTAAAACTGGATCCCAGCAACAGCTACAAACCTTCACTTTTCCTGAACTTGAGCCTGTGGCACCATGGCACATTTATGGTACCCAAGTAGCCCTGGCAGTGGCTAGAGAGCACATGTGCACCCACTTTCTAGATGTTGGGTGTGTGGTTTTTAGTCTGTATACGACTTGTAATTGTGTCTTTTCCCCTTGCTACTTCTCAGCTTCTTGGGAATATTTTTTCTTTTGAGCCTTATGTAGTAAAAATTCTTGTTCTGTTACTTTTAAGGTTTCTGGAGTTCTCTTGGGCTAGTTCTGACTGTTAACCTCTGTATCAGGCAGCCTGGTGTGTTGTGCACCTTCCTACTATGTTGGATGTCTTATTTCACAAGAGATAGAGCAGCCTAGCTGGCCAGTAAAGAAAAACAATCCAACCTTTCTGCAGTTTTAAGAAAAAAATCTATTGATGTGTATAAAATTTGACATCTAATGAAGCAATGCTGAATCATGTGAATATGTTGCAGCCTGTGATGGATCAGAACTGGAATGCTGACAGCTCTGAGGCATTTTTTAAAAGTTGGTAACAGTTCAAATCTCATCAGCTTCTGAGGTTTCATCTGTTTCTTTGGGAGGGTGGGATAAATGTCTGTGGACATGATGCCAGTATTGAAGCTTTAAGAAGACTTGGATGAAAATTCCTTTCTTCTTCTGACCCTATCACTTCTCACCTATTGTGGTGATATACAAATTGAATTTCAGGGCTCAGGAGCTGAAGTTTCTGCAGTGGTTGGCAGAAGTGTCGTTCCATCTGATTACCCCTGAGGTCAGAAGCACGTAATATATTCAGGGGTGTTTCTAATCGAACGAAGCCCCAAATCTCTGAGTGTTGTAGACAGCAGCTGGCCCCAGCAGAGACTAACAGATTTGCTGAGAACCTGCAAAGATCTTGGCAGCATGTCAACAAAGATACTGCAGGGTTGCTAGATGCCAGGAAAATGAGATCTTTGGTTTGCAGCAAGGAAAATGGTATTTAGGGAGGATGGGATGTAATAAATTACAAGAATAGCACTGCAAACAAGTCTCATCCAAAAGTATTAGAGATTGTGACTGGAGTGGGAAAGTTGTATACCCATTTTCATGCAAGGATGAAAAAGCTGAAGTGGAAGCAGTTGAAAAAAAAAGTGGGTTTTTTTATAGAGGTAGAGTATTATCAGAGCCAGGAAAAGTAGTAGCTAAATTCTGTATAAGAGGTTTTTTTTAAAAGAAGTGAAGGATGAAGGGAACAAAAGCAATGATGGAGAAAGGGCTTAACTGGCTTAAAACAATGGGAAAGGGAAGAATGGAGGCTGGATGGGTAAAATAGAGATGTTTGTAGAGAAAAAGATTGTTGTAGATTTTGCAAGGGCTTTACTATTTTCCTGGGATAAGGCAAGAAACTGAGTTAACAGCATCAGGAGTTTCTAGCATGCAGTTTCCAACTATAACTTTAGGTTTACTCTGGCCTTGTATTTGTTAGTGATTTGTTCTGGCAAAATATGTGGGTATTTCTGTGAAAGCTTCAGGAGTTGGAAATCATAGCTGACCATTTACCTCATCAAGTGTAATGGTGAATGCCTCAGCCATGCCTGACCCTTTCATGTTTTCAGAAGATTTTATGTCAGTCTACAGAGAGCTGATGGCATTCTTGTATGTTCTTCTTTTTCCCTCACAAGAGTTTTAGTGAAAAAGGTGCTCTTCAGAGAGCCTGTCTAGAATTAGTGTGTTAGTGAAGCAAAATTGTGGCATTTAAAGAGCCAGCTTCACAAAGAGAGAACAGATTCTCATCTAATCAGCAAGTTGAACATGACACAGAGAAAAACAACCCTAATGGGGGATGCCTGTGTGGAAAATTTCTGCCCTACATGACAGGTTTTAATCAGTGTTCCACAAATTCGATTTAAATTTATTTCAGAGAGATTTCCTCTTTGTTTACCTGGTATAGCAATCCCAACTACTTATCACTGCTCTTAGGGCTTGATTTGATAATATTCTCCCTGATTACTTTATCAGGTTAAGGTCTATGGGTTATTGACAGCTCTGTGCTAACTAGGCAGCTTTGATTTCCTGGTAGGATGCCAGCAGAGGGGAAAGCAGCTGCTTGTTGAGATGGGAATAATAAAAACATGCCAACTGATACCATCTTAAGAACTTTTGCAGAACTGAAAAAGGCCATTAGCAGCTCAGAATCCCTCAGTTTCTTGCATCCTTGTGTTCCAAGAGAAATGATGTGACAGACAGGATGCCATAGAAAATGCAATGCAGTGGGTACAGTTGGAAATGCCAAATGAAAGGTGGGGTGAAAATCCAAACTGCAGACTATTAGTAAAATACATGGGTAACAAGCAGTTCCTGCCTGATATGTGGGTCTATTTTTAAATAGGAAACACTATGGGCTGGTTTTAGAAGTACTGAATGGGCCAAATACCAACTTCTTTCCATACCATCAGCCTACTCAGAAAATAACAGCTTTAAAAGTCACAAAAACAGAGAGGTTTAAGCCACTAGTTATACAGGCCTATACAGAAATTTTCTACCTATTTGTGCTTTGTTCTCTTTTCCCTCAGCTCAACTTCCCCATTGACACTGAGCTGTAAAGCATCACCTTCAGCAGAGGTATTGCACTTCCTTTAGTAGAGTGCAGGACCTGGGATTGGTATAAAGCACAAGAGGTAGAGATCCACAGAAGTGTTTCTGGTGACAGTCTCCATGCAGGCAATTTTGAAGTAGAAAAGAAAAAGCTCTGGAAATCTCTGAACCCTTAGGCATAAACTTCTCTTTTTCAAGATCCTGTTAAAATAGGGAGCCAGTGGTAGCAGACTGGTCAATGCGGCTTCAAAAGCTGTGGGGAGCTTTCGACAGCAGCTGTTGTGTGTCAGAAGCCTATAAATTGACTTCCTGCCACAGGAGGCCTCCAGCTAGTTCAGCTGAAGAGTTACTGGGGGGGGAAAATCCTTGCCCTCTGTTTTACAAGTAGAGCAAATCTATCGAAGGCTGTGCCCAGGGCTGGGGAGGAGTTTGAGCTGGTGGATTCCTCGTGCCAGCCAAGATCATCTTGATGAATAAAACTGGTGTGGGTGGAGACAAGACAATCAGTGTCTTGTTGAGGATGAGGGAAAGAAGGAATTCTCCTTTGAGTAATACATGTACATGTCCATCAAGTTCTCTGATTTTAAAAACTCCTAGGTGAGAGCTCATTTCTTTCATCACATCTCAGAAAGCATCAAACATGATCTTTGATTTCCCCCCCCCCCTCTTTTCTTTGTCTTCCAGGCAGCTATATGCTATCACCTCTGTGCAGGGTGGATGCATGTTCCCTTTCTAATGTTAAATTCCCCTTAGAATAATCCTTATCTACCAGTTTTGGATCCGTTGTTCTCCAAGAGTATTTAGTTTCCTTTAAAAATTGTAGTTTCGCTGAATCAACAACCTAATAGGAATCTCTGGCAAAGGACTGGGTTTTGGTGCACTAGGTGTCTCAAGATTTAGTAGCTTCTATCATTTTTGTTGGAACGTGTTATTTAGTTAAAGTTTAACTCCTGAGCTGCTGAAATCAAGCCTCTTGCGTGATGAAGCAGCCCGTTTTCTGCTGAGAGTGGTATATAATGATCTCAGAAGCCTCTACCTGGCTCCTGTATTGCTGAAGTTTTCCTCTACTCATTCAGCATATCACTGCCCTTCATGCCAAGACCTAGGACCAGGTTTGAACTCATTTAGGTTAAAAAGTGAACCTGAATATGCTGTTTCGTACCAAGAAGAGTCATTCTTTTGCATATCTGTGGTTTTCAAATACAGTCATGAATTCTGAAATGAGGAGGAAAAACCCACAATGAGATATTTTGAAAGTTTATCCTGGCCTGTATCCATCCTCAATTCCTTTGCTGTGCAGAATAAGGGTATGTTAGTAGCAAAATGGGAAATACAAAAGCAAGCTGAATGTTCAAACTTCTGGAGATGTTTTGAGCTTTGTGGAAGTTGGTAAAGTGGAGGAAATGTTAACTTGATTTAGAAAAACAAAATGCAGTGGCTGACTTCTTAAAAGCACTTTGGTTTGATTTTTATTTACATTATTTTTTCATCATCACAGATCCTGAAATTGGATTTAAATGATTGTTGAATAAAGGTTTCTGACCTTGGTGACTTTTGGGCTTGGGAGGGTAAAGCCTTAAATAATGCAGGGGAGGAAACAAAGAGTTGTAATTTTAAACAATGCTTATTAGAATTGGAGTCCAGTGTGCACACCATCAGCTTTACCTGCTTATTAGAACCTTCTCTAGAGCTCTGATAATTTCTTTCCCAATCGTTGAGTTCAAATACATACAGCCATAGAGTCCAGCTATAAGTCTTACAGACTTCTGCCATGTCTGTCTCACTCTGTCCTACCGCGGGTGGCCATGGGGGCAACGGGAACTATTGCAAAGATTCCGGCTTGCACCTCAGGCATTTGTATACAGGGCCTATTCTGCCACTTCCTGCTTAAGGCAGTGGGTTCAAACACAGTCTGTGTGGCCTGTCAGCGCATCAAGGGCCAGGGGATCAGGCCCAGTCAACATGGGTTTACAAAAGGTAGATCATGTCAGACTAATCTCTTCACCTTCTATGACTAGGTGACCCGCTGAATGGACAAAGGGAAGGCTGTGGATGTGTCTACCTGGACTTCAGTAGAGCCTTTGACACAGTTTCTCACAGCATTCTGATTGAGAAACTGGCTGCCACTGGCCTGGACAGGTGGACCCTCAGCTGGGTTAAAAACTGGCTGGATGGTCGGGCCCAAAGGGTGGTGAATGGAACAAAATCCAGCTGGAGGCAGGTCATGAGTGGCGCCTCCAGGGCTCAGTCCTGGGGCCAGTTTAGTTCAACATCTTTATCAATGACCTGGATGAAGGGATTGAGTGTTCCCTCAGTAAGTCTGCAGATGACACTAAGCTGGGAGGAAGTGTTGATCTGCCTGAGGGTGGGGAGGCTCTTCAGAGGGATCTGAACAGACTGGACCCATGGGCTGAGACCAATGGCATGAGGTTTAACAAGGCCAAGTGTAGAGTGCTGCACATGGGACAGAGCAACCCCACGCAGCGCTACAGGCAGGGGGAGACTGGCTGGAGAGCTGTCAGGCAGAGAAGGATCTGGGGGTGTTGGATGACTGCAGGCTGAATATGAGCCAGCAGTGTGCCCAGGAAAGCCAATGGCATCCTGGCTTGTATCAAAAATAGTGTGGTCAGTAGGTCTAGGGAGGTGATTGTGCCCATGTACTGGACATTGGTGAGGCTGCACCTCGAGTGCTGGGTCCAATTCTGGGCCCCTCACCATCAGAAGGACATTGAGGTCCTGGAGCGAGTCCAGAGAAGGGCAGCCAGGCCGGGGAAGGGGCTGGAGGGCAAATCCTCTGAGGAGCAGCTGAGGGAGCTGGGGGTGTTCAGCCTGGAGAAGAGGAGGCTGAGAGGAGGCCTTATCACCACTTACAACTACCTGAAGGGAGGTTGTGGAGAGGTGGGTGATGGTCTCGTCAGCCAGGTGACAGGAGATGGGACAAGGGGCAATGGCAAGAAGCTGGGCCAGGGCAGGGTCAGATTGGACATTAGAAAAAAATTATTTACTGGAAGAGTTGTCAGGGCCTGGAACAGGCTGCCCAGGGAGGGGCTGAGTCACCTACCCTGGATGTGTTCAAAAACAGGGTAGATGAGGTACTTAGGGATCTGGTTTAGCTTAGGATGGGATTGGTTGGACTTGATGATCTTCAAAGGTCTTTTCCAACCTTGTGATTCTGTGGTCAATCCGTGCTGTTGTCAAAATAATTATGCAAAGGCAACCCCCCCCCCTGCAATTCCAGACCCTCTTCAGTTGATTTCATATTAGGGGAGGGCATAAGGTGGGGAATGATAAAACTTCTGTAATATGCTGTGGCAATTTGGTCTGTGGGGAGATTTTATTGTCTGTCTCTGCATGTGTGAGGGATAATGTCAGGGTAGGGTTCTGAACCCATCAGGCACACAGGCCAAGGCTTATACACAAGCTCTCCTAGGAATCCCCGGTGTCCTCCTCCTGTACAATTACCTGATACACACATTGGAATGGTTTATGCATATGTAAATACAGAATGCTCTCATACAAAGTGTATGGATATAATTTAGACAGCACTGTTGAATTTTTGGCTCATATAAGCAGATTCTGTGGCCTGACAGGATTACTCCCATTGTTTTTGCTTATTTAGGGCCTGTTCCTACTCCCTTTGAAGCCAATGGCATAATTCCCAGTAATGTTTAGTGGTGCAGGGTCAAGTCTTTAAGGATGATAGAATTGGATGTTGGAGGCCCCAGTTGGTGCTCACTGAAGTACACAGGGGTTTCCCCAGTTATTTCAGTGAGCAAATTGCCATTATTTCATGCAAATAACTTTTTTTTTAAAAACAACTTCTGTAGAGATGGTATTAGTGTTAAACTTCAAAAATAAGAAAGTAAATCAAGAGACTTTCTTTATTCTGGCTGATACCACACACTTTTTGTAACACTAAAACATTTAGTTCAAGTAAGTTCCCAGAAGTTTGGAACAGCCACATCCAAAAGCAATGAACTTTTTAAACTGAAAAGGATATTTTCAGTTACTGCCACATCTCCTGTGATTTCTGAATGCATTTCATTTCTACTGTTGCAAGAAGAGCCATTCTCATGGCATCTCAGCCTTCATGATTTTGGTCTCAGCTGGTTTGACCCCATAGCATCTGCAGGGAAAAGGAGATGTTGAAGAGAAGTGTTGTAGCTGCTTTCAAACAACTGCTGGCTCTTGCTATTATCAAAGGCTGCTACCACTTAGAAATATTGCAGGTATTTAAAAAAAAATAATCTGTTTCTCTTCTGATATGCTCCCTGGCAACCCAAGGAGTTCCCTTTAGTTCTGAAATTGCCTTCACCTACATGTCTTTCATGATACTGGAAAATTGCCAAAGCTTAATAATTTTTAAACTTAGGCTATGGTACTTTAGGCTTCCTAAGCTAGGTCTCTAGAGAGATACAGTAAAAATACAGCAGACTGAGCCTAGAACTATAGGACACTACAGGACATTTTCTCTTTCTTTGGATCAACACATCTCTTGACTCAGGGCATGCAGGAGAGCCCATCTGTCTTCCCACAGTTCTAAATGTAAAACACAGAAGGACATGAAATGTCTTCAGTGTATGTTAATATTCTATTTGGATACTGCTGATCTCTACTGGGTTGCTTTAACTGAAGGACAGAAAACAATTGTCCCATCTTGTTTTCTTCTGTTTAGATCTGCTCAGATGCAGTTACAATAGATGTAACTATATAGGGCAGTTTAAATGATGTTACTAGCTAGACAAGGGGGAATGGATTAAAGCTGAAGGAGGGAAGGTTTAGATTAGATATTAGGGGGAAGTTTTTTACAGAGAGTGGTGAGGGGCTGGAACAGGCTGCCCAGAGAGGGGGTGGATGCCCCATTCCTGGGGGTGTTCAGGGCCAGGTTGGATGGGGCCCTGGGCAACCTTGTGTAGCTCCAGGCCTGAGGTTGGTGTCCCTGCCTGTGGCAGGGGGGTTGGAGCTATGTGGTCCTTGGGGTCTCTTCCAACCCTTGCCATTCTATGATTGTCCCAGTCCTTGGCCAGATGCAATTTGGTCTTTCCTAGTGTACAAGTTATCTTATCTGTATGACATAAGCTTCTTTAGGTCTGTGTACAACACTTTCCTGGCATATCTGCCAGTCCTTTCACAGGAGTGGAGCCCAATAACCTAGATATATCCTTCCCCTTTCAGAGGCAGCATTTAATATATCTGGCCTTCCTATACTATAAATGAATATATCCTAGAGTCACAGCTTATGGCTACATTGTTTAGGGTCACACTTTAGATAATATGAAAAATAATGAGTTTTGGAATCTAATAAACACATTAAATAGTTCCATGTCCCTCTCTTATTGCTACTCTTCAGAATTATCTAGGCCTAGGACTCCAAGATACCTGCCTTCTATATAACCTGCACATTAAAGAAAATACTGCAGTATGAGACAGGCACAGTTCTAGGTATTGTCAGTTAAAATGGTGATTCTGGCTACTTGTGTTAAACTGCAGACTTATGTTAATCACAGAATCACAGAGGTTGGAAGGGACTTCAAGAGCTCATGGGGTCCAACTCCCCTGCCAAAGCAGCTCCCCAGCTCATATTGCACAGGTCGGTGTCCAGACGGGGCTGGAATCTCTCCAGAGAAGGAGACTCCACACCTCCTGGGCAGCCTGTCCCAGGGCTCCCTCACCCTCACTGGGGAAAAGCTTTTCTGCATGTTGGTGTGGAACTTCCTGTGCTCCAATTTGCAGCCATTGACCCTTGTCCTGTCCCCACAGACACTGAGAAGGGGCTGGCTGATTCCCCCTGCATCCCATACTTAAGATAATTGTAGACACCAATTAGGTCTCCCCTTAATCTTCTTTTCTCCTGGCTGAACAGTCCCAGCTTATTCGGCCTCTCCTCATAGGGGAGACGCTCGAGGCCCTTCATCATCTTCATAGCCCTTCTCTGGACTCTCTCCAGGAGATCCCTGTCCTTTTTACACCAGGGAGCCCAGAACTGGACTCAACACTCCAGGTGGGGCCTGACCAGGGCAGAGCAGAGGGGGAGGATCCCCTCCTGTGACCTGCTGGCCACACTGCTCCTGATGCCCCCCAGGATCCCATTGACTTTCTTAGCCCCCAGGGCACACTGCTGGCTCATGGCCAACGTGTCATCCACCAGGACCCCCAGGTCCTTCTCCATAGTGCTCTTTTCCAGTAGGATGTCCCACAGCCTGTACTGAAATGAATGGTTGTTCCTCCCCAGGTGCCAGACTCTCCACTTGCTTTTGTTGAACCCCATCTGGTGTCTCCCTGCCCAGCTCTCCAGCCTGTCCAGGTTTCTGGATGGCAGCGCAGTGTCCTGTGTGTCAGCCACCCCTCCCAGCTCTGGATCATCAGCACTTGCTGAGGGTGGATGCTGTTCCCTCAGCAAGGTCGTTGATGAAGATATTAAACAGGACTGGACCCCACACCCAGCCCTTGGGACACCACTGGTCACAGGTCTCCAGCCAGACTCTGCTCCACTGATCACAACTCTCTGGGCTCAGTCTGACCGCCAGTTCTCAACCCACCTCAGTGTCCACTCCTCTACCCCATGCTCTCTCAGCTTTGCTATCAGGGTGTCATGGGAGACAGTATCGAAAGCCTTGCTGCAGTCAAGGTAGATGGCATCTACTGCTCTCCCTCCATCCACCCAGCTGGTGATGAGATCATAGAAAGCTATGATCAATGATTTGTATTTCCTGGTCAAATATATGTGTTTGGTCTCAGGCAATGGTAAGTTTTTTAACTGAATAATTATCTGATCTACTACAGAAGATGGTAATGGATTTTAATAAGGAATTACCTTTTGGTTGTAGTGGACCATTAGGTGTTTGTTCACAGAGACACCCAGGGAGTTCTAGGTAATCTGAATGCAGAGCTGTGGGAAGATGTGAACCACCTAGGGCTGTTGGGATCGGTATTGCTGTGTTGTCCTGGGACTGGACTGCATGTCCAACATACTGTCACCCTGCAGTCAGATGATGGATCTTCTGGGAAATGTGCAAGCCACTCCTGGAATTTCTCATCCTTTTATCTCTGAGGTAGTGCTGTCTGTGTGTGGCTTTCAGCCATGGGCTTCACAGATTTAAGAAGACTGTGTGCTTTTGGACTCTGCCAAGAAAAAGATCAATTTCATTTTCATGTTTGTATTTGATCATAAACATGAAAGTGTGTTAATAGTACAAGTATGTATATCCATAATGAGAGTGTATTAGTATTTAAGCCTGCAGCAGAATCCCCTATAAGAAGTTGAGTAACCTGAATGTAAAGATTGCAAGAGTGAATACAAAAAGATGTAGTGTGTATATTTATAAAAGGAAATTCTTTGTCCAGACGTCCCCCTGTGCTCGTTGGGGAATGTCTCTGATGGCTCTCTGAAATTTATGTAACTTCAAATGAAATATATGATACAAACTCCTCCCCCCAGCCCAGGGCCAAGAAAATTAGTAAAGGTACTTAAACTGTACAACAGCATCACTTAACTGCTTCAGTTGAATTGTATTATGAATGAGCTATCACAGAAGCCTCTGGGGAGATTCCAGTTGAGCAGTTCGATGTGGGGGGAAAGCTGCTTTTCTTGGTTCTGTTTTAAATATTATTTTCATATTTGCACTGAAGGAGAGAAGCAGTGAAGGAGATTAAAGCCACAATGTTAGTCACAAAAATCTGCTACAGTAACAGTGATACCTTATCTACACTAATGAAGGATGCTTCTTGAGAGTAGCCCTGCTGAGAAGGACCTGGGTGTCACCGTGGATGAGAAACTTAACACGAGCCAGCAGTGGCTCTTGCAGCTCGCAAGGCCAATGGGATCCTGGGCTCCATCAGAAGAGGGGTGGCCAGCAGGGACAGGGAGGGGATTGTCCCTCTCTACTCTGCCCTCGTGAGGCCCCATCTGGAGCACTGTGTCCAGATCTGGGGCCCCCAAACAAGAAAGATGTGGAACTGTTGGAGAGGGGTCAGAGGAGGGCCACAAGGATGATTAGAGGGCTGGAGCACCTGCCCTACAAGGAGAGGCTGAGGGAGCTGGGCTGGTTCAGCCTGGAGAAGAGAAGGCTGCGGGGGGACCTCATTGCAGCCTGCCAGTACCTGAAGGGAGCACACAAACAGGAGGGGAATCAACTTTTTAAAAGGGCAGATAATGGCAGGACAAGGGGGATGGATTAAAGCTGAAGGAGGGAAGGTTTAGATTGGATATTAGGGGGAAGTTTTTTACAGAAAGAGTGGTGAGGTGCTGGAACAGGCTGCCCAGAGAGGGGGTGGATGCCCCATCCCTGGAAGTGTTCAAGGCCAGGTTGGATGGGGCCCTGGGCAACCTTGTGTAGCTCCAGGCCTGAGGTTGGTGTCCCTGCCTGTGGCAGGGGGGTTGGAGCTTTATGATCCTTGGGGTCCCTTCCAACCCTTGCCATTCTATGATTCTGTGATTCTATGCTGACATGTGGACTAATACTGAAAAGTTATAGTGTTTGTCCAAACTGATGGAGCTGATTTTCATTGTGTGCTGATCTGTTGTTGTTGTTCTTTGGCTCCTGATCCTGTAAAATGTACCCAAGGAATGTAAATTCTGATTTAGTAAGGCTTTGTACTCTACTTTGCACAGGGTTGAATAGCAGTATAGGGAAAGAAATGCCAAATCAAGCCCCACTGAGGATGTAAAGTGTCCCCTGTTTTTAGGGCAACAAAGGTCATTGTAACACAGTCAGAAAGGAAAGGCAAAATACTTTAAATAAAGACTGTAACATAAGATGTGGCCTCAAGTTGTGGTGGGGAGGTTTAGATTGGATATTGGGGGTGGGGGAAAATCACAGGAAGTGTTCTCAAACACTGGAACAGGCTTCCCAGGGTGAGTTCAGCATCCCTGGAGGTGTTAAAAGGATGTGTAGATGTGGTGAACATGGCCTAGTCGGGGGCTTGGCAGTGCTACATTAATGTCTAGAGTTGATCTTCAGGGTCTTTTCTAGCCTAAATGGCTCTGATTTCAACACTAATGAGTCTCTCAGCTGCTGATATCTGCTGCCACTCAGATGTATGTGCAGAAACAAATCAGGGGAATGTTCTGTCTCACTTGGCACTAGGAATGGCTGAAGACATTGGGTGCAGAAAATGTCCATAAGTTGTTAACATGGGGTAGCTTGCAGAGAACAATTTCTTGATCTCAAGTAGTAGTGGGTCTTTTATAACTTTGTTCAGGTTGTTCTTTGGAACTACCTAAAATTACTATGTCTGATGTACAATAAAATAGAAGTGTAATCTGTACTAATTTTAAAGATTATTTTAAAATAGAATCTAATAGAACATTGTAAAATCACCATACTTACAGACCCACTCTTTATGTAATGGCAAAAGCTGAAAAAGTAATCAAGACAGATAGAGCACAGATGCAGAAGTCATATGAAGAAAAAAAACTTGGTTTTGATTTTTCCCTAAATCAATCTTATTTAGTCAATGCATGGCAGTGTTCAGTTAGAGTGGTGGCACTAATTGAGATTGAGGTTTAGGACAGGCCAGAATTATCTAGAAGAGTTTCTCCTCTTCTTGGTGCAAAAAGCTTTTATGCAACATGAGTGAAAAACCAGGACAGATGAAAGATTGAAGTACTCATCCCATGGCAGGCTTTGGTTTTGTGAAAAGGTGAAAAGCCTTGCAACTTTGGAGGAATAACCATCTGTATCAGTACAGGCTGGGGGATGACCTGCTGGAGAGGAGCTCTGTGGAGAAGGACCTGGGGGTCCTGGTTGATGACAGGTTGGCCATGAGCCAGCAGTGTGCACTGGGGGCTGAGAGAGACAGTGGGATCCTGGGGGGCATCAGGAGGAGTGTGGCCAGCAGGTCAAAGGAGGCGATCCTCCCTCTCTGCTCTGCCCTGGTCAGGCCCCACCTGGAGGGTGAGGGAGCCCTGGGACAGGCTGCCCAGAGGGTGTGGAGTCCAGGGGGTTGGACCCCATGAGCTCTTCCAACCTCTGTGATTCTGTGATACTGACTGGATAATGGGGTTGAAAGAGAGTTGTGGTCTCCATGTTTTCAAATCACTTTCCATAGGAGCATCTCCAGTCAGCCCGATGACTTGCTAATTTGCTAATTGCATGCAGTTCTTAAGGAGATAGGTGAAGAACCCTTACCAGGACTGTGAGTAGGTTTGAGTTAGGCATCAAGCAGAGCATTGCTGGTCACATCTGCAGAGGATAGATTCTGGGCATGGCTAAAAGTGAAGCTTTATGGATCCAAGACCTTCAGTGATGAAATGAATGTCTGTGAATTTCACTGAATCACTAGGGAAGCTTGGATCCTCCTCTTTCTTTTTGGAATTGAAAACACCACCTTATATGCCCAATTCTGAAGATCTGTACCCTTCATTTTTGAATGGGAATGGAATAAGAATAATAAATCTTCTAGGCCTTGCCTCGACAGGGCAGAGAAGGTCTAAGAGATGGCATCTGAGAACAAGATGATATAAGGATTACACCAACCAGATTCTGCAGCTCCCAGGGGAGTCTGTAGGAGTCAGATCCTCCAGCTTCTGTAAATGCTTTCTAAATAGTGTAGAGGTAATAAAATGCATAAATAATGTGTTGATTTAAGAAGCTGATTATGGGTACCACTGTGAAAACTGTCAAAGACAGCAGATCTATAAAAGCTGGATGCTGGGTATTGGTCAGATTGCTTCAGTATCAAGAATGATAGAAAAGGCTGCTGCCCCCAGGACTGGTTTGAGGATAGGGAAATTCCATAAGCACCTAACGAGGTGTTAGCTAGAGGCATTAATGAGCAACAGTGCACTTGAAAAGATTAGGACATGTCAGAAGAACATTTAGCCTGTTACTTTTCAAGAAAATACAAAGACCAGAGGACAAATGAGCTAAAGGTTAGTGTGGAAATTGGAGAAATGCTGATTTAGTGATGAAAAGGGGACAACAAGGAGAGAGCTCACCTAAGAACATAATTTTTCAGAAATAGACAGTGAAGAGACATATTCAAACTCCTTGAACTCTGTGGTAGTTAGGATTCTATATAATTTATTTCCATATCTTTCTGTTCTGTAAGCAAAATGGGGATGGATTTTCCTGTGAACTAAAGCAATGCACTTGATTCCTCAGACCCAATCTACTGACTTGGTCAGAGTTAGTCACTGGGTTGCCTTGAGAAATGGGAAAGATGATCACTTTAAAGTGTAGAGGTTACAATTTTCTGCTTAAATTAATTTGCTGACTAAACTGATTTTTCACCCATTTCTGGGATTTTATTTTACTCAGTTAACCCAGAGGTTGAACTTAGTATCTTTCAGGGAACTTGATATAGTCTTTCACAGCTTTTATTTTTTAATTGGTTTGGTTTTTTAATTCTCTTTTAGCCATCATCCATTGCTGTATTTTCAGAGATGTGTAAGTAGAGTAGATACTATGACCTATTGCTATTTTGCAGCTAAAGAAATCTTTTGGAAATAAGGAGTTTCTCTATGGGGCCAAGTTCTAAATTTGGTCTTGGCATTTTTCAAGAAGCAGCCCCTGATTTTTATAAAAGAATAACTATTTATCTTTTAGAACTTAATTTGAAAGGTCAATTACAATAATGTCCTTAATTCTTCCTGATAGTTTCTGATTTAGTCAGATATTGACTGCTTATTCTAAATCACGAACCAATAATCTCATCTTGATTAAACTTTTCTGGCTGATTCTGCTAAGTTTATATGCTGAGGCAGCTTTCCTCACGACTGGCCACTCTTAATTCACTGGGGTCCCTCATAATGTGGTACTATCAGCACAAGCAATACAGCAAATAACTCAAAGCCGTGTTTGTTATGGTGTGGAGGGTGGAGAGGAGGCAAATTGTTTTTTCTAGCCAAACTGAAGTTTTTTAAAAGATATTTTCCCTGTGTGTGTGTGTATATATAGATATATAATTTTCTTTTTAACAACTGGAAAGGGATATTCCATGAAACACTTCTGAAGCAAAGTTGCCTTCCCAGTTGCTGTTTTTATGTTATTTTGAAAAAAGACACCCCTCCACACACCCCCTGAAAACCAACAAAACCAGAAGAACCCCCAGAGCTGTACCCCCACAAACTGTGTTGCCCCACTTGATGTTTGGCAATCCTGAGTTTTAGTTTTCATTTTAGGTTAGGAGGATGTGAAGTTTTCTACTTCTCTCCCTTATTTCAGTGAGAAATATCTCTCTTACATCTGATCCCAAAGTGGTAAGAGAGCAGAAGTAAGAATAGCCTCAAACTCCTTATCCACTGGAATGTGCAATAGCAGCAGTGCTTCAGTCTGTGAGGCTTGCTGGGTGCATTAGCATTTCCAAATTTTCCATAAAATAGCATTACAGAGACTACAGTTTTCGTTTTTCTTGAAGTATAAGCTGATGTTATTGTCTTGATCATAGTTGCACCAATTAAGGGTAAAGATTACTTTGATGCTGTAGTCTACTTGAAAATGACCAAAACCTGACTTGCACCAAGAAACTGGTGGGAAGCTGATCCAATCTCTGTAAAATGGAAAAATCACCTTAGTGTGAACAACCCACCATGTATCCAGTGAATTAATGTTACCCATTGATAGTTGCCCAGGAAAGGCTGCAGCAATTTACATCAGGCAAGTGCTAAAGTTCCCAACTATCTGGTTTGGATGGACAGTAACATCTCCCCATCTTCTCCATTGCTGCTACTACCTGGAAACCCATGGTTAAGTATTCAGAAGGAATGAGGACTGTGAATCATATTGTTACTTAGACTTACATCTATTTCCTAGAAAGCATAGATACTGGACTATGGATGTTTTCTTCTGTGTGTGTATATATCTTCTAATAATATACAGATGCACACAGTTGCCCATGGTATGAAAATCTATATACTGGAGTTTATGCCTTTCCAAAGATAACTGTAACTGGCATCTTTTCAGTTTTTCAGAATAGTATTTTAATTTTTGTGAATGGCACACATGTATTTTACAGAATCATGTATTACAAAGTTGGTAGCAAGCTTTAATCTGTAAATGAAATACCTTAATCTTTACCAATACAAAATGGTTCAAAAGGCTACTGTTGCATTTGTGTTAGAATTAATGTTGCATTTTAGCTTTTCCAGAGTATTTATTAGCAAATATATGGCAAGAGAATAGGAAACATCCTTTCTTCAAGAAAGAAAACTGTCTCATGTGTGAAAGCAGC
This sequence comes from Laterallus jamaicensis coturniculus, assembly GCA_022605575.1. Lineage (NCBI taxonomy): Eukaryota > Metazoa > Chordata > Aves > Gruiformes > Rallidae > Laterallus > Laterallus jamaicensis. The sequence goes on from JAKCOX010000015.1 coordinate 999,573, forward strand.
CTGTTACAGTAGTTCTCCAGATGCGTCTAGACACTCAGGTCATCAAGTGAATAGGCATCAAAATACTTAGTCATTTCTCATTGGGATACAATTTATAGTCATAAACAGTAACTTGATTATACAAGTCTGCTGGAAAAAGTAGTTTATGCTTCCCCTTATGATTTCTGTGTCCAAGTCTGAACAACACCCCTGGAGAGTGTAAATTTAGTCATGTAACACTGCTTGGGCTTTTGTTTTTTTTATATCAACACCAGTTTTAATAACAGTAGCAGCTCCCAAGACCACAGCACTATGTTCTCTGCTATTGGAAGAAGTAGAAAAAATGAGCACACCTCAGGTTTTGGCTTCCTTCTGTAGGGCCGCTGGTGCAAATTAGTCGCAGGCAGAATTGAGAAACCACTATGGTGACATTGCTTCAGAGGCTTCTTATGTGGGCAGAACTCAGAGATTTGGTTGGTTCTGTAACCTGTTACTGCAGCACTTCACCTTGAGTGGCACCAAGTAATTACACTGTAAGTGCTGCACAACTGTTGTAATTGTTCATGCAGCTATGTTACATGATAACACCATAACGCCAAGGCTAATGCTAATGTTAGGCAGCTACAGAGAGGATTACAATAGAGAAGTGCTAATAGTATGTTGTTAGGAAACAGGATGCTAAGAAACCATTAGAAACGAGAGTGAGAGAATAAAATTAAAACTATGGTGGAAAATTGGAAAAGACTTAAGGCAAGTTACAGTCAGAGTGTTGTGCTGTTTTTAGTGTCATTAAATCCTTGTTAAAGGGTATAGACTGAGAGGTCAAAAAATCATGATGATGTGAAAAGAAGTGGGAAGTGATGGGCTTGAGAGCAGTCATCTCATTTAATTGCTGCAAGGTGTCTTCACATAATGCATCTGTTAGGTTTGTGAAGTATTACTTTGGCATACTCTCGTAGATATTTTTTTCTGAAAAGAGTAAATTGAGATTCCTAAAAATACCAGAGCATCTCCTGAGTAATACAAAAAGAAGAAAAGGGCTCCAGGTGGTGGCAGGGATGAGATAGCAGGCTCTGCTGTGGTTTTGCAGCATCTGAAGTGTAGCTGGTCAAAAAGCTGTGTGGCTCATTCATGGACGGGAGGCCTCTGTACCCAGAGCACTGTGACCTTCCCTTGGGAATCAAACTGGCTTCCTTGGAAGTGTGATACGTGTACATGCCAGCACATAGAGATTGGGATTTTCACAAGTACATTCAGAATGTGATAAGTTTCCTGCCACACTATCATCACAGTGACATACACACAGAAGTGTCAGCAAACTTGTTTTATTCTGCACCCATCTGTGGCAATGGGAGCAGCACAGGGATCTCACATGGAAGGGGACAGGCAACATGCTGAGTGCTGGGCAGCAGCGGGAGCCTGCAGAGCCCTCAGTCTCAGTGAGAAGGACCCAGGGCAGATAAGGTCATTGAAAGGCTTGAGGGCCTGTGTCACTTGCAGAACAGGACAGAAGAGGAATCCCCTTGGTGACCAGTGCTTGTGTACATGGGTATTTGTAACTGAGGTTTGTAGGGGACGCTTTGTGGATGGGGAAGCCTATGGTGCAGTCTAGGCTCTCTCTTGGTCACTGTGGACTGAACTGCTGCTGTGTTTTTATGTCCCCTCTAATTTCAAAATACCAGGGATTTTTATATGAAATACGTAGACCTCTGTTGCTACCTGGGACATGATAGTGTTTGCTGACAATGTTGTTATACCCATCACTTGTCTGCATTTGCAGACTGAAAGTGAGGATTTTGGTCTGTCACACGCATATGCGAAGTATTTTCATGCACACCAGTATATGGATAACTTATTGTCTGGTCCTTAATAGTTTAAACTATAAGAAATGTGACAGTTAATAGTGCCAGTATCACTCCTATGGATCAGCTTCAGTCCAAATGGCCTATGCTGGCATATGTATGCTTCTGCCTCATTAATGGGCATAAAAACTAAAAGGAACAAACCATTTTTAAAGTCAACCCACCCTTGTGAGAAGCCTTTTCCCCACACGTTATGATGTGGAGGTTGAAGCAGGGAATTTGAGAAAAATTTGGATTAGCTATTGTACAGTAGATACTAGGTGTTTCATATTAGGTATGAACAGCTTTCTCAAGAAGAAGCAAACCAAAAAAATACCTTGTTAGAAAATAATTTTTCAAATGCAACAGTGTACTCAACTTTAAGTTATTTCCCTACTGGAAAAAGGAAGATAACACCTGGTCCCCATTTGTTTTGTCTGAACATCATCAGGAATGTTAAACCTGCTCTTTGCTAGTAAGGGGTTAGGTCTTGTGACATGTCTGTTGTGAATCCTTATGCCTCAGCTGAATTTTTAATGAGAACATGTCCTATCTGAAATACTAATTGTTTCAAATTAGTCAGTTAATGTAAGTATATCGTATTTCTCCTCAGCTTTTTTGTGGTCATGCCTCTGGGGTTCTCACCGTTCTACTAACTCTTGCAAGGTCCCCTCTTTTAGTACTTGATATTTGAGCACAACCTGTACCTCCAGGAACTGCTCAGGCATTTGTCAAAGGTAAAGAGGCAATGGACACACCCACAGGTTTCTTTTGAACCTGGCCATTTCCAGTCAGTGAGGCAGTGTGCCCACTGCTTCATGCTCAATTCAGCCATGAAGTGTTTTTCAAGCTTGTTTTGTTTTCTCCCTGTTGACCAGTGCATCTGCATCTCTGCCTGTTGTGCATGCGGGACACGTTTTAACCACGTCACAGCATTGTAGCATCCTGTGGCAGTATTAGATTTGATCAGAGGTTAGTACTGTCAGGTTAGAACTTGTTCAAAAACCATTGGTGACTTCATGTTACATCTTTTTCAACTCTTTCTTACATCTGCTGCTCTTTTCTGCGTCTTTTTGGCAGACCTGATAGAACAATTGTATTTTAAATTGTTTAATACTCTTCATAATGTTTCGTTGTAAGTGGCTTATTGCATCACCTGTTAGGGTAAAAATGTTGATGCTGAGTGTTTGCTATAGGTTGAATTTCTAGGAAGAAGGAAAGGTCATACAATCACAGGGGTTGGAAGGGACCTCAAGAGCTCATGGGGTCCAAACCCCTGCCAAAGCAGCTCCCCAACTCATATTGCACAGGTCGGTGTCCAGACGGGGCTGGAATCTCTCCAGAGAAGGAGACTCCACACCCCCTGGGCAGCCTGTCCCAGGGCTCCCTCGCCCTCACTGGGGAAAAGTTCTTCCCCATGTTGGGGTGGAACTTCCTGTGCTCCAATTTGCAGCCATTGCCCCTTGTCCTGTCTCCACTAACCACTGAAAAAGGGCTGGCCATTTCCCCCTGCATCCCATGCTTAAGATATTTATAGACATTAATAAGGTCCCCCCTTAGTCTTCTTTTCTCCTGGCTGAACAGTCCCAGCTTATTCAGCTTCTCCTCATATGGGGAGATGCTCCAGGCCCTTCAGCATCTTTGTAGCTCTTCTCTGGACTCTTTCCAGGAGATCCCTGTCCCTTTTATCTCAGGGAGCCCAGAACTGGACACAACACTCCAGGTGGGGCCTGACCAGGGCAGAGCAGAGGGGGATGATCTCCTCCTTCGACCTGCTGGCCACACTCTTCCTGATACACCCCAGGATCCCACTGTCTCTCTCAGCCCCCAGGGCACACCTCTGGCTCATGGCCAACCTGTCACCCACCAGGACCCCCAGGTCCTTCTCCACAGAGCTCTTCTCCAGCAGGTCGCCCCCAGCCTGTACTGATACAGACAGTTGTTCCTTCCCAGGTGCCAGACTCCACACTTGCTTTTGTTGAACTTCATTAGGTTTCTCCCTGCCCAGCTCTCCAGCCTGTCCAGGTCTCGCTGGATGATCATCTTAAGCCATTGAGTCTGATTTTTCCACAGAGCCATTCAGGAAAGTACAGCCTATCATTCTTCATTCCAGGTTTGGGGAGGTTGGGAAACCTGCTGGGAAGTTATTTTGTTCTCTGACAGTTAGATGCTTACTGGATTTCACCATAAATATGTTATTGACTAGTTAATAGCATGTGTATGTGTATGGTATTTCAGCTGAATTTCCTTCCTACTATTTATTCGCTCAAGTAAAAGTGATTTGCCTACTTTGTCCTACTCCAATGCTTTTATGTGGTTTTTAGGAGAACTTAAAATCTGGGATCAGGGATAGCTTATGCTGTTCCTTTCAAGAACCATTGACCCATGAATTTCATCAAAGGTAAATGACAAAGCCGTTTGGTTCAGAATTGCTCAGTAGAAGTAAGGTTGAGTGCTGCCCCAAGCATCACCACAGGGCATCCAAGTGTTACGCTTGTTCTCCTTGTGATCACCTCTCCTGGCTGTGCAGATATGGGTCAGCATATTGGATAGAAAACTCTTCTTCTGATGCAGAGACGATAGGAAATGAGTAGAACTGGTGGGACAAGGGTGATTAAGGGCTGCACAAGCCAGGAGAACACTGACGCTGGATCATGAAGCAAATCATTCCTGACAAGGTGGAAACTGCAGTTGGGAACCAGTAATTGCGGGCAGTAAGCTAGAAGAAAAAGACATGGTCAGGAAGCCTTTGAAAGATGGATAAGTGAAAACAAACAAGGTGTTAGAGAGCTGGGGTAGAAGTTGTTTAGCTGAAAATAGTGGAATGAGAAAAGAGCTTGGATGGAGGGACTGGCACTTGCATCAGGAAGAAGGCAGGAGCTATGACAATGCAGCGGGAGTGATCATAGAAAAATCACACCTTGGAAGAGTGTTATCCAGTGCTTCTGGGGCTTAAACTTGTTCTTGTTACCATAAAAAATTTTGAGATTCATTGTCAAAGCACTTGTGCTATCTTTCCTCCAGTGGTGGCTAACCAGTGTAGAAGATGGCCAATGTACTGCTGCTATAGGTTGTGCTTTCAGTGCGCTTGGCTCAGGGTAGTGCTCATGTGGTTTCAGTCACCCTGCCTTTGCAACTGCATGATAGTTTCTGTTGTTTTTTCTTTTGTTTAATAAACTTGCTTCCTGGGCAATCTCATTTCAGGCATTTTCTAGCTTTTGGTAGATTAACTTTCCAGATGCAGCATGTTTAACATCATCTGTAATAAATCCTGGATTTGTCCATTCTTCTGTAGGAATCAGGGGTGACATGAGCTTACTACTAGGCAGTATTTCTCCTGAAGTTGTATCTTGAACTGTCACTGTTTGCCAGGACTACTGTGTGCTTCACAGCTGCACAACAAAAGGCAGCTCATGCCTCTTGAGAGTTTAGGATGAGCCCAAATTAACTTTTGAAAATGAGCCTGAGCTGACTCTGCTCACGTGAACGTGGAATTGGAGGAGGACAGAACTGATGGAGTGATTCGTGTTCCAGGTCAGGGTGTGCTGCATTCCAGCAGCACAGGGCTCTTTATAGGTCTTGCTGAGATTCCTGGGTTAGCCTAATTCCTACTGGATTAGACCTGTACTGTTAAACCTTCCTGACATGACAGATTGTGTTGTCATGTGGGCTCACTGGTCTACACAATACCAGACAGCTTGGTACTGCACTCTGTGTCAGTGTATTAATATCCATTTAATGTTTAAGTATGCAGCCCAAATTCTGCTTTTAATTAAAGACAGTGCAACTCACAAGAAGTTAACTGAGTAAATAAGGGTAGCATTTATTGTAACTGTCTTAAAATTTGGCTTCGTGTTGCTAACTCCTGTTTTTCTCCAATGTACTTATTATTTGAGAAAACACTTGAAGTATGTCAGCTAGCCCAAAGGCTACAGCTGCAGTCTGATCATAAATACAAGCTAATGAACAGAATTTTGCTGTCTGTAGCGCATTTCTTTATCCTGATAGAACATAAACACATATTAAATAGGGCATAGGATCTAATTTTCTCCACTAAGTGCTCCAATTTAGTGGCTTCCTGAGGAACTAACAAAAATGCTCCAAGTCCAGAGGGAACTTCTGTGCTCTAAAAGCACCTTAGAAAACACTAATGTGAGTAGTAGAATACCACAAAAAATAGTTAGAATTGCTGTGTAAGTGAATAAGTAGTAGCATAACATCCTTTAGGAAAAGTGGGTTTAGTATTCAACAATGAAAGAGCATTAATGTTCTTTGGGAAGTTGCCCTTAATGGCAGTAGAGGATAAGCATGCTTTGCATCTCACAACAGGATAATAGGGCACTTCTGAAAATAAAAGCACCTATAACATGTTTCTGAAAGTCACTTGTTGGAAACCAGAAGGTAAATAAATGTACTGCTGCAAATATATGCCTGACTTAATAATGCATTGACAATCCAAGATTTAAACTGTACATTCCCAAGGGACTAGAGCCATTCATAATTGCATTAAATACTAAGCAGCAAAACCACTTCCTACGCTATATTCCTATACTTCCTCTGGCCTCTTAATAAGCACAACTGCTTTAAAGTTAATACTCTTGGGAAAGTCTGTATGGAAGTTTTGCCATCCCCTCTCACTCAAAGCCTTCTCTGATGTGACACTGATGCTGTATTTGAGGGCATCTTTCAAACAGGGACGAGTACTAATCTCTTTCCAAACATGGCCCTTGGTGAGCTGCAACTAGCCCAAAGCTGTTCTGACTGTGGCTCTGGGTGGACTTGTTGGTTTGTGATAAGTAATCCTTTGAGGCTGTTGTGGTGTGGACAGCCATGGGTATTTCTCAGAATGGTAGAACATTTGCTTGTGTTTCCTAAGGGGCATATAAGGCCTCCAAATTCTGACATGCTGTCCCCAGCTGTGCTGGCTGCCCTGATGCTTGCCGGATCCCCTGCAGAAGGAGTGTGCACTGACTCCAGGGGCAGTGGCTGCTTCTCCTTGTCAAGACTGGTGAGCACAGACTGGGCCAAACAGCCTCACAGCTTGCTGCTCCATCTCTGGAGCCCAGCAAGTCCTTGCTAAATCCCACACCTAATACCTTGTGACGCATCTGAATCAGTTGGAAAGCCAAAGTTGGAAGTATTCCAAAAATTACCAGAAACGTACTATTTCTGCTTCCACTCTTTTTTTCCCCAAAGACTTTTCAGGGGTTATTTGTGGCAGAGGAGCTCGTGAACTCACTGTGTGCTTTTTGCCTTCTCTCTTTTACAGTTTCCCAGTGCAAGTAGATCCCTGTAGTTTCCCCTCCTGAAAATCAGGGGGAAGGGTGGAAATTAAAAGGACTTGGATATCAAACAGAAGTGTTAGGTAATGGTTGGTGGTTGTTGTATTTGATAGAGCATAATCCTGTGAACTGCTCAGCACCCTTAGTCTGCTGATAAAAGCCCACTGACTCCCCAGGTTGTTCAGCAGTACTGAAAGATGTGAGGTGAAGATTGCTGAAGGTGTGATGTGAGGAATGGGTGTTGCTGTGAGGTGGAGCAGAGTGCACAGAGATGTTACTGTCACATCACTCTTGGTGTATTGTTCTTGGATGGTGCTCACAGAAAAGATACAAGCCCTTACCTGGCCTCAATCTACACCTCGGTAACAACAGAAACATCAGGAAACAAATAGTAAACCTGAGTTTGTTGCTAAAGAAATACTAGGAGGAGAAATACTCAAAACAGCTTGTAGGAAAAGAAGCCATGGCCACTGCATTCCTTACCCATATCTCTGGTCTTAACAAAATCCAGGCTGTTGGTGCATACCAGAAAGAATTTGAGTCTCATTCATCACTTCCTATTCGTCTTAAAGTGAATGCTGTAGATGAGATCCGATTACCATGGCACAAACCCCTTTTGTGTTGTTTTGCAGTGACACAGTTTTGCACCAAGTTTGTATGGATCTTGTTTTCCCAAGAGCTGCCTGTGGCAGCTGGGATTTCAAAAGCCTTAGGATGCTTTCCAGCACAAATGACATGCTCCTCAGCAGCCCCACAGCTCCCACGGTCCAGGGAGCAGTGGGACACCAAAGGCAACTGCAGAAAAGCCTCTCCTCAGCTGAGGTGGCAGGGCATTCCCTGGTAGTGGGGAGATGGGGCAGAGCTAATTCCATACTGCTGCATACTCTTTTTCCTAAAGTGGGTTGAACAACTGGTGGTAATGTGTTTTCACTATTCTTCTGTACATCCAATTCTGTGATTAACTGCTGTTTTAGAGGTGTTTGCAGATCAATTTGGGGAAACAAGTTTCCAAATTGTTCCTTACCTTGGCTGCACACTTCATTCACTGTTCAGTATGTGCAGTGTGTGATCAGTCACAAAAATCCAAGGCTGCTATTTGTTTGGTAAACAAAATTGTTTTACAAGAAGAATAATGAACACAGAGTAGCAAACAGTGAATAACTATAAATGCTCTTATTTATGCATGAATTATCTTTCCAGCATTCTAATATGGGCATTTGTATGAAGAAGGGTAATTCCTACAATACTGTGAACTAAAACAGTTGAACAGATATTTGTGTTGAATATGATGAGAATACTTAAACATCTGGCATTTGACTGAATAGTTGCACACACTTGTTTTTACTATTTCATCAGAGCTCAGAGGGTAATTTTCAAAGGCATAAGGGCATTGAAAACAGAAGAAGTTTTATGATGGGGAGGGATGCTGGAGGAGACATGAATTCCAGTATGGTTTTGTACTGAATTGGAACAAAAAGTGTCATTTCAAAATTTTCCACTCAAAGGAAAATTTTCAGTTCAGGAAAATAAAAAATGTGGTTTGAATTTTCCTAAATGAAACAACAGCTGTCATAACCTCTTACTCCTGGCTCTGCCATGGTTCCCTGGGGCACCCTGGTAAGCTCCCGTTCTGTTGGCAGCAGCTTGGGAAGCTCGCTGGAGTTCAGAGAGTCGATCAGGTTAGCACTGTAACGGCTTTCAGACTCCAAAATGTGGATCAGTAAATTGGCAAGTCCTGAATATACCAGCTAAGATTTTAGGGATTCCAAGCACTATCCTGTTGGTTGTTGTCCAGTGCAGAATCTGGGAAGGTGGGTTTTCAAAAGCATATCAGGTGAGGTGGAAGGAGACCAGTTGTGTTTGCACTGGAAATCTGTTTGTCTTGGGAAGATGTTGCCCTGTTTCCGTGAGATATTAATACAAACAGTATTCCTGATGGGAAAGCTGTTTCACCATGAAATTCACAAGCAACTGTTGGAAAAGCAGGGAGGTTTGAATACCAAATGGTTATCATGACTTAGAAAATTTCACTGGAAGTTAAAAATGAGTACATCACCCACCAGTTCAGGAAGACACCGTCCTCCCCCATCACCTGACTTGGAAGTGCAGTAATTGGGCTAGCTTTAATTTGCATTTTTGCTTTGGAGCTTATCTATCCTCACTCCTTCTTAAAGTTTATGGGTATATAAAGGACTTTATAGCTTTTGCCTGTGAAAACATTTGGAAAACAACCTTCAAAATGCCATCCCAGTTTTTACCGACTGGGGGGCTGCTACATCATTAGGTGATGATTAGAGCCTTGTGAAGTGATAGGAGCATTAAGGGGCAGTTAAAATAGGCGTAATAGGCAAAATCTGTTGGCTTTAAATGCACAGGGAAAATTTATGCCATTGTGTGTTACCAACTTGTCCATCGGGCAATGGTACAAAAAGAGAAGCCCAGGCTCCTGGATTTCAAGAGGAAGAAGTATTCATTACAGAAAAATGCCCAGGGCAGGTAAGGGTTAAGCTGAAGAATGTGCCAGCATGGATCAGTTGAAAAGAGTCCAGGAAAATTATAAATGTAGGCAAAGTGGCTACTGACATTTTTTTTCCCAAGCATTTTACCTTGAAAAAAGGAGCTATTTTTCATCTTTATTTTCTTGTAAAAGAAGCCAAACATTCAGAAAAGGAGGAGAGCTGGTGGACTTGTTTTAATAACGAACATATGCCTGCATGTGTGTGATTTCTTTTTTGTGCTTTATAATTGGCATAAACTCCTCATGTGACAAGTCTTCAACTTTAACTACTGAACTTGTGCCGACATCAAAAGTCATTGTGGAATTTCAAACCTTTGATGTTTGGTTTAACAGAGGAGCTGATGGCTGCTAAGGAGTAGCTACCAGGAACAAACAGATTTTCTAGGTCTCATCACACATAACTTTTTTTTTCTCCTTGTTTCTGACATCTTTCAAAGTTGCACAAATGTTCTTCATGGTCCCTAGTTATATGTACTTTTGCTGTTTCTGATGCTCACAATGAGAATTTGGCCTAGAAAAAATATTTGTAGAGGTAGAAAAGCTTAATTAGGATGTTAGACTCACTTAAAACCCCCAAGATTTCACAATATTTTGTAATAACTTTTTAGGCTTTTATTCTTTTTGTAGTCTTGCATGACAAATTATCCCTAAATATTTTTCTGACACTATAAGTGCTCATGGGTGTGTATTCAGTTGCTTTTCCTAATATTAACCTATTGCAGCTACAGAAAAGAGTTTAACACCACCCCCCAAACAAAAACAAAGCAACAAACCAAATCCCCCTATTTCCACCCCCCCGAAAAGTATCCCCAAACCAACCAACTAAACATGTTTCTATTTGAAGTCATACACCTGGGTTTGGTCTCAGTTTTTCCTTCCATTATATCTCAGTAGTCTAGATTGGTATTTTGGGGCGAGTCCAAGCAGAATCCAATGCCTAAGAGGAAAGCTTGTGCCTCCAATATACGTGGCACTAGCTACAGGGTAGCTCTGGGGCATGCATAAACTATTCTTGAAGTAGTGGAGGCAGGGAAGATGAATTAGAGATGACAGTGGAGGTGCAACTGCAGAAAGGAGGAAAAATCCAGTGGTCAAAGAAGGAGGATTAAAGATAAAGGGAGAATGAAAATTTAAAAAGCGAGAGAAAAGAATGGGAGAGTAGACAAGGAAACAGATGTACAGAGCTGTGCTTTTATACTCTCTTAGACTGCTGTTTAAGTTGCTCTGGAAAACAGTGATGTATTGGGTGCATCCAGCTGCTTTCGTGTAGCAGAAATTGCAAGCAGAAATTCTGCTGAGTTCAGATGACCTTTTCCAGAAAGAAAGAAACTAACCAAAAGAATAGAAGGGAGTCTGCTGTTAGTCTAAAATCTGTTTCCTAGAATGATCTCCCTCCATGCTGTAGCTCTTGAGTGGATTTGCCAGGAAAGTCCAGTTTAGCATTGCACATGAGGGTCCAGTGCCACATGGGACCTGAAACAGACTTGTGTGAGAGCCTCTGGAGACACCTCCAGCCATGCTGTCAGAAAGCACACAGTGTGCCTGTTACCCTGTGTGCTCATCTGCTCTGTGTGTGTAGTCTGCTGACCCAGTCCATGAACTTTGTCTGCTCATGCGTGCAGACATCTCTGCTTAGTTCTTTTCCCTTACCTTTGTACAGGCATGGATTGTTCCTGTCAGATGCAGGGCTAAGCACCTTAGGTGCTTGTGCGTATTTAAGAAAGAGGATTAAAGACAATAGTTCAGTGTCTGGAACACTCCCAGAACGGTGTCCTTATTTAGCTTCTTGCTGAGGTGTGAACATGTTTTTGATGATGGAAAGTAGTTTTTGTCAGTGTATCTAAGAAGTTTTCAGGCTGAGACATGATTGGACTTTTCTGAGTAAGGAATAGAAGGACGTGTTTCTGCAGCTTAATACGAGCAGTGGGTTATTTCTCTAGCAAGTAACCCTTGCTGCCTAGCATCTTGAAGGCTTTATTTTCTGAGGAGCATCTGCAGTCTTGATTCTCTCAAATCTCCTGTGTTTGGCTTTAAGGGATCTCTACGTGCATGAACTGTTCTGTGCACCAGCAAGAACTGCTAATTATCATCTTATCTGCAGACACTACTGAACAGCGATTCATTGAGCTGATGGGATTTTTCTGGTAGATAAAGCCTCTTCATAACTGTTCTTGGGGTAGTGTCAGTATCAGCAGTGTGATGGCACGAAGATACTACTCTCCTTCAGCCTGCCCAAGTAATTTCTTGAAGAATTCATAAATGTAGATGTATTTACCTTCTTGGGAGACACAGAAATACATGAGAAAGGGTTTGCTTTATCAACTTCAGATAAAACTCCCCTGAGTATCACAGACCTGCAAAGCCTACACTACACTCTGAATTCAAGTTACTCTCTGGAACAACTGGCAGTATTTTCAACTGACTGTGGAGGAAACTCAGCGATACAGATGTTTCAGACAGAATGTAGCTTCCTAAGGCCAAAATTCCACAAAAGGATTTAAGAAGGTCTGTAACCATCATACAGGGGTTAGGAGCAGCAACAAACAGAGTTTATGGAGTTCAAAGACCCACCCTGGAATAGGTGGCCCATCAGGGCTAGCAACATGCGGAGGACTGTGTGTGGTCAGCTGTAATAACCAGGCATTCACTGACAGCTAAATCAACTGGGATAGCCTTTCAGGTGAGCAAACCTTGAGCAAAGCTTTGGGCTAAGCTTTTGGGTCCATGGCAAGCCAAACACCTACATAACAGCTTCAGAAAAAGGAAGCAGAGGAGACACAACAAATAGTTATAGCTTGGTGGTAAGGATGTATGCCTGACAGGACAAATAAGTCAGTGTGAATTTTTTGGCATAAGCAAGGTAAATTGGCTTGGATAGGTCACATACTGAAATGGCTAGGTCACTTCTGGTTTCTTTAGGACTATTTTACAAAGTAAGGGCCTAGGTTTTCACCACCAGTGGCTTGAAGGGTCCCTTTGAACACAAACTTAAGTTCATAAACAACAAATTGCAACTGTCAAACCCCCATTCTACTTCCAGTGCATCAGGGAGGTGCCTAACTCTGTTTCCTGACAAACCTTTGAAAGCTCCCCTGACACTTACTGTTCTTGTACTGCATCCCATTGAGTTCTGCTGCTGCCAGGTAGCCAGAAATGTGTCCAGTGCTTTGACAGGACTGAAACACCTGGTGATCTGTGAGAGCCCAGCTTGCCTGCCCCCAAAGCTCAAAAAACTCAGGGCCCTGCACAAACCACAGTGGGTCTATAAATCCTTCCCTGCAATCAGTTACCTGATGCAGCCTCAGTGACATGTGTGAGAGGAAACAAACTACACAGCTCTTGCAAGTTCCAAAGGCAAGTGGGGAAAGTGGGGGTGAGGAGATTAGCTGTTTAGCTTTCCCTGTAAATCTGTCCTGGCTGGAGTTCTTGCCCTGTGTTGCAAGCTGTGAAATTGGATCCTATGTAGGGTGCAAAGTGTGTTCCCTCAGCTGCCATGTCCAGCAGGCTCCAGCCTATTTTGGTTCAGAGATGCTAAGGATCAGGGGTTTCTCTCCTCCCCTCCTTTCAGAACTGTTCTGCCTCTTGTTCCTTCGGTCAGAGAGAAATAGAAGCTCTTATTCTCCTCTAGATAGTTTGTGTATTTATACGGTTTACATCATTATTCTGTTGAAGCCTGGCAGAATGGTGACAGTGTAAACTATTGAACAACTTGGACCCATTTAACTTTTTCAAATATTCAAATAAATTGTACTTCTCTTCCTGAAAAATAAGCTTATAAGAGCCATAGAGCAAATCCTTGAGGAGTCTGCTCACAATAAATCAGTTTCAGAAACAAGTAAGATAGGGAGAAAGACTGAAAATTTTTTAAGAAACAGATTTTACTCTAAGCTTACAACTTGATCATAAGACAAACTGTGAGAAAATACTATTTTAAAAAATATATACCTGATTTATGTCTCCTGTATAAAATCAGACACAACACTATTAATAGAGTCATCTGAACGTGTTCATCACACAGCACCAGAACATTAATTACAATTTGCTAGGACCCTTTTTGGACATAAAACCCTTCAAGAGAGAGACATGTACAGAACGTTACCATAGTGAGAACGATAAATGCTGGAATGTTTCAGTTGCTAAAGCCATTATTTTGCTTATGGCATGGCATTGTTTTCCAGTCAAAGACTGGAATGTACGTGGCAGGAATCAAGGTTGTACTGTGGGGCACGATCCAGTTTACATGGGCTGTGAATGTGCACAGTCCCATTCATTCTGCCCAGTCAGACCCATTGTACCATTACATGCTTATTGTAACTGGCTTATTTATTAAACGTGGGCTCTAAGAATAAAACAAAGACCTTGCTAAAGCAATGACTGCATGTTGCTTATTCCTCATTATTTATATTTCCCTTATTGTGGTTCCCAAAAAGGTCTGGTCCTTTGTTTGCAGAAAATATTTGTCAATTATCCTTTACCTAAGCACAGTGAAACCAGTAATCTGCAGCTAATGGATCATGACATGAAGGGGTTCTCCAGGAGTTGGGATGCAGTTAATACCAAGATCCCTTTTCTCTTAAGAACTTAGCATTTTGAGTCTTCAAGCCATATTTGAGGCATACAAGCAAATAAAGTCTGAGGAAATAAATTCCACATCTTAAACGTTTACATTAGTGATCAGGGAATTGATGTGAATTATAAACTGCGTACAACAGACAGCGTGTAACACTGTTGTACTTATAGTAGCTTGAAACCCAGTTTTACCGATTAAAAAAATAGGAATCTCAACTATGACAGTCTTCATATTTGTCTCTCTCAGGCCCTCTTTCTTTCTACATGCCAGTAAAGAAATCTGATCTGCAATTGACATTCCTGATGATGCTTTTTTTACTAGACAAACAAAGTTGCCATGGAAATACCCAAATCTCTCAGTTCATGCATTTATCAAAGAAGGATCATCATCATCAGATAATATTGATAGAGTGCACACTGTCTCTCTCTCTAGATGCTTGTCACAGGACACTTAATGTCAAAAGAAAGAAAAAGAAAAATGAGGTGCACTATTTCATTAATGTCATGTCCATTGATCAGTGTCTAAATGACCCATTTCTCATTCTGATGATGTTTGAAGTGAAAATCACATTCCCCAAAGCTGAAATATGCAGGTATTGTTTCAGTGTGCCTTCAAGAAGCTGATAATTTTGAACATCTCAGCTTTCCAGAAGCCAACTCATGACAGAATATAATCCCTACTATTTTTTTTTCTATTTTTGGATGTTTGCTTTTATTAATGGACATTTCTTTATTTGAATTTGATTATTCTCCATCCTTTTTTCTCTTTAAACTCAGAAAAGAGGTCTAATAATTTGTGTTCTGTGCTCATTTGAGATGCAATAGCTTTTTGCATCAGATTCTAGTACTGCTGTGGAACCTCCTAATGTCTTCATTTTTCCAACCTGTGTTCTTGATTTGGGTCCCTGCTGATTCATAGGGGCTGCTGAAGCAAATGGGTAAGGTTAAACCATAAACTTGCCCTGCCCTTTGTACACGTGAGTGCTAATGAACTGAAGGCCGCCAACACTCTGTGTGTCTGTAAAGTGGCTATAGACAGGTTCTTGTCCCTTCCCTTGGTTCCAGTTTTCAGATTGATTTCCAAAGAACTTTTGCATGAGCTTTTGGTCACATATTTCAATTTCACTGGTTACCAGCACTACTGCAGCAAGTCATCTGAGTGCTAAATGTGTAAGCAAAACTGAGATAGCCATCCCTTGGATAACAGCAGGTAGATCTTAAAAAAGCATCAAAATGAGCAAATCCCCAGGAGAAACTATGGAGTTGGTAGCCTTGGAGAAATAGTTGATAGCTTTAGTAGTGGGTTTTTTTAGTGCTATCATTGCAATTGTTTTCTTTGCTTCACAGTGCAGTGTTTTCATTGGCATTTCACAGAATCACAGAATTGTAGGGGTTGGAATCCACCTCAAGAGCTCATGGGGTCCAACCCTCCTGCCAAAGCAGCTCCCCAGCTCATACTGCACAGGTCGGCGTCCAGACGGGGCTGCAATCTCTCCAGAGAAGGAGACTCCACACCCCCTGGGCAGCCTGTCCCAGGGCTCCCTCACCATCACTGGGGAAAAGTTCTTCCCCATGTTGGTGTGGAACTTCCTGTGCTCCAACTTGCAGCCATTGCCCCTTGTCCTGTCCCCACAGACACTGAAAAGGGGCTGGCCATTTCCCCTGCATCCCATGCTTAAGATATTTATAGACATTAATAAGGTCCCCCCTCAGTCTTCTTTTCTCCAGGCTGAACAGTCCCATCTCACTCAGCCTTTCCTCACAGAGGAGATGCTCCAGGCCCTTCAGCATCATTGTAGCTCTTCTCTGGACTTTCTCCAGGAGATCCCTGTCTGTTTTATCCCAGGGAGCCCAGAACTGGACACAACACTCCAGATGGGGCCTGACCAGGGCAGAGCAGAGGGGGAGGATCGTCACCTGCTGGCCACACTCCTCCTGATGCCCCCCAGGATCCCATTGTCTCTCTCAGCCCCCAGGGCACACTGCTGGCTCATGGCCAACCTGTCACCCACCAGGACCCCCCGGTCCTTCTCCACAGAGCTCTTCTTCAGCAGTTCACCCCCAGCTTGTGCTGATTACAGCAGTTATTCCTTCCCAGGTGCCAGACTCTCCACTTGCTTTTGTTGACCCTCATCTGGTTTCTCCCTGCCCAGCTCTCCAGCCTGTCCAGGCCTCGCTGGATGGCAGTGTAGTGTCCTGCATGTCAGCTGGTCTTCTCAGGTCTGTATCCTCAGCACTTGCTGAGGGTGGGTGCTGTTCCCTCAGCAAGGTCGTTGATGAAGATATTAAACAGGACTGGACCCAACACCGAGCTAAGATCGTGAGCTCGTGATGTGATCAAAACCCCAAACCCCTGGTTTTCAGGTGAAGAGTCAAGCTGCCTAGATTTACAGTAATGGGCTGAGAGCTTGAAACATGAATGCAGGCAGAATTTTAGAAGCAGGGGAATCTGGGTACACTTTTAGACATTATTCTCACAAAAGTTTGAGTAGTAGATGAGGAATATACATAAAAGAGATCATATAATTATGTCCTCTTAAGTTTTCTGGCAATGCAAAAGTCTATATGCTAAATTCATACGTTACTTGGCACAGGGAAAAACGCTTTATAAATGTCCCAAACTGTGAAAAACCTTCTGTTGGAGTTTGTAGAATCCAGAAGCCTGTTTTTACTAGTTCAGATGTCATGGCACTGTGTGCTTGTTTTCATTTGTGAGTTTCCCTTTATCTGAGTAGATGGCCAGTTCTAAACAAAAGTCACACCAGTTTCTAACATCTCATCTGAAATTTTCGTAGTTAATTGCATTTAATTCTGGCAAGAGAAACCACCATGGCATAACTTGCTTTGTGTTAATCAGTGAAATAGGACTGAGGCATAATATCTTGTACACTGGCTAGCAACAACAGATCTAATTTCCATCAGCTACAGTTCTCATCATTATCGTACTTGCATGTGGTCTGCTCCAAGGGCAGCAAGTGAAAACACAATTCCTAGCCTTGGGTATAGGAGTTTCTTTCCTATTCTTAAAATACTGTTATTGATTCATAATATCTGTATTTAACACTCAGTCTTCTGGGCCAGTGAGGATAACATGCACTATTTGTACATTCAAAGTGTATTTTTTTACAATGATTCCTATTGTGTATGTCCATTTTAGCTAAAGTGTGTTGTCTTTTGTTTTGCAACATAATGATTCGTCTAGATAGTGGTTGGACAGGCTGGTGTGGATAGAATTTCTTATAATTAAAAGTCAAGATCTAATTTTGTTGTACAACTTGGCTACTTGTTATCACAATTGTCTTTCCTTAATTAATTGTATTTCAGAGTAGACACATTATAAACTAATCAGTTTATTGTCACATGCCTATTAATTTTGTAATTAATTATCATGGCTAGAGCAGAGTGAATAATTTATAAAAAAGTAACTTAGTCACTTTTGCTTCTTTTCTGTTCATTAATCCTGTGCAAACATCATGATTTTCTGAAATTGGCTTATTATGTCACTGTTATTCACAGAGTCACTCTTGGTCAGTAAATACCCAACACAGAGTTTGTTACATCCTTTTAAAGCCTGAAATAAAATGCATTGTGACTAGATTCAACTCTTCACATGGTCCCAAAGCCCTTTTGTAATGCGGTGTTACCTGGAGTAGATAGTTTTGGTTTTTTTCTGAAAAAAAAATAAATAGCTGTGATCCTTAAGCTGACATTTACTTTGTATCAGCATTCCTCCAACATTTAATTATTCTTTTTTTATTGGGAACATTTTTGCCTGCTAACTTGTCTGGCTAAACATCAAAAGGCAAGGCAAATGCAGCAGGAGGCTGGAGAGGTTTCTTTTGGAAGGCTTTAAGGTGTGCAGTTTTGCTGCTGGGCACTGTACCCAATTAAATAGTTTGTGGAAACAGTGAATGCCAATTCAGTTGTGCTGTGTTCTGATAGGAATTAAATAGCTGTGCCCAACCAGTATCTTCGTGATCTGAGTAGTATTTATAGGCTTGCTTACTTCTGCTTCCGCTGTGGCAGCAATGGTGTGTTGTAGAGATGTCCTTTTGTTAGCTGTGCTTTTCTCCTGTCAGTTGTTCCCTCTTTAATTGCTGCTCTGCTTTCTTGACTGAGTAAAATAACTGGTAAGTTGGGCCCCACTCAGGCCAGGTTTGCATTGTGTGTTTGGCTTGGGCCTGAATCAATGTTTATGTTGCCATTTACCAGCCGTCCACATTGTTAAATAAATAGTGTCACTGCCCGCAGCCTGGTCAGTGACACTGAGGTTTCTCTCCTAAGGAGTAAAGATCCAGCCTTCCTGGGCTCAAGGTGTGCTCAGATGCTTTGATGCAATGTCAACACAGAAATCTGCGTCAGGAGAAGAAAGCAGCTGCTGAGGGAGGTGGAACAGTCCAGCTCCTCGGTGCCTCTCAGCTCTTCCTGATGGGAGGAAAATGCACCTTCTGCCCTGCCACGGGTTGCAGGGATTTGGGCCAACCCATATGGACTTTGCATTTGAGTTGAGGAGGAACACTCGTACACTTGGACTCCGAAGCCAGCTGAGAAATGGCTTAAGAAGTTGCTTCTTACTGCCTCTGGGCTCTTGGTTGCCGCCTCTCAGCAGGGAGGCGTGCCGGTTGTGTGCTAATTTGGACTCTTACAGCAAACTGTCCCGAGATTGGCCAGGCCAAAGCCCCCGAGCTCAGGCTTCAGGCCAAATATGCAATGTAGACAAGCTCTAAGAGATGGGAGTGAAACTAAGCCTGAATTTCACTGGCAGAACCAGAGTGATTCCAGCCTCCTGTATGTAATAATTCATTTTAGACAAGGCCGCTTCCCTGTTGGCCTGTGTGTGTCCTTACAGTGTGACATTCCTGGTGAGCCCCCAGCTCACACCCTTGGGTTCTGTTGCCATAGCTCTGTTTTGCTGCTGTTTGCCATTCCTAGCTAGATAACCTTCTGAGGTTCCCATTACTTCATGCTCTCTGTGGGTGCCCAGAATTCAGTTCAATTGTTTCCCAACTTTTTTTGGTACGTGTTTACAGCTCCCAAGTCCCCCTGCTGCCCTGTCAGATGACACTCCACCTCAGTGGCTCCCTGGAGACTCTTCAGTTTCCAGGCTACCTATGGTATTTGTTTTTCTCAGTCTCTTCATTCTCAGACAGGCAGAGCTTTTATGGAATTGATTTGTCTTACAGCAAGACCAAAACATTTAAGTTTTGCTTTTCTTATCTCGACCTATTCAGGGGTGAAATACGATTGATGTGTAGGGCACAGTGTTCCTTACATCGTTAGCAAGCAGGTGTGACGGTGTGAGCATTGCAATATTGTACAGTACAGTATTTACATTAGAATGAGGTTTGCTTTCTGACAGAATGGCTGTGGCTCCTGTCAAGGTCAGACAAGCACAACTATCTTGGATATGGCTAGAGAAGATGTAACATGGGGAGACTCTACTCCCTCCTGAAGCCTATGGTGGAACTAAATACTAGACCACTTATGAGCATTGGGGGTAGGTTTGGATAACCAGGATGTGGATCTGAAAGCATCCTGGACAGAAAGACTGCAGATGAAATACTTCTTTCCTTAATTCCACTGTGGGGACAAACTGGAGAGGCAGCAATCCCATCCCATTCTGTGTGCTGAGTCAGAGGGAAAGATTCAAACTTTCCTTGGGAAGTGGGTGGTGGGTTTGGGAGCACCCAGGCAAGATTTCACATTTGCTGAGTAGTTTTTTACTGGTGCTGAGGTGAAATTTTATTCAGATTTCTGTCTTTCAAGTTTACATTTCCTCCTGTAATATATGTTACCCTTAAAATATGCCCACAGTACTCCTTAACAGTTTTTATATTTAAAGGAGTTTCTTTTCCATACTCTTAAAATAATCAGTGTTGCGTGGGTCTGGAGTTCTTCTAACATCTACTTCACACTAGTGTATCACAACTTATTACAGTGAAGTCCAGACTGCTCTTCCCTAGATAAGCCATTTATTTCCTAACAGCATTTTCTTTGCGTTAAGCTACATCTTTTTACCATATGCCATCCTGACAGTAACTCCTATTTTGCCATTGATACTTTCATGTGAATGGAGGCCGGCTGCTTTTGTCTATTCGTTGACTATAATTGAGCTAGGTGTTTCTGAAAAAGGACCCTTCGATGTGTTTTGTTCTTATTCTGTATTGGTGGGAGCTTGCTTCATCAATACTGTGAAATAGTGTCCTTTCTCAGAGGTATAAGGAGACTTTTTTTGAGTGGGTTGGATGCCATTTCATACCTTTCCATAGCTACAGCTTTTGTGGGTGCAATAATAGCTTCTGGGGCTAAATATTAGGTTTGTTCTGCTTCATGAATAGCTGGTAATAGTAACGTTTCTTAGTAGCAGTCCAGAGTAAAGCTATAACAGGCAGAGGGTCAGGCAGAATTGTCTCTTAGGCCATCAGAAACCATTAGTCTTATTTTGCTCTACAAATAATTTTCTGAAACTCAGGTTTGTCTCTTTCCTTTTAGGGTTATGCTATAATAAGCTCTTCAAATATCTCAATGAAGAGTTGTATTATACTTGAACCCAACTACAATTTGGGTAGAAGACCAGTGCAGGTTTACAATTTGTTCATCAAGATAATGGATTCAGAATAGCAATGGTGTCACATTCTGCAAATTTATTCATATTTAAACACATGCCTATTTCAGTATTACTCCTGACTGCTAGGGGATTACAGGATATTTTTGTTTGGTTCCTGGCCTGGGAATGTTTTGGGTTGACTCGAAACATTTAATTTGCCATTAAACTAAATATTTCATTCCATCTTCTTATTGCTTTACTCTTTTAAAACGTTTTTTTTTAAGAAAGGACATTTGAAACAAAAAAGCCTAAGAGGTTTATTTTATATTCCGTTTTTAAAGTTGGAAAAATTTACTAAATTGAACTTGTATTTAAAAACTATTTTTTGTAGCATGCTATTTGCCAAAATAATCACCCTAGGCTGCATGGATTAATCCTTAACTTACATTGGTATCTATGAAATTTTTATGGTTGCATTTGCACATGACAGATTTGCCATATGCCCTTTGCAATTAAAAGAAATGATTTATGCTCTTTAAAAAAAAAAAAAAAGGCATCAACATGCTATTTAACATTGCATATATTCAGGGACTATCACGGATACATCTTTAATATTAGTCTTCTCTGTGGTAGCTACCATGACACTCAGAAACCTGTGACATGTTGACAAGCTAGACCCAGAGTAGCTTTGTGTCACTTTGGGTAAAATTTGCCCCATAAATAATAAACAACCAAACGTTGTTTACACTGATGCTTTAAGCCCATAGCAGCTGCTATGGACTGTGTCAGCAATCAAAGCTTTCTTGTGTTATGAAAGTAGCAATAAGAGAGTGATTAAATGCAAACAAGAAGCTCTGATAGGACTGTAGGGCTTACTAAATTGAACAAAATCTGATTGCTAGGACATCAACATGCTGCAGGTTGGATCCTGGGCTAGAGTACAGGTGTCATCTCAAATCCTGCACAGTTGGGAAAGCTCACAATTCCTCCTGGAAACAGGATGGGCTGAGCAAAGAGGCACAGTAGCTGCCTCCAGGGCTCTAGGCTATTTGTCATGTTCAGCTTTGGTATTTAGCTCCATGCTAATTTAGGTTTAGGTATGTAATTTCATTTTTTAGGCTTTCCTGTGTATCTGGTAACCCTCACCAAAGTGATCACATGCATGTTTTTACATTCATGATACATGACATGCACACACACACTTTATTCTAAACAGAAAATGTTGGAGAATGATGTTAAGTCTTTTATTTTCAAAATGTGTTGAGTTGCCATCTGTATCAAAAGCAGGTGTTGAAGTCTGGTGAGAAAAACACCACCTGATGCACTGCACAGATCTTCCTTGAAGGTGGAGGGTTGGATCTCAGCTTTGTTTTAATGGACAGGAACTGCTTGGTTGCCACCAGTTGGGAGAGCGTGCCCTATAGCTGGCTAAGTGGATGCAGCAGGCGGCTCCGAAGAGCTCATTACATTATCACCTGTCTGCTGGCCCAAGGAAAAAAAGCAGGGATGTGCTGTGGAGAGTGAATGGGTGGATTACTGGACAGCAGGAAATTCATATTGACGTGCACAGGTGTCCTAGCCTCAGCTCAGTGTTGGTTGCACCTGGCTGATAAAGAGCATAGCTAAACCAGATTGTACCTCTCAGCTTGCACAGCTTCATTACTTGAGCCAGGATTTGTTATCGAGCTGTACCCCCATATCTGTCATATTGTACCTGCCACCCCTAGGAATGTGCATGCTGAAATGCAGTTGTTTTGGTTTTTTAGAAGTGTCTGGAAAATGTTTGTTTAGATGATGCCAAATGCTTCCATCTTTACTGGAGATCCTGTCATGCAAACAGATAGAGGCACACACTTGTACACACATCTGTTTATATTGCATATATTGCTATCAGTGAAAATATTTACTTGCTATGTTTTCAAAGCTGGGACATTTTTAAAAAAGGAATATAAAGTACCTGTAAAATAGACATTGGCTTAGAACTGTGTCTTAACTGAGGCTGAAAACACTTCTGTGCTAATGTTCACCTAACCCGGTATATAGTGTTATAAAGATGAACCTGTATTCTTTGTGTTTATCAGTGGCTGATTGAAAGAAGTGTTTCCAAATTATTTAAAAGCTTCTACTGCAGTCTAAAAAGAAAGCTGTTTCACAAAGACAGCTAGGGGATGTTGTACCATTCACTGAACTTGTATATCATAACAAATTGCCTTTTGATTTTTTTCAAGGATTCCTGGCTAAAGCTGTGAACTCCTTTCTGCAGATGGAGAATACACAGTGCTCCCTGTCCGGAGTTACAAAGATGATGAAGGGCCTGGACCATCTCCCCAGTGAGGAAAGGCTCGGTGAGCTGGGAGTGTTCAGCCTGGAGAAAAGAAGACTAAGGGGGGACCTAATTAAGGTCTATAAATATCTTAAGCATGAGATGCAGGGGGAAATGGCCAGCCCCTTTTCAGTGTCTGTGGGGACAGGACAAGGGGCAATGGCTGCAAGTTGGAGCACAGGGAGTTCCACACCAACATGGGGAAGAACTTTTCCCCAGTGAGGGTGAGGGAGCCCTGGGACAGGCTGCCCAGGGGGTGTGGAGTCTCCTTCTCTGGAGAGATTCCAGCCCCGTCTGGACGCCGACCTGTGCAGTATGAGCTGGGGAGCTGCTTTGGCAGGGGGGTTGGACCCCATGAGCTCTTGGGGTCCCTTCCAACCCCTATGATTCTATGTTGGCACATCATTGGTTGTGTGGCATCTCTATCAGGACTACACAACTGTCTCCATTGATTAAAAAGTGGTCTGGTGTGAGCAGCAACACGATGGGTCCCTCACTTGTATTAATGATTTAGCAATAAAACAATAGATGTTTAAAAGTGGGAACCAATTCTCACTATTTCTGGTAGTGTCTGAGCATCTCCTCATGCAGGTAAAAATGTATCGCTGGCATTTTGAAACAGGAGTCAGTCCCATGATGGAAGATTTAGCAGGTTCACTCTGGGGATGAATTTACTCATATGGAAGGAGTTCACTGCTATGTCCTTCCAAGGGGTGGAGCTTCTGGGGTCTCCTCCATTGTAATCCTAAATAAAATCAGAGTGAGACTTGTGGTGGGTCTTCACAGGGCCTCCTGGGTCAAAACCAGGGCTGTCTCCACCCATACCTGAGATAGGGCTGTATAAGCCAGCTACAAAAACTCAAGAGGAGAGCACAGGCAATGTAAGATAGAGAATTAAAGACAGTATTTATTACTTGATTATATGAGCCTTTCTTTTTCAAAAGGCCTTTTCTAGCACACACATTTATGAATCCCTTTTCTACAAGGTAACTTTTTTTGCTTGGAAAGCATGCTTGTTTTTTCCATGACATTTTCAAAATAGCTCTAAATTTCTTTGGAATCTGACTGTTATGCAATAAATCAGTACTGGTACAGTATCACTTTGGTTTTGAAAAGGTGCTATATGTAAATATGTTGTAGCATGGCTGCTACCAGAAGGGCTTCCCTGTGGTTTTATAGGTGTAATGAGTAGTCAGAATTATGTTCATTCAGGTAGAATTATCTTATATTTGTGTTCACATATAAGTGTGTATATTTGTGTATTAATATTCATAAATATATGCAACCAAGTGCTTAGGAGCACAAATATAAGTGTGTATATTGATGTTTTAATGTCACTCTTGGGCTTGTGAAGAAGTTGATTTAGAAAAGAAATATGGACATTTCAGTTTCAGTTGTGAAGAGAGGAATAGCCTATAAATTCCAAACTAGGAACTGATTTATAGGAAAGATACAGATTTTCATCCAGACTGGCAGACTTGGGGATCAAGATGTTCCCAGTGCTTCACCAAACCTTATCATTATTCTGCATGAAATGCAAAGTGATAGCTTTTAAAAAAACTTTTCCAATGTAAAATGTTTTTCCTTTTAAATGTTCCTGTATGAATCTGTGTGGTTGGTTTATAAATGTTTCTGAACTGGATCAAGTGTTAGGAGGTTTATGAAGCTAACTATAAAGGAGCAACAACGGATGCGTTACCCTGCTCTGCAATGTTTGATGGTGTTCCTTGTTTGCGTAAAATGTTTCTGTATCAAATAACAGGATTAGAAAGATCTGGTATATCATCACTTGTTCAGGATTATAGAGTTAATTGATTTTGAGACATTTATGATGAAACTCAGTGGGAGTAAGACTGAACCTGCTGAGCACCGTTTTGGAATCTGTGCAGCTCATTTGAAAGGTATGACTCTAACCAAATCTGGTTTTCAGAGGTAAGCAGTAGTGTCAAGTCACAGTAAATGTGATGGGATCTCCAGATGAATTGGCACTGAACAGATCTTTTCCTTTAGTAACTAAACATAGATGCCCTGAAGTTGGAAAATTATGATGTGCAAAGGATAGTGGTTTGGGATTTACATGTTTCTGCTCTCTGATGACACTGATGGGATTATGAGGAAGATGTTTGATAATCCTCTTAGTAATAGAGATAATGATTCTCTCTGAGGCTTTAATGGCTCTAATATTCTTTAGATGTTTCACATTCTGTTTGCCCAGAACTGCTTCAGCCCAGCTCAGGAATCCTGAGTTTCCTTTCTCCACTGTGATCCGTTTTCATTGAATGGTCTGTTTCAGTGCATCTGCCTCTGTCCATCTTCACTTCAAATCTGCTGGCCTGAGCACTCTCCTGTGAGGAAGCAAATGTGGATTTCTCCGTCATTGCCTTGAACTCAAGTTGATGGCAGAAAGTTTGTTCTGAATAAAGGAGGCACAGCTTCTTTCAGTGGATGAAAATTGTGTTTAAATAGGGATACTATTTCCTTATAAATGATCTGAAAGGTCTGATGTTAGCACCCAAGGGCAAATCTTTGATCTGTGGATCATGGTAAAGGGGAAATGCTTCCTCTAGAGTCAGGTGCATCAGCTTTTGCAAAGAGCAGTTGTATCCTAATCAGTGCATGGGATTTTCTTTGTCTTCTGATATTGTGGCACCTTGCTTTTTACATACACAATTTAAGGATAGTATCTGGATTGCATTTTGGACTAGGGCCTGAAAGGTAATGGGTGATAACTGACATCAAGGCATCGATTTCTGTTAGTGGTTCTAGCCCTCCAGATGCATCTTGACACACCATTATAGCTGTACTGCAGTTTAACAGGCTTCTCTGATGTAGAGTTTTAGGGGTTTCATTAACGTTCAGCTACTTGCACCTATGAAATGTAACTCAGGAGGTAAAGCCATAGGTATGACTCTACAGACTAGTTTGACATCCTGCTGAAATTAAGAGTCAAGCTGTAATTTATAACCTCCTGATACTATTTTTAGAGAGACCCTCTGGAATCATGAATCTACAAACACGTAGGGTAGAGTGGTATGTGCTCATTTGGATAATCTAATTGAGAAAACAGGAAAGTCTAAGCACACATGGTGAATGCATCACACATCTGGCATAAATGTTCTGGCATGTGCCTTATGCTGCAGCCACTTGGTGCCCTGGCTTGAGATAGGTGGTTGGGCCCGTGCCAGAGAAGCTGGCGATTGGTAAAGAAAAAGCTAATAGGAGGAGCAGTTGCATCTCAGGTCTAGATTTGTGAGGTTAGCATTCATATTGAGTTTGCTTGGAATCAAATGCTTTTGCAGCAGGTTTAGTTAACTCACGCACCTCAAATCGCAATTCAGCTACAGCAGAGAGCCCAGAAACAAAAGTTATGGATAGGTAGTTTATCCTGCTCAGGAAGCCTAAACAGCTGAGGCTGTCTGAAGGGCATTTGCGAAGAGCAGCAGGGAGAAAGGGTTCGTAAGGCTTGGGCTTTCCATGTCTGTTCTTTGAAATGTGACCATTAGGAAACAATGGGAATGGCAACTTAATCTCATTGCATTGTTGAATCTCTGAGTTTTTTCAAGTTTATTTGGAATCTGAGGATCTACTGCTGCCACTTTTCCTCACAATCATTCATCTTTCATTCTTTCAGCGAGGCCCAGTTAAAACCCATAATATAATCTCCAGGACACTAATACCTTCTTGTTTGCCAAGTTATTCTGTATGAAAAATGGACCTCATGTAGTAGAGGTCCATGTGGTCTCTAAACCGAGGTTCTTCTCCTTTCCAATGTATTTGTAGATGTTGGATTTCTTTCCTAAACTGCTGTGGTATCTAGCTACAAAAGTAGGGAAGGAGGAAGACCTAGACCGAATCATCCATATCATTAAAGGTAACAGAAGTCAAGAGTTATTAATGGTAAACTCCTTTTACTTGATTTACTGAGGTTTGTACCTCCAGGGGATCTTAAGCACTGGAAATAGTCAATCCAAATCCAGACACAAGCTTAAGCACTTGGATTTGTAATACTACTGTAAAACTAAGTAATGCTTTTGTGTAAAACTTAAGAATCACAGAATCACAGAATCTTAGGGGTTGGAAGGGACCTCAAGAGATCATCGGGTCCAATCCCCCTGCCAAAGCAGGCTCCCTACCTCATATTACATAGATAGGCGTCCAGACGAGACTTGAATATCTCCAGAGAAGGAGACTCCACCACCTCCCTGGGCAGCCTATTCCACTGCTCCCTCACCCTCACTGAGAAAAAGTTCTTCCGCATGTTGGTGTGGAACTTCCTGTGCTCCAGCTTACAGCCCTAGTCCTGTCCCCACAGACCACTGAAATCCAGCATTTTTGAGACATATTTTGGTTATGATTACAAATCAAAAATGGCTTGCATGCTGAAAACTCGTAATGTAAAAGTTCTAAGTGTAGTCCAGCAGGACATGAAAGAAATCCTGTACAGAATCCTCAAATCAGTGTGTTACACTGAATCCTGAGGAAAAACAAATCGCTGGTCCTGTTCAGGGGTGTTTTAACCACATCAGGTGGTTAAAAAAAAAAAAGGAAAATGTCTATGTTTAAACATACTGTAAATCTCATCTCAAAGAGAACATCACATCTCTTCCTTCTGAACACAAAATGAAGATGACTAAGATGAAGTTACTAATGCAATGCCAAACATTTGTGCAGTCAGAAGTATTTTCACAATCACTAGTTTGTTCCAAGCCCATCTATTTCAGAAACACTCCTCATGGAGTCACATTCATGCCAATAGGTCATGGAAACGAGACCAGCAGATGCAAAGCTTTAGTGAGACATGATTAATTTAAAACATTTTATGGTGTATAAACTCCTTTCTAGCATGAGGATTTTCTTCATTTTTAGAACTGTCTCAAGTTCATATTCATGGGAATAATCTGTAGTCTTGTTGACATGGCCACCAGGAAGCGTCTTTATGGCACTAAAGGAAGGTGAAATAGAAAATTCAGCCTAGAGAGATGTGGTTTGTGGTTTAAGAAACACTGCTATTACACGTGCCCTGACATTACAGTGTTACTCTCAGACTCTGGTTGCAGTCACTGAGTGTGTCACTGAAAGCTGAAGTGATGGGGTCTGGAGACTAATGTTAACATGATTCAGAGGAAATTAATTAACATTAGTCAGCACTTGTCTCTCGTACTTGGGGTCATGGCCTGTTCTAAACTAACTTATTTTCTTCCTATTCAGTGATGCAGGAAGGAAGATTTAAAACCTGCACCAGGGTAGTAATAATGTGACAGGAAGGTGGAGGTCACTGGGAACAATATGAAAGCTGATTAACAGGTTCATCCTCCTAGGTAAATTAGAATTCTGCAGGTGACTTTTCTATATCTCATTCTTTCCTTATTGCAAAGCAGTTTTATTTTGGAACAATGCATCTGAACAGGTGCACCTGAAAAAAAAACCCTTAAAGGTTATGAGACTTTTAAAATTTCTTTATGTTTTTCTTTGAGCATTAGCGTGCACTAAGCCAAAGAGAGTTCCAAGCCTTGTATAGATTTTTAAGAAGAAACCACTTCCCCAAAAAAAAACAAGCAAAAAAACCCCCCAAAGCCCTCATGGCCAGCAACATGTGTAGATCCAATTCATTAAAAGCTATTCCTGCTGTTCAGAGGCAATAAAAAAATGAGTCTCCTTATTAAGTTAATAGCATTTGATAAAACATACTCTTCATGATATGCTTGATTTTAATTAACTAAGGTTTAGGACTCCAAAGTTTTGTCATAGTCAGGTTATCTCAGGAACAATGTAAAGCTAGTAAGGGTATAAGGCATGAACCTGTGATGCAGTGCTGCTCCCAATGAGATCATCAGAAGTTTCTGAAGGTGGGATTTTTGCTTTGCTACCTCTAAACACCCAAAAGCTGGTGATCCCTTTACACAAAGCTGATGCAGAAAACCACTTACAAGGTAGTGTTTCTGCATTAAAGTTGCCTTCTTGATGTGCGATTCTGCGGGCTTCAGAAAGCTCAGGTGCAAACACAATCCACTGGGCTAAGGAAAGTGTTCAGCTTCCTGCTCTGACTGACACCTGTTCTCTCCAGTCAGTTTAGAGCCAGAGATGCTTTCTAATGCTTCCTGACAAAGCTGCAACCTTGCCAGCACTTCCCATCAGCTTACTATGTGCTATTCAGCTGGGAGAACATGTTGTGAACATAACTTAAACTGGAGGATTAAAGGCACAGAGCACCTCTTTTCTATTTCAGTTCTTTATTGCTGATTCCTATAAGGAAGTGAATTATGCCCTGGTGAACAGCTCCCCTACTTTGGTACAGTTTTTCTGTTTGTGACTTACCTGTAAGTGTGGTGGTTGCTCATGACACTAAGGCTGTGGTTAGTTTGTCCCCTATTTAACAAGGGGGTTGGAGGATGTATTGCAGCATATCAGTTGCTCATGAGCTATTTTCTTGTGCTGTTGATTTAAGTTTTTAGTTAGTAGGTCTCTCTGCATGATTAGTTGACTTTGTTGTGGTGTTCTTTCTGCTCTTTGCTACCTCACAGACAATCTAAGGACTTCCAGGATTCCTATAGGCAGATACTCGGTTTCCATGGCAGGTATATAGCTATATGTGAGCACATGTTTACAGAGTTGTCAAGCCTTCTGTTTATTTTTTGTGTGCAAGTTGTACTCTTAAGTGCAAAGTGAACATAAGGGCCAATACCACTTAGGCTACATTATTGCTTCATCCAAATATTATTCAGTAATTGCCAGGGTATAAATCAAGTTAGGACGCATACACTCTATAGGGTTTTTTCTGTAGTGCTGTATAAGGAAGTGCAAGTATAAAGTTCTATTAAAATGCAGTTTTTTAATAAGGGTGAATTTCATACAAGTAACTTTGAATTTCCTATAACCAGGCCCTTGGGGAAAAGGTAAGGGAAGACATTGAGATCCTTCATGTTCTAATTCCATACTCTTGACTTTCAGACTGAAGCTTGGCTCTGTTATCTCTTTACAATATTTACCCCATTCATTTGCTCACTTTGGATGAGGTCTATTAGGCCTAGCAATTTGTGTGGAGTCTTGAGGTTCCTGTCATGTGAAAGTCTTCCTACAGTATAAATACTTATAATATATGACAACTGCCATCTGCCACTGAAGAGCTGAAATGCCTATGGTCTAAGGTTTCAAAAAGACTTCAACACTTTACTTTTTTCTTGGTGACAATAATTAGCCTTAGAAGAACAAATCAACTGATTGGATTTAAGAACTTTTTTTGTTATTTAAAGTACAACTGGTCAAACTCAGCACATGCAGGGGGTGCATTATGTTGATGGACAGAGAGGTCTGTATTCATTAGGAGGTGGCAGTGGTTCTGTCAAAATAGCAAACTAGTTTCTGAACAATTAAACCAGAACACTCTTAATGATAGGAAGAATTGATGAACACACAGTGAGACAGCACTTTTATTTTAATGGTGTAAACAAGGGGATGGGGAGGTTAAATCCATATTCCATGAACTGAGATTACAGCACGCCTGCTGTGTTGCTCCTCAGCTGCTTACTGGAGCTAGGAATCAGCACCAGAGCTGGAACCAGTTTCAGAACATCAGCACCACTTATTCAGAGCCCGTGGACATCTTGTTCATGTCTTGCAAACTGACAAAACAGGCAATGTATGGAGAATGTGGCTGTGGTCATTGGGTTGATTCATCATCTGAGTTTCTCTGCATGGGGTGCCTGTGGCTGCTCTTGGAGTAAATCTCACCTCAAATTAATTAATTCTGAATTTAAAAATAGAAAAATGGAAATCCTAATCCAAACTGCCACAGAGACCACAATGCCAGAAAACTGAGCATAATGAAACCTAATGAAATATATTGTGGAAAGTTATTGTTCACTTCTGTAACTTCAGTTTTCTCTCCCTTTTATAGCTTTTCACAATCAATAATTCAATCTAGTTTGAGTTATGCAAAATTTCCAGTTTTCATTTTCCACAGTTCAATGGAAAATGCTTATTTGAAAATCATATTAGAAGAGCCTGGTTCCATGTTAAGGTATTAATTATCTTTAGTGCTATCTACCTAATTGAAATAAGAGGAAAAAGGTATCACTCAGCCTACCTTAGAAACAGAGGCAACAAGGATGTACTTGGCCTAAAGAGGAGCAATGACATGAAGACAAATATATGGATTGATCATGAATACCTTTAGGCTGCAAATGAGAAGAAATATTTCTTTGCATTCTTGAGCACTTTTCTGGCAAGAGTTATGGACACAGAAAAAGTGATTGCCCATAAAAGGAGAATTTGTCTTTATGAAAAGAATCCTAAGATCTGGTGACTGCAATAGAAAACAACTGGAGATGTTGACCTTGGGAAGGTTTGTGGATCATCTTTGGGGAACAGTCATGCCTGAAAACAAAGTATGTCTCTCATGTCAAATACACACTCCCATCTACTTCTGTCCTCCTTTTCCCCAAACACCAACAACCTATTTTCCCCACAACCTCAGGGACTGGAGTGAGATCTGATCTACGTACCGTGTCACAGCAAAGAGCACCATATGTTACCCATTGAAAAATTATCCTAGTTTCCCATAAAATACACATAGCAATTAACTGCTGCTACCTTGATTTCCACTGGGAGTTCTGCATAAACATAGGGTGCCCTCAAGGCAGCAGTAACTTCTGCTCTGCAGTTTGCAGGCCTTACGGATGCACCTGCACATGATTCATCTGTGTTAGGAGCAGTGGGTGGAGCTGAGGCTTGCATGGTAAGTCTGCACATGCAGAAATAAATGTTTCCAGGAACTGTGGTGCCATTTTTGCTACCCCTTCCATCTGTGGTGGCCAACATGCACAGTGGCCCTCAGTGTGACGCTTTCTTGACTTCATAGTTATAAGTTGACAACTGAGACCTCAAAATTGTACCCAGCTTTGCAGGAAATAGGGGAGTGTTATAGAACTCAGTATGAATTTTCCTTTGACAGTCTGCTGGGGAAGAGACTCTTGGGTATAACTGATGCCAAGGAAGGCATGTGGAGAAAACATCTGGGGGAAAGAGGTGTGGAAGAGGCATCTGGAAAGTGGGAAGCAGCTCTCAGAGAATTGCTTTTTTTTGAACAGGAAGGTGCAATAAGGAATGGATACCCTGAATTGTGTCTGGATTCTGGAGTATTGGTGTCCTCAGCGGAGCAGCAGCATAGCTAAGGTCTTCTGAGAAAACTGGGAAATCTCTTTCTAAATAAATTCCTAGGTAACTACTTGTCGCTCATTCCAGGGAAGGGTGGAAAGGACATGGTGAGCAACTAATTACCAAACCTGTAGGTGTATATATAGGAGTTTGATAGGGTTTTGTTTTGGTGTTTTTTTTTTCCCAGAGAAGGGGATAGAACAGATATAGAAGCAGAAGGAGTACAGTCACAGTGTTCTGAGATTAGGTGTGGAATCATCCCCTAGACTCAGAACCTGGATTTTTATTCTTTAAGATCAGTTTTCAGTCTATCAGAACCTCTCCACACAGCCTATTCTTCCAACTCCTGATATCCCAGTGTAAAGTCAGAGCATGTAATGATGTTGGGCATTTTGTCAGCTGCCAATATGGTATATGTCAAATTCTTTACTGGCATCCAGGCTGTTTTACAGGATGAAATTTCATCACCCATGCCTCTACATTCAAAGCTACAAATGGCATAACTCTTTTAGAATGAACTCTGGAACCATTTTTCAAAACTGAAGGGGGATTCACATTGATGTATTGGTGAGGTTCTGGTGTGGGGCATAGGTCTGTAATTTTAGTTCATCTCTGAAACGTGAGCAGAGCACAGCAACCATCAAAACTTCCCTTGCTGAAGGAAAATCATGTATGGGTACATTTTTTTGCAAAACAAGAGAAGGGAAGTTTTCTGAAGTTAATTTCCTGATCATTTTGATTAGAAGAAACAAGGCAGTCAAATCCACGTAGCAAATTTCTCTATTCCTCTGCAACATTCAGAATGGTGCTATACCTCTAGCAAACCCTGGGTGAGCTGGGGAAGGAAACCTAGTGAGTCATCCATTATGATTAGGAAAGCAGTTTGCTGCTTATCCCTGCACTTTGGTGATGTTGAGAGACTCATGACAAACATGAGACATGTCTGAACTCATTCTTCTGATTAATTGTAAATGGGTCTAACACTGTTTCTCTGGGGTTGGATGAGCAATGACAATGCTGAACTTCCCTTAAGCTGTTCTCAGTTCCTTGGTCTATGCAGGAATCTTGTAACAGAACAGGGTAAAGGAAGGAGTTTGAGGCAGCTGAAAGGTAGGCAGTGTGTGTAAGAGACATGTCTAGGTAAACATAGCAGTCAGTGTCCTGCAAATTGCACCATGCTGCTGGGCTTCTGGAATGTCTCATGGAAGGGGAATTCAGTCTGGTTAAGTGAAGCATTCTTCTCAGCAGGCTGTTTCCAAAAGCCAGTACATTACTAGGGATAACTAGTTTAAGGGATACCTCTTACCTGTCTCTAAGTGCCCACATACTATGCCACACACTATGCATAATGCATTCACTTCTTCAGCATATAGTGCAAACTAATCACAGAATCATAGGGGTTGGAAGGGCCCACTAAAGCTCATGGGGTCCAACCCCCCTGCCAAAGCAGCTCCCCAGCTCATATTGCACAGGTCGGCATCCAGATGGAGCTGGAATCTCTCCAGAGAAGGAGACTCCACACCCCCTGGGCAGCCTGTCCCAGGGCTCCCTCACCCTCACTGGGGAAAAATTCTTTCCCATGTTGGTGAGGAACTTCCTGTGCTCCAACTTGAGGCCATTGCCCCTTGTCCTGTCCCCACAGACACTGAAAAGGGGCTGGCCATTTCCCCCTGCATCCCATGCTTAAGATATTTATAGACATTAATAAGGTCCCCCCTTAGTGGTGTTTTCTCCAGGCTGAATTATGGCCCCTTGCTTGGTCCATGTACACATAATACAATATGAGCTTTGTCTGAGCATCCCTACCAGTACAAATTGATGGTGCTGAAACTGTTGGTGAGAATTTCTATTCTGATTTTTCCTGCATCTAGAATCAAGAGTGTTCTTACAGATTTACTTGTGTTTGCAATTTTGTGATCAGAAAATGTGCCAATCTTATGTGGCATGTGAGGACACAGTGCTATTATAATGATGAGTTTACTTAAATGGCTGTGTCTGTCACAACTTGTATCACCTCACTATTGCTTAATAATTCAACAAATGTTATCAGCTTCTGGTTTGTCTGTGACTTTGCTCCGAAGTGCTACCATAAGACAGCATCATTAGCTTAGAGTTGTATTGCAATGCATGATGGAGGTAGATCTTTTTGCATACAGGTGTCAATATATTCTTCCTACCTATTAACATGCAGTTAAATCCTTGTAACCAGCTACACTTGTAGCAGCAAGTACTTTGGGTGCTTGTGTAAGGACAAAACTTTCAGAAATTTGATTTCATTTGAAACCTGTTTAAGGCTCTGTGTTGGTTACCCTTTGTTCCAAATTCTGTAATAAGGAGCTTATCAAGACAATGATCTTGTAGCTGCTGGAAATTGGGAGAGTTCAAATTCTAGCTTTATTCTAAATGTATTTGAAAAGTTTTCTTTGTAATATTCCAGTTAGAATTGAACAATTTGCTTTGCACAAGGTTACAACCGAAATGAAATGTGTAGGACTTGTTAGTGGAAAGCTGGTTAAGTTCATGTCTCTTTGTAGTGTTATCTATATACTGTCAAAATAGTTATCTGTGGTTGCAGACTTATATAGCAGGGGTTGCAGCTAAAATGCTTTATAACAAATTTCATATTTCAATGCTCTATAACAATGCAATGCTTTCTAACAAATTTCATATTCTGATTAATAATTCCATGGGGTAGCTGGAACATTGGAAGCAACATACTTTCAGTCTGAAGGCCTGAAAGCCTTACTGAAAGCCCTTACTGAAGGCCTGAAAGCCAGACTGAAAGCCTGGGGTACCTGGAAGTCCTGTAAGTAGAGCTTTCTCTTCATGTTGCTGTAGGATGTGGAAAGATGAAAGTTTCTGTTCTCTTGCAGAACCACTTTCTATTTGTCATCTGGATCCTCCTGAGTATGTGGACATAGACTAGAGAAGGCTAACTTTCTGAATGCTGATGTTTGATAAGCAAGGAACGTAGTTATGGCCATATCAATACTTACAAGGCTTGGATGATGGATAGAATCAATTTGTAGTAGAAACTAGTGTTCACAAGAAAATTGGGTGCATTCAGAATGGGGCATTAGTTGAGTAGAAGATAGTAGATTGTGAAATTTGAACTGAATTTTTGAACTTACTAAAAGGTGTAGGTACCTACTTAGCGTTTGAAAGGCCTGTTGTCTGGCTCGTTTTTTTAGTCCTAAATGTGACTTCCTCTAAGAAAGACTAAGCAGCAGTTTGTGTGTTGGCCTCTTAGAAAAATTTTGGTTTCGAATAAAACCATGTTAAGTCTTATGTAAGACTTGTCTTGGGGAAGACATAATCTGTGGCCTACTCGTAGCTCTTTACATGGATAAGAGAAGTGGGTCATATTGTTGTAGAAAAAGCACTATTGAGATTTTGCTTGGTGTTTTATAATATCTTTAAGGAAGTTTCCACTATCCTTAATTTGGATGGCTGTAAATGTCTTGGCTAAACAGTTTGAGAGGAAATTTTGTTCAGTAGTGGGCCACCTTTTAGAAAATTGAAAAAAGTTGACAAAAAAGAAAATCTCTGAATGGTGTTTGGAACCACCATTACCTTCAAAATTGAAGTTTATAGTAGTAAAAAAATAGCAATTAAAATTTAAAATTCTTCAGTACTGACATGAAGTATTTTCAGGCCTGAAGTCCAAATGTTTTGGTCCTAAACAATTCTGTTTGTAGATGGGATAGAAGAAAGAAATGAAAGATACTTCTGTTAGTTTGATGAGTAACCATTTGGCACAGGTTAGTTAAGGAAACCTTTGCGAAAGGTCAAAAATCTTGGCTGGTGTGATTCAGTTTCTGAATCCTAATCTTTATGAAAATGTAATCAGACAAAACACTTGATTTAATTAAATGTGGTGTGAAACTGTAAATGTTACAAAACCCCTCCATACTGGATATATCAAAATCTTTTGGTCAATGCTACAACGTTGTCCTGTAGTTAAATATCTCAAAGCATCCTGACAGGTGATATTCAGATACTTATTCTTTGGTGGTATCTTTGTGTTAAAAATATTAAGGGTTCTGCTGTGGTATGAGGTAAAGTTCTTAGCTCACTAAAGAAATTAAAACAATGAGTTCATCTCTGTGCTGTTTTGTAGAATATTTGTTGGTTCTGGGTCTTGTCCAGGGAATGGGTTAAAAATGGCTAAAAATCAAGTAGGTCTGTACTGTAAGGAAAGGCTGTGTGATAGCCTCAAAATCTGATGAACAGACTCCCACTTCAACTCCTCATATCCCCGTGCAAGCTGATGGCCCTATTGGCCACTAGAATGCTTTTCAAGGAAAAAACCTTGCTATACAGGGCTACAACAAGATCTGATATTGTTGTTTCCTGCTCATCATTATCTGTATCTATTAATCTTTCTGTAGACCTAAATATTTTTGCACATGTTAGTGTATCTAACTGTACATTGGTATACATGTGAGAGGGTTACTGCTATAATAAAGAAGATAAAGTTGGGAAACAGAGAATGTGAATTACTGGATTAAAATGATGCAGAACATTAATAGAAGGCTGAAAAAGTATGCAATTCTGACTATTAGTTTTGTGTGATAATTGCAACATCTTAATTCCCCAACATCTTTTATAAATTATCTTGTAAATATTTAAAAGCTCTCTGGGCTTTTTTCAGTTGCTTGCTTTTTAATACAATAATTTAATATCATATGCAGTTTTTAATATTTGGTCCCTCTGTTGTTATAGAAAGATTTTTGTAGTCCTCTTATTGATTTGCAGGATTTATTTCGACCTTCTACCATTGATTTTAAATCTTTTAAGAAACACTCAGTATTTTTTATTATCTTTTACAAACTTATGTACTGCTTCACCTATTTCCAAGTTTGTTTGCATTCAAACCCCATGTCCAATTTTAAGACTTGAAAAAAAAAGAAGTATATTTCTTTTCATGTGAGCACACATCAGTCATTAATGCTAATGGAAGTTAAGTGTACATTGAGACGAGAGCTGGTAGAGACTATTATGAAGTACTAAAAGAAAAGAAAGACCTTTTATTTTGACTGAGGAAAAATAAGGATATGTATGTATCTTTGGTTGTTTGGGGTTATGTTTCTTCCTCTTTCTTTCGCAGTTCTCTTTTGTCTGTAATGTGGCCTTTCATCCAGGGAGGTCTGGGCAGGCTGGAGAGCTGGGCAGTGAGAGACCAGATGAGGTTCAACAAAAGCAAGTGGAGAGTCTGGCACCTGGGAAGGAATAACTGCTGGAATCACTACAGGCTGGGGGTGACCTGCTGGAGAAGAGCTCTGTGGAGAAGGATCTGGGGGTCCTGGTGGGTGACAGGTTGGCCATGAGCCAGCAGTGTGTCCTGGAGGCTGAGAGAGCCAGTGGGATCCTAGGGGGCATCAAGAGAAGTGTGGCCAGCAGGTCACAGGAGGTGATCCTCCCCCTCTACCCTGCCCTGGTCAGGCTCCCCCTGGAGTATTGTGTCCAGTGCTGGGCTCCCTGGGATAAAAAAGACAGGGATCTCCTGGAGAGAGTCCAGAGAAGGGCTATGAAGATGATGTAGGGCCTGGAGCATCTCCTCTGTGAGGAAAGGTTGGGTGAGCTGGGACTGTTCAGCCTGGAGAAAAGACGACTGAGGGGGGACCTAATTGGTTTTTATAATTATCTTAAGGATAGGATGCAGGGGGAAATGGCCAGCCCCTTTTCAGTGTCTGTGGGGACATGACAAGGGGCAATGGTTGCAAGTTGGAGCACAGGAAGTTCCACCCCAACATGGGGAAGAACTTTTCCCCAGTGAGGGTGAGGGAGCCCTGGGACAGGCTGCCCAGGGGGTGTGGAGTCTCCTTCTCTGGAGAGATTCCAGCCCCGTCTGGACACCGACCTGTGCAGTATGAGCTGGGGAGCTGCTTTGGCAGGGGGGTTGGACCCCATGAGCTCTGGAGGTCCCTTCCAACCCCTGTGATTCTATGATACCTTGTCTTTGTTTATATCAAGAAATTCTGGAAATAGTGGCAGTAAGAGGAAAAAGTGAATTGGATAAATAAAACTGACTTCAATTTCTCTCCTTTTATAATAATTTGTCAGTGTATTATTAAGAATGTAAGAAATGTAATATTTTGGGGGGATTTTTTTTTTGTTAGCTTAAGAGCAGAAGGGGATAGCAGAACAAACCAGGGTTTCTTAGGTTTTGGTGGTGGTTTTTTTCCCCCACTTTTTGTGTCAATGAAAGCAGAGGCTCTGGTCTTGGACACAGGCTAGCAGAGCATTGCAGACATACTTACACATGTGCTTTTCTGTTTTCATTTGCAGAAAGCATTCCCATGCAAATCTGCCCAGAGCTGTTCTGTCTTGCATGGGGGCAAAGCTCTGCAGGAAGTTTTGGCACAGAGTCTCAGATCTTCAGTGCCACTGGTGAAGTTAGGGACATGTGGCTAAGGATCTGATTTTGGTGCCGAATGCATGACATTGAAATGTTGGCCTTTAAAGCAGGCACAAGAAACTGTAATGTCAGGCTAAATAATCGCCCATGATACTCTATTACAGGACTGTTCACTAGAGAAATTTTAGGGATATTCTGTATTTAAAGAGCTCTGACATTGTTACAGTTGTTGTAGAGAGGAAAAGGGATTTATTTTATCACAAGCCTGGCCATGTGTTTGTACAGCTGGTGCTCCATCTGACTGATGTGATGCTGATATCACACCTTCAGCTTCTACATTAGTGGAGCTGTATAGCATGGGGAAAATGCTACTGATTTTCACATCTGTGGTGGACTTCTTGTGAGCTGAAGTCAGTGATTGTTACCAGCAAGTCACAGAATCACTAGGTTGGAAAAGACCTTTGAGAGTATTGAGTCCAACCGTACCTGTCCTCTACTAAACTATATCCCTGAGCACCTCATCTACCTGTCTTTTAAATACACCCAGGGTCAGTGATAAACTCCCTCCCTGGGCAGCCTGTTCCAGTGCCTCAATAACCCCTTTGGTTACAGGACCTGTACTGGTGCAGCTTGAGTTCATTCCCCCCTATCACCTGTTGCTTGAGCGAAGAGACCATCACCCACCTCTCTACAACCTCCTTTCGGGTAGCTGTAGGCAGAGTTAAGGTCTCCCCTCAGCCTTCTCTTCTCCAGGATAAACAACCCCAGCTCCCTGAGCCGCTCCTTGTAAGGTTTGCTCTCCAGCCTGTCTCCCATACATTATCAACAATCGGTTCTCATGGTAGTGAGACAAGTGAATGGTATTAGAGGAACAGTGGGTAATGGTGTTATAATGGAAGTTCATTTAAAAATGACACATACTTTGTTTGCACTAGCACTGTTTTTCATAAATGCTTAGTAAAGGGAGGGAAACAGTGATGCAGTAAATGAAGCCGAGATATTGCAGTTAGACAACTAGACGTCATCTTTTAGGGTAGATATTGACCATATTCATTATGATTCATTGATCTTGTTCCTTGATCATATAATCTGTGCTAATTGACACAAATATATTTCCTGTAAGTTAACTCAGAGAGCATTTGTCATGGCCAAGTTGATGGTGCCATACGCAGCAGTCGGTAGGAATAGCAGCTTAATGACTTCCACTTCGGTAATTCTGTTATTTTGCAGAGATATTTAATAACAGCACTTTGGCTTCTATCAAAACCCAATTTAGCAGACTTATTAGTTTGAAGAAGGATGTTAAACAATTATGTAAAATTGTTCAGTACAAATCACTGGGAGGCTATGTAGAATCCTCTCCTAGCACCGAAGCAACATGAAGAATCACACATTGTTTTGAACAAGTGTTAAAATTCCCAGAAAATTCTGTGAATCTTTGGGTGAAGCAGTAAAAATATCTCGTGTCTGTTAATCCTGTTCCCTCACTTTGCCTGCTGTAGCAAAGTGTCGAAGGTTATGTAAGAGCAGGGAAACTTTCCTTAAAAAAACCTGAACTTTAGTGAACATACTGAAAATCAGAGCTTGACTACTGAATCAGCTCTTCCATTCAGGATTGACAATCTGTGTCTTTTCTTCTTGTTATTTATTGACCCCTGGAGAAAAAGTGATGTCAACATCACCTCCTTTTAGTGTTGTGTTGCTTCACAGGTTCCAAGATCTTGCCTGTTTCTGGACGGTTTGGTTTGCTTTATTGTCTGGCTGCTTCTGCACCAGCTTTGGAAATGGCTTATGACAACCACTGGTGTTAAACCTCTGGGGAAAACAGCCAGACTGCAGATCCGTTGCTACATTTGGACATACCAAAGGTTTCTAATCACAACACAACTGTGTGTTTTCTTGGTTATTAGTGCAATTCTGCACAGTCCACAAGTGGGGCCAGTCAGGGAAAAAGCCCAGGATTTATTTGTACCCTTGCACTTGTAAAACGTTCAGTGGACTAGAAACTGCCACTAGCCTCAGCTACGTGATTCCAGAAAGGAGCAAAAGACAAGGGGACTTCTGCGCGTGTGAAATGTGACAGGTCAGAGTCATGTTTTACTTGGGGGTATTTGGAGGTAAGATGAGCTGAGATTATCCACAAATCTCATTTTTCCCTTGTCTCAGACGATATCAAGAGCTTTTTAAAAGGATTACGAGGACTTTGGTCTGTCTCCTGTGCTAAGCCTTGACCATGTGGCATTGCTGCATGGCAAGAGGGATAAAGGAAGCTGCTGTGCCTGGCACAGTGCATGACCTGTCCGTCTAACAGTGTTTTACTTGTCATAGATAACACTCCATTGGCAGAAAATTTTTGTCAGCTAACTTCTGTTTTAGCTGAACTCTTTCAATATAAAAACCCAATTTCAATATCTGCCAGTACCTGAAGGCAGCTTATAAACAGCAGGGGAATCAACTTTTTAAAAGGGAAGATAATGGCTGGACAAGGCAGAATTGATTAAAACTAAAGGAAGGAGGGTTTAGATTGGATATTAGGGGGAAGTTTTTTACAGAGAGAGTGGTGAGGGGCTGGAACAGGCTGCCCAGAGAGGGGGTGGATGCCCTGTCAGTGGAAGTGTTCAAGGCCAGGTTGGATGGGGCCCTGGGCAACCTTGTGTAGCTCCAGGCCTGAGGTTGGTGTCCTTGCCTGTGGCAGGGGGGTTGGAGCTCTGTGATCCTTGGGGTCCCTTCCAACCCATGTCATTCTATGATTCTATGTATTAGTAAGCATCTACTAATGAAAGTATCCTGTCAGCATAATCACACTTCCTTGTCCAGACCTGATCCCATTTGGTTCTTGTCAGGTGGGGATGAGGAAAAGGAGAGGCAAGCATGGAGATCCAATACAAACGTGAAAGAAAACTGAACATCTGTGGAGAACATTACCAATCTTAAAGTATTGATGAAAAGTAAATATATGAAAAGTAAAAGTATCTAAAACCTTATCTTTGGAGTGAAATTGTATAGAGAAATTATCTGAAGAGGATGCCCATGCTATGCAGACAGATTAGCTTTACCCAAAGGAGGCACTGCTTCTGCACCACTGTCACATATTTTGGATGTTATGGTAAGATTCAGGCAGGTACTTGGCCAGGCAGAGCCCAAGGTTGGCATGTAGAGATGTGATTGGGTGGCTCCAAACTGTATGTGTTTGTGCATTCATGCTGTAATCTTGAACTCACTTATTTTTTTTAAGTTATCCCAGGGATTTGTAGTTCAGCAGGCTGGCGTGATTCTAGGGGTACAACACTATACATGTATTTTCTTGGTGATACAGTATTGTGTCACACCAGTTCCCAGCATGCTGCTTCTCCCTCCTAGGACTTCTGTGATGCATCAGGACTTGTGAGGAGTAGGGGTGGGAAAGAGATTGTCATCTGTGCTAACGATTTCTTTCATGGAAGGCTCATGTGGTTTAGAAAGGGGTTTTTTGTACCTTCATACCTCTGAGCTTTTATAAGTTAGAATGAGGCAGAAGACAGTTGAAGATCTCACTTTCAAATTGAAAGACTTCTCTGAAGCAATAATCAAAAATGAGTTGAACCTTTTTTGAAAAAAAAAAGGGGGTGGTGGGGGAGAAATTGCATCTCTTAAGTGCCAGTGCTTTTTATTTGGTTAGTACTGTTTAATCATTCCTTTAATCTTCCTTTACAATGCTACATAATTTCTAACTTCTTAATTTGGTTTTTATTCACCTGTCTTCTAGCCAAGGACATCAAGATGTCTTAAGACCTTGACCCTGTGAGTGTACCTCTAAATCAACCTGTAAATGTGGATGATTTCCAGAACTGATGTTACATTGGTCCTGTAGAAATCTGGGAAGTGTTTTAGTCCTTATAGACAGTGGGGAGTGAAATGAGAATTTAATGTCTCTATTATCTTGACCTTTACAATTAAATGTCCAGTTTTTCATTGATGTAAATTAGGTATTTCCACTTCCTTTATTGGAACAGCACTACAGATGAGGATCTGAACCTAAGC
This sequence comes from Laterallus jamaicensis coturniculus, assembly GCA_022605575.1. Classification (NCBI taxonomy): domain Eukaryota; kingdom Metazoa; phylum Chordata; class Aves; order Gruiformes; family Rallidae; genus Laterallus; species Laterallus jamaicensis. Next base: position 1,042,166 of record JAKCOX010000015.1, read on the forward strand.
CCACTGTAAACCCCTAATTAGTAGCTGATCTCAAAGTTCTTTGGAGAATTTTACATTTTTTGTCTTTTCTGTGTTCTGTGCTAGAGAAAACATTGTTCTCATCCAAATATTTTAAATTATGGAAGCCCTTTCTTTATGTACTGTGTTGAGCCCAGGGATGCTGTGCTAGTATGAGCAAACCACAAGTTTTAACTTTTAGCAGTTAAAAAATTTCTATTTGCTTTCTAGAAATTAGCTCAAGACTTATCACAGAGAAAATCTGGCACTAAATGGACAGACTAGGCTGCCACACGAACTAGAAATGCATTTAAATCCAATATATTTTAAAAGTTCCAAATATTATGCTCTTATGCTTCTACTTCGTTGCATTTCTTGAGGAATTCAGTGTGAACACTAGCTTTAAAGAGTATGAAAAGTTAGTATTTCTGCTAGAGGGACACTTTATTAGGCTTTGCTGTTTTGCTCATCATGCCATTAGCATATTAATAGCTATGTGTTTTAAGAACAGTAAAACACATGTCTCTGTACAGTGCAAGATAATGTGAGAAATGCAAAACAGTGGATTCTCTGTCTTCCTAGCTCTAGGTAGCTGTAGCATGTGACCTCATTTTTGGTCCATGGCTATAAAAATACCCCATCCTTTAAACTTAGAGGTTACCTTGAATAACCCACCCTTACACAGAGTTACACTGCTAGCTTTCCAAATCATACAAAGTACTCTGAAGTGAAAACCGCAATGGAAATAGTCCAAAATTGCATTCTTGGCTCAGCTCATCATACCCCACGTTACTCACCAGTTCCCTTTTCCTTGAGCTTTTGGGGTAGTTTCTAAAAATGCTTCTGTGAAGCATGTTGAACACTCAAAAAGCACATTATTTTCTTTGCAGTCACTACTTGTTACTATCAAGGTAGTATCAAGAATGAACAAATTAATGTAAATAGAATGATACATCTGTAGCTCAAGCTTATTTATTGTATTAAACAGATGACTGATTTTATTGTGTTGTATGCTCATTGTAGTAAATGTTATAATTCAGTTCTTGGGAAATAAATGTCAGAATCAAGAGATGGAAAACATCTTTGTGATGTGCTACAAGGTGTTTTGTGGTTGCTCAGAGTTTCAAACAAATCACTCATGAATTTCTGGGTCATTAACGTACCTTTGAGAGAGTGTTTCTTGGAAAGAGGTTTCAATGCAAGAAAACATATACAGAATGACTGATCTATGTTAGGTATTTATCAGGAGAAGGAGCTTCAGGGGAAAAAAGGAAAGGTAGTCCAAAATTTCTATACCTGTATATTGGTAGGTAGCAGTTCCACAGCATGTGTGCTGTGGTTTAAGTTGTTCTGTACAGTGCCCCAGTAAAGAAAACATTTCCCTCCGTGACTACTTGGTTATGAAAATTAATCTTAACATCCACTACTTAATAGATGAAGGCCAAGATGGAGAAAAATTACTCTATAAACAGGAGAGGTAGAGAATATTTAGAAAAAATGCCCGGATGACAAGGAGACTGTGGTATGCTCAAATCAGAGAGGCAAGTAGGGTCCATACTGCTTAAGACATTCAGAAGCAGCTAAGGCTCAGACTATGATAACCTTCTGTAGTTGGCTAGTCCCATGAGTCCTCAAGCAAATCTATTAAAAGCCAGTTGGATTAGGGAAAAAGAATGTTATTTTACAAAGGTAAGTGTATCATAATCTCACTATTAAATGGTAAATCCTCTGAAGGATTTTTTGTAGAGTACTGTGGAACAGGTACATTACTACTATTGTTAACCATAATAGACTATAGCAGGGCTGATTTATAAAGACAACTACTTCTCCCTGTAGAGGCAGACAATATAATTCTAGATCCTGAAAAATGAAACAGTTATGTGTTTAATCCCAGGGTTTGATTTCCTCTTTATTCATGGGAAGGACAGATGAATTTGTGGTTTCAACCATTGGTGTATCAGCTTGCTGTGCAGTCTGTTTTGAGATTACTTCTGCTTCAGACTAATGCATCCAGTAACTTTGAAGCTCCACTTGCAAACGCTGCCTTGGATTCTGAACTTACTGTAAGCTTTTGGTATCAAGCACTCATGGATGTTTGTACTGCCACAAACATTTCAATGATGGATGTTCTTCACATTGTTTTAGTCTCACATGAGTACAGCTATTCATTCCTGTATAAAAATGATTTTCTATTAAAATATTATATATTTTGTCTGGAAAAAAGCAAACAAAAATCTGTATGATGTGAATTACCAATTGCACAGCCTAAGGAAGCGGGAAGGAGCCCAGGTGAATATTTTGCAAATTCTTTGGGTAGAGTTTGTTCATCTAAGGCCTGTTCCCATAGCCCACTGAAGTTGATGTGAGTTTGGGGCTTTGGCTCAGACACTTCAATTGTCTATTCTACAATTACAATAACAGATGCAACAGTAGTCTGTTTGCAAACAGCTGGTAATTGGGAAAAGGGCTGAAGTTGTCAGTAAATGTATTTGTCTGCACTGCTTTGACTAGTTGTACACATTATCTTAAATGACATTTCTTCCCTTGCATGAGAAATTGTAGAGTCCAACTAATTTCCTTGGTGGCTGTCATCCAGTGGGCATAGCATTCTGTGGTGCATATCCATTAAATATTAAATACCCTCCAGCACTTGCTCTTTATTATCCAGTTATAAACAGGCTGTTTTCCAGTTACTTTATCAAAAAAAGTTCAGGTAGCACAGCAGGTATACTTGTGATAAGTGGAGTTGGGTAGCTCTGCCCAACTTAAGGCTTGCCCCCTGGTAATATGAGATACTAAGTATTCTCTCTTGGCAGGAGAACGATGGCACTTTTAGAAGCAAAAGATATCTTCATTCAAGCTATGGTTGTTCTGTTTGGTTTTGTTGGGTTGTTTGTTTTGTTGTTTGTTTGTTATTTTTTAATTTAGGTTAAGAACTATTTGTGTTAGGCATCCTAATGCATAGTTCCCTATACCAGACCAAGCTTGTATAGTGGTCACTGAGGAGTTGACTGAATTCCTGTACTTTTTTTTACATACCCTTTTTACAGGTTCAAATATCTAATTTGGATTTGTCTGCCCTTCCAAAGGACCATCTGCCTGCTGGACTGTGCTGAATCCTTGGCTACAGCAGTGCCTTCCAGTGTGACAGCACAGATACTTTGCCTGGGCAATTAAAGTGCTGCTGTTGCAATTTCTCAGATTTCCCTTAAGTTAGCAAGAGTCAGTAGCTATCACATCATCTCATGGCCATTCTCCTGTTTTTCACACTCTGCATGTACCTTGCTCTGTTTTGGGGGTTTGTGACTTTTATTTTGTGGGGGGTTTTTAGAGAAACTGGCTGAAAACCAGCAGTCCTCAGTCACATTTGTAAGGTGAGCTGGGACATTGTCGTCATGATCATTTTTCTGGTCTGAGGCTTGAATGTTTGTTCTTTATCTCTTGTTGTCCAGAGACTGATGGCACATATTCATGGATGACCTGTTGGTCATTATCTGAGTTTTGTGCTTTTTTGGTTTATCTTTTTTCTTCACTGTTGTGTTGTGTCATGATGTCATGTCAGTCCCCTGTGTCTGTTCCTCTGCCGCACACCCTTCCCTTGTTTTCTGGTGGGTTTTTTATTTTCTTCCCACTTCCTACATTCATTCCTGAGCAGCTGCCTCTACAAAATGAACATTATGTGGTAAAAAAAACAACTGGAAGAGAAGAAGGTCATGAGGAGTAGTCAGCATGGATTCACCAAGGGGAGATCGTGCTCGACCAATCTCATAGCCTTCTATGATGTCATTACCAACTGGGTGGATGGGGGGAGAGCAGTGGATGTCATCTACCTTGACTTTAGCAAAGCTTTCGATACTGTCTCCCACAACATCCTGATAGAGAAGCTGAGGAAACAAGGGATAGATGAGTGGACAGTGAGGTGGGCTGAGAACTGGCTGTCAGACCGGGCTCAGAGGGTCGTGATCAGTGGAGTAGAATCTGAATGGAGGCCTGTGACTAGTGGTGTTCCCCAGGGCTCGGTGTTGGGTCCAGTCCTGTTTAATATCTTCATTGACAACCTTGATGAGGGAATAGCATCCACCCTCAGCAAGTGCTGATGATACAAAGCTGGGAGGAGTGGCTGACACGCAGGACACTGCGCTGCCATTCAGCGAGACCTGGACAGGCTGGAGAGCTGGGCAGGGAGAAATCTAATGAAATTCAACAAGTGCAAGTGTAAAGTCCTGCACCTCGGGAGGAATAACCAACTGTATCAGTACAGGCTGGGGGATGACCTGCTGGAAAAGAGCTCTGTGGAGAAGGACCTGGGGGTCCTGGTTGATGACAGGTTGGCTATGAGCCAGCAGTGTGCCCTGGTGGCCAAGAGAGCCAATGGGATCCTGGGATGCATCAGGAAGAGTGTGTCCAGCAGGTCGAAGGAAGTGATCCTCCCCCTCTACTCTGCGTTGGTCAGGCCCCACCTGGAGTACTGTGTCCAGTTCTGGGCTCCCTGGTATAAAAAAGACAGGGACCTTCTGGAGAGAGTTCAGAGAAGGGCGACAAAGTTGATTAGGGGTCTGGAGCATCTCCCCATATGAGGAAAGGCTGAGTGAGCTGGGTCTGTTCAGCCTGGAGGAAGAAGACTTAGGGGGGACCTAATTAGTATTTATAAATATTTTAGACATGGTTTGCAGGGTGAATTGGCCAGCCCCTTTTCAGTGTCTGTGGGGACAGGACAAGGGGCAATGGCTGTAAGCTGGAGCACAGGAAGTTCCACACCAACATGCGGAAGAACTTTTCCCCAGTGAGGGTGAGGGAGCCCTGGAATAGGCTGCCCAAGGAGGTGGTGGAGTCTCCTTCTCTGGAGATATTCAAGTCTCGTCTGGACACCTATCTATGTAATATGAGATAGGGAGCCTGCTTTGGCAGGGGGGTTGGACCCGATGATCTCTTGAGGTCCCTTCCAACCCCTAAGATTCTGTGATTCTGTGAAAAATACACGTTGGCATCCTGTCCCTTCTCTCCTGTATTTCTTTGTGGCCTACAGAGTCATAGAAGGAATTACTGTTGGGTGTGCCTCATCCCCATCCCATGTGTCTCATGCTTCTGTTATTTAGGCAGTTGTGAAAACAGGAAAGGCAAATACTCTGGCACTGTCATTGACATTTTGAAGAAAAAGCAAAGCAGAAAGGTGAATTAATAGTCTTCTGCAAAATAGAACAAAAAACCCAGAATGATACAAACCCGTTTTTGTTGCAAATTATTTTTTTTCCTTGTAGCAATGGCAGCTGTCATTTCCTGCCATGAGATGCAGAGAGCAGAATGCTCTTATTTCTCTGTCATATACAAAAGTATTCAAATCCAGATTTGTATTCCTATGGTCAGAGCAGAAAAGAATGGTATAGGGAGAGACTGTGACTCTGTACTCTCTACTTCACTACTGGGGTGAAAGGATACAGAACAGGCTCCATGGGAGTGAAATCCTCTCCTGTATTTCATACTAATCCCATTATCACCTCTTGATTGTAGTGTCTACCATGGCTTGTCTCACATCCTGTGGGCTATAGCTTCCTTTCTATGACTTTTTGGATTGTGGCTGCTTCTGTACAGGTTGGGACAGGATTTTTCCTTTACAATACACCCATAATAGGCTATATTCTGCTGGAAAGTCTATAAGCACTCGTAGTGGATGTCCAAAATTAATGTGAAGGCAAGGGGGCTCTGACGCTACTGTTTTTTCAGGCATCAATTTTGCAATCCTTGGGTTGAATAGCAGTTGATGGAATTAAATGCTAAAGTGGTAAAATACCAGCACTCACAGTGCTTAACCATTAGGGAAAAAAACAGTGTGATGTGCATTTAATCAGTTGTGAAAACAGAAATTATGATGTCAGCATTGATGATACATTAGCTATCTAGCTGCAGAATGCATATTTTCTCTCTTATGTATGTTTCTTTCCCCTAACATTGTGTCTGTCTTTACTTTCGTGGTCTTTTCTCCTCCTGTTACTTATTAGACTTCCCTTTGGGCTATTAAAGATGATGTTTTTCACTAGCAAACTTTCCAGTATCAATGCAGTGCCTCAGTCAACAACCTGTGATCTAATGGGTGGACAGTGCAGAGCCTGGGTCATCACAAAGCAGCACCCTGCTTGTGATACATAAAGAGCAAAACTTAAAGTGAGTAATGGAAAACCTGAAGTCAAAATGATCTCATCTCTATGTGTCTCATTATCACAAATGGAAGTTGAATATTTGCCTGTCACAATTTTTCTACCAGTACTTATCATGTCAAGACTGAAAGCATTCTATCCACAGGGAGCCAGTGGATACTATGCTTTTTAAAATATTCTGTAGGCATAAGACTTCCTTCTCTGTTAGCTTGCTTATCATTTTGACTATTTCTTTTGAAGTAAGAAACAGATGGCAGTGTTCACTGTAATAAGTGCAGCAAAACATGCCAGCCAATTAGGGAGGTATCAACTGACTGAAAACCTGAATTCTTTTCCAATATTTTGGTGACTCCACACCCCCTCCCCCCCCCCGCCTTGTGCATATAGAGGAAATTTTTATTTATCATTTGTTTAATAGGATCGTAAAATCTGAGATTAAAGGGATCTTAGGTCATTAAATCTCTAGCAATGAACCTCCCAAAAACAGAGCTGAAATAGTTTATGGATTTTTTTTTTCTAAAGGATAATTATTGTCTGCCATGAAATAGGAAACTTAACAAAGCAAATAGCCTTGTTAATGTTAACCTCATCCCTCACCTGAATGGGCCAGTCTAAACTGTATCTGCATGTGATCTTAAAGCATTTACTAATGCATCAACCCCTACCTCAGCCAATGTTTCCTCTCACATATTACAGGACTCCATGGACTTTGGAAAGAGTTATTTAATGTCTTTTCAGGTTCCTGCAATTGTGAAATTCTGGGGGTGATACGTCCATGCCTTGTCAGGGAAGGTGTTGCAGTTTTGTGTGGCTGTGCTGCTTCAAAGGCTTTTGTAAGCCACAATTACAGCTTTCTGCAAGCCCCATATTTTGAAAACATGGTCAATTCAAGGCCAAATTTGAGACTGGGCCTATCAGAGCTGGTCACAGCACCTCTGGGAATCACATAGAGGAGTAAACAAAACTGCTGGCAGGCACACTTTGCCACTGGAGCGGGAGGGAGAAGATGTAACAAGCTGCACAGACACCAAGGCCAGGCCTGCAGGAGGGAAAGAATGCAAAAAAGAGAATTTCCCCTGCAGCTTGTGGTGAGCCCATGGTGAACAGGTGTCCCCTTGAAGCCCATGGATGAGGATGGGGAGCAGAGACATCTACACCTGTGAAGATCGATCCACGCCTCAGCAGGTTTGCCCAGGCACTTGTGACTTTGCAGGGGACCAGGCCGGGGGGGGGTCTGGGCCCAGATGTCAGCACCCCATGGAGAGGAGCCCTGCTGAGAGGCCTGTGGTGAGGAGATGGCTCCCCGATAGAGAGGACTCACGCTGCAGAAGTTGTGGATATGACTCTCGTGTGGGTGGGACCCCATGGCACTGCCAGGGAAGTATGTGTGGAATGCCCCCTCCACCCCCCCAGCTGAGACGGAAGACAACTTGGGAAGAATGGACTGAAGCCCCCACTGCCCATTCCCTGCCCCTCCCTGTGCTGCAAGGTGAGGGATGAAGGGAGCAGACCTATGATTAAAGTCAAGAGTGCGCAGAGGCGAGGGGTGGGGAAGGAGAAGTGTTAGGATCTTGGAAAGAAAAGCAGCTTGTGAGGAATTGCTGGAAGCCCACTGCCCCTCCCCACGCCGTGTTGGGGGGGAAGAAGGGAGTAATATTGTGATGAGTTTTAAGTGTGCTAAGAAGGGAGGGGTGGGAGGAAGGTGCTTTAAGACCTGGCCGCTTCTTATCTCGTTCCGGTTCACTGGGTGTATTAGTTGTAGTAGTAATAAATCACTTTATTCTGTGCTGAGTCTGTTTTGCCCATTGCACTAATTGGAGAGCGATCCCTCTGTCCTTATCTCAGGTCCTAAGCCTCCTAATATCTATTTTCTCCCCTTTTCGGCTGAAGGGGGGAGTGAGCATGAGGCTTGGTGGGTATTTGGCCTCTGGCTAGGGCCAAAACTACCACAGAAGGTTACTGTCCACTCATTTCCTACCAAACTCAGGGAGAGTTTAAGATGATTTAGGTCCCTTAGAAAAAAAATTTCTCTATGTTTCATCCAGTAAAACCAAAAGCAGAGGTGACTGCTGAAAACGCAGGTCATTACCTATGTGCATCTCTACTGCCCTTTATCCTTTTCAGTATTTGTGAGAGTGTTTAAAAAAAACAAGACCCAAAAACCCACCAAACTGCAACCAAAACTAATTTGTGAATTTATTCTGTGATTACATGGTGCTTTGATCATTTTTACACGAGATTCTGCAGTCATGTTCCTCACTGCACCACTGGTTCATTGCAGAGGCAGAACTATGCAGGTTTCACTGCTTTAGGGTTTTCATATCAACTTTTTAAAAAAAAATCTTATTCTATTGCTTTTTGCCACCACCTTTCTTTGCTTTTCTTAAGATTATACTCTGTAAATGTCTGCTATAATACCATTAAGTATATTTCTCTCCTAGCCTTTTGGTATCACTCCTCTTCAATGACTATTCAATTGTAGTCAATGAGCTTCAAAGCAGGTAACCTAAAGCAAAACTGGTGCAACTTACTAGGGTAAATGTAACCTATGATAGATGAAATTCTGCTTTGGGCACTAAAGCAATTTTCAGAGTAGCACATCAGCTTTTATCAGACTTGCTCTGTTCTTCCTAAATGAAGATATTCAGAGTGTTTATGGGTGACTACGGTCACTCTGGGAAGCATTTGGTCGTAGTTAAGAGGAAAATTGTGATTGTTCTTCAAAATTAGAAACAACTGGTAGCTCTGCAGTGATGATTTAAATTTCTTTTTAAAATTCTTTCAAACCACAAAGCTGTGTGTTGTTCAATGATTGAATGCATTTGGACTTATGGAACTTTTCATTTAATGCTGTTCTCCATTGTTTTTGGCTGAAGCCCAAGCCTCACATCTTCTAGTTACAGGATTCCTTTCTGCAAACTGCATCCTTTGCTGAAGGCTCAGTGTAACATGAGACCCTCCCCGTTTCCCAGCAGGCAGCACATTAAAGATCTGCCTGTTGACCAGCTGCAAAGACAGGTGTTATTCTTTTATTTTTTCTTCTCCCTTTACTTGGTCTTGTAACTTCCATAATGTACTGTCAAGACCTGAATGAAATGAATAAGTAAACTTTATAAGCCTGGAAAAAGCTCTAATTCAGATGCTGTGTAGCTGAGGGGTTTGGTATCAAGTTGAATGTACTTAACCACTTGTTTGCCACACTTTCCTTGGGTCTCCGAGAGACGGAGCCAAACTGCAAATCCAGCTCCTAAGGGTAACTGCAGAGATCACAGGCATTGAGCATTTATCTTGCCATGCCACTTAGCACTGACACCACTATACTGCAGATACTGCAGAAGCCTCAAGCTTTGGATATGGCAGACTTTTTACTCTGCTTCCCTACACAGAGGAACTGCACGCAAGTGCCTACATGTAAAAATCTATGTGAGCCATCGGTGTACCTCTGGCCTGTACCTTTTCCACATGCGTGCTACCTGTGCATCGGGTCTAACCCACTGCAGTCATGGGGCTATGTGAAGTGAAGACTTATCTCCATCATGTTCAGGGATCTCTAAGAAGAGCAAGTAAGGCCTGAGAATGAAGTGCATTGGCACCCAGTCCAAAAGTCAGACTACTTTCTTGTCCTATTATTGATGAAATGCATCTCTTCTTCCTACTTCCAACCCTATCATATGCTTTCAGTATTCTGCTTAATTTAAAATTGTAATCTTCTGTATCATAATCATTATCTCCTACTTGCCTATACAATCTCATGTGTACACCTGTAGGGATCTACAGGTAACATGGAGTATTTCATTTTAGGAACTAATTATTTCTCAGAGGGAAGCAATGTTTCTAACAAAACAGAAGTGGCACCTGTAACCTAAAGCCACTCAGTACTTAAACTTCCTTCTAGCCAGTGATAACAGTTCAACGTAGTAACACTCTGCTCATCAGTTAACATAATTTTGAGGAGAATTTAATAGTCTGTCAACTTTATGTGCCCTTCTCAACCATTGAACCTGTAGCTGGTATTACAGCATGCATGTTTCACTCTATTGCCTTGAAATTATAATGGAGAAAACTAATGCTGAGACCCATGGAAAAATATTTTGTTAATTTTTGCAGTGGTTATGACAGTACAGTCTGATCTTAAGTGCTACAACAGCTTACATTATTGTCTTGTTTTAGTTAATGATGATGGTCAGAACAGAGTGGAAAAGCTATGCAGACATTTTCAAAACCTTTCTCTGACGCCTTTTTTAGTGCATTGAAAGTCAGAGAACTGGTATCCTGCAGCTTCAGTTAAATTACAGTTTAGGGATTGATTTGCTCTTTTAATTTGGTTAACATAATGCATACTTTATATTGGATATTTGGATATTTTGATCTACCAATTTTGAGTGACACAAATGATGTCGATATATTTTTTAAAAGGACATTGCAAAGAAGAAATTATTATTCAGATACTATGTGGTGGCAGTGACCTCACCCACTAAACTAATTAAAAGTACTGAGGACACAAATATTAGCCATCCATAAAACTTTAACTACATCTACTTTTCTGCTTTTCATTGCATAGTCAGAAAGCATTAGGTGAGCTATAAAATATGTGAAAAAACTCAGCTGATGGGACAATGTCATCCATCAACTAGTAAAGCTATCCAATTCATACTACCTTTATTCTGCCCGAGAAGAATTTAGGCAACTTCTCAATGTTTATTAGCAATTTTTATGTTTTAAAACTTAAAGTGAATTAGGGTAGGTAGAAATGTGGATAGTGTTAGATTGTATTCATTTTTCCTCTGTCTTAGGTACAGCCCTAGTGATGCTCACTAGGGTTTTCCTTGAGGACTGAGTAGATGTGAGATCTTACTCAAGCTGTTAAAAACATGCTCACTAAACAGCTCACAAGCTTGCAGCTCACAAGGCCAATGGGATCCTGGGCTCCATCAGAAGAGGGGTGGCAGCAGGGACAGGGAAGTGATTGTCCCTCTCTGCTCTGCCCTCAGGAGGCCCCATCTGGAGTCCTGTGTCCAGATCTTGGGCCCTCAATACAAGAAAGATGTGGAACTGTTGGAGAGGGGTCAGAGGAGCCACAGGGATTCTCAGAGGGCTGGAACACCTGCCCTACAAAGAGAGGCTGAGGGAGCTGGGCTTGTTCAGCCTGGAGAAGAGAAGGCTGCGGGGGGACCTCATTGCAGCCTGCCAGTACCTGAAGAGAGATTATAAACAGGAGGGGAATCAGCTTTTTCAGAGTAGACAATGGCAGGACAAGGGGGATGGATTAAAGCTGAAGGAAGGTTTAGATTAGATATTAGGGGGACGTTTTTTACAGAGAGAGTGGTGAGGGGCTGGAACAGGCTGCCCAGAGAAGTGGTGGGTGCTCCATCCCTGGAAGTGTTCAAGGCCAGGTTGGATGGGGCCCTGGGCAACCTTGTGTAGCTCCAGGCCTGAGGTTGGTGTCCCTGCCTGTGGCAGGGGGGTTGGAGCTCTGTGAACCTTGGGGTCCCTTCCAACCCTTGCCATTCTATGATTCTATGAAAACTGTGTCAGGATATCTCAATTGCTGGGCATGAATAGTGATAATGCTGCAGTTACTCTGATATTTCTGCTGTCCCTGGCCAAAATGTTGTTCTAGTTTTGGAGAAGTATTATACGTTATTTACTGCCTAAAACTGTATCAAACTGTAGAATTTAGTCAACGACAGAATTCCAGTGTCAATGGAAGAAGGTGTACTTGATTGTGATTGTATTGTGAAGGGAGTGAACAGTATTAAAATTGACATGTTTGTATGTGGTTTAGAGAATGTTTAAAGGTATTATAGGTAGTTATATTTAGCTTGCCTGACAACTAATAAAGTCTTGTATGCTGACAAGCAAAACTGCTGACATTTACTGTTGGAATGGGACTCTTCATTCAAATGTCCTGCACCTTTATCAATACTATCTTATGGATTCTTTCACTACCTCAAGCCATTCTATGTTACTGTTCAATTGTGTTATCTTGGTGTAGCAATGGGTTAAATGCAAGAATAATCTATGTGCAAGGCATGCTTCTCCTTAAAAATGCTATTTCACTTTATCTAGAAGCATAATAAATATACAGAGAGGACAGTATATGGTAGGTAACAGTTGGCCCAAACCACTAATTCTGTTCTAAAGTCACTTTCCAAAGCTTTGACTGGTATTGCCTTTTTGGATAATTTGTTTCCAACATTCTTAGAGGCTTTATGAAGTTTGATTGCAGGTTCAAATTAATTCCAGGTCTGGGAACATGGGATTAACTCTGAATTTAACTGATACTGCAGTTGCCTCTAAGAACCACTGCAGGACTGGTTGTAAAATGTTCAATCCCATATTGCTTGCTGAGCCTGCAAGACTGGGCTGTGCTGCCAGTATAGCCTGGGTTATCTAAATGGACCAAAGGCTGAAGGTTTCTGGTACCCTTGATGAAGGGGTTGAGTGTTCCCTCAGTAAGTTTGCAGATGACACTAATCTGGGAGGATGTGTTGATCTTCCTGAGGGTGGGGAGGCTCTTCAGAGGGACCTGAACAGACTGGACCCATGGGCTGAGACCAATGGCATGAGGTTTAACAAGGCCAAGCGTAGAGTGCTGCACATGGGGCAGATAAAACTCCATGCAGTGCTACAGGCAGGGGGAGACTGGCTGGAGAGCTGTCAGGCAGAGAAGGACCTGGGGGTGTTGGGTGACTGCAGCTTGAATATGAGCCAGCAGTGTGCCCAGGAAAGCCAATGGCATCCTGGCTTGTATCAAAAATAGTGTGGTCAGTAGGTCTGGGGAAGTAATAGTGCCCCTGTACTTGGTGTTGGTGAGGCCTCACCTCGCGTGCTGGGTCCAGTTCTGGGCTCCTCACTGTAAGAAGGACATTGAGGTCCTGGAGCGAGTCCAGAGAAGGGCAGCCAGGCTGGGGAAGGGGCTGGAGGGCAAATCCTCTGAGGAGCAGCTGAGGGAGCTGGGGGTGTTCAGCCTGGAGAAGAGGAGGCTGAGGGGAGACCTTAGCCTACAGCTACCTGAAGGGAGGTTGTGGAGAGGTGGGTGATGGTCTCTTCAGCCAGGGGACAGGAGATGGGACAAGGGGCAATGGCAAGAAGCTGGGCCAGGGCAGGGTCAGATTAGACATTAGAAAAAATTTTTTTACTGAAAGAGTTGTCAGGGCCTGGCACAGGCTGCCCAGGGAGGGGCTGAGTCACCTTCCCTGAGTGTGTCCAAAAAAAGGGTAGATGAGGTACTTAGGGATCTGGTTTAGCTTAGGATGGGATTGGTTGGACTTGATGATCTTCAAAGGTCTTTTCCAGCCTTGTGATTCTGTGACATACCCCACCTGCCTTCTGCCTGTTCACCTGCCAGACTTATGGATGGTTCTTACAGAAGCTAGTTCCCAATTTTATAGCAGCCATTGTGCTGTGTTAGAGTAGGAAGACTCCAGAGCTTCCTGACTTTGCTTTTACATTAGGCAGCCAGTGGCTCAGGAGGTTATTGAAATAGTATTCACAAATATTACCACTTAGGTTGTTTTCCAAAGTACTTTAAAAAAAAAAGTCTATTATGTTCATTCAAAATCCTGTTAAAGTAGCAGTAAAAGATGGAGTGAAACTTTCAAAGCTACAAGGATTTTTTAATTAATATTTAGATTCTTTAAACTGGGTCTGCTGTGGCTAAGTATTACGAGGTCAGAACTGTGGCATTCTTATAATATCCCTTTGAGTTGAAATAGCTTACTAGGAATTCCTATGTGTCCATATTTTTCCAAGTCATATCACAAAACCCTGTGGAAGATAGAGATGGATGTGCTGACAGCTGTGGAGCTGATTCTTCACAGCCACTAATTATAGCATGGTTGAGCTGTGCAATAGTGCATCATCCAAAATATTTATCTTATCAGGACAAGCCTGATATGTGGAGAAGAGTAATTATTTTCTTCCCTGCTTATAATGGTCCACAGATACCAGGGAAAATGCAAATCTAGTGAGAGTAAGTGACTTCTGGCATTTTTTAAACCCTGCCTACAAGCCTGCTGTCCCGCAGGCGCGCTACTGTCACTTTCTCATACTTTTCTTGTGTTCTGAGGGCACCTTGCTCTTTTTTTGCCCTCAGACACCAGGGCTAAGTGGATGGGTATTAAACAATTCCCTCTGGTTTCAGAGGAAATTATTGAGCTGAAGGACTGCAGAATTTGGCTAAGCATTGGGTTAGCCCTATTGCAGTGAGTTAAGTTAGCTGCATACAAAAAATGCATGAATGTACAGTGCTTTGTTTTATGTTCCTTTCAAATTAAGGGCTGATTTCTGAGGTTTTGGCCACAGGTAGTACTTGAGGCTTTCCAACCTCAGACCTCAGGATTTATTATTTTGATTCAGGGGATGGGAGTTTTTTGGTGGTGATGTTCTGACATTGGGATAAGGATTTACCCTGTCACACAGCAACTACAGCAGCAAGTCTATCACATCATCTCTCTATGGCCATGTGTGAAAGCTAGCTCCAGCAGGCTTATATTATCTCCAAGACCAAATAGTTCATCTTATGCTTAATGTGCAGGAATATGTTCTTGTATATTGAGATTTCATTTTGACTCCTATTTATGTTGATGCTTCACCCAGTATTGCTTTGTCTGCTGTGTGGAGAATCAGTCTCTGATAGACACAAACAAGGTCCTGACATGTAGGGACTGGTGTCCTTCACTGAAGAACAGGCAGTGAGACAGGGTGAAACTTTTGAAACATATTCTAGTAATGTCTTCACCCTTCTTCCCCACAGTGGGAAGAGTGTACACTTGAAATGTGTACTTGACTGTAGAATAAGGCAGGGCAGCCTTGAGTAGACTGGCAGAGACCTGTGCAAACAGATTTGCCAGAAAGGAAGAGAATTTGTTCCCTGGCTGCCGACTCATGAAAGATAAGGGAAACACTATAAAACATCAAGTGTGTGTGGCTGTGCTCTCTACTAATACAGCAAGCCCTATGAGCCTTGTACCTGGCTGTGTTGAGAATTGCCAGTATTGCCAATCTTAGGGCTCAGTTGTCAGCCACTGCCTTCTTTTGGGCCTTTGATAGCATGACAGCACATACTTTGCCAAGAAGCACTGAGGCTGGTATTTTCACATGTTCTCTCTGAACAGCATCCTATACTGGGCCTACTGCAATCTTAAATTCTGTACTAAAAAGGATCCCTATTTGTTGTGTATTAAGATAGATCATAACAGCCTTGTCTCTGAAAGACATGAGTGAAACCTCTAAAAGAGGAATAACATATACTCTCCAAAGTACCATCACAGAATGCATTAGCCAGCAAAGGCAGGACTGCCATAGACAGGACATAGATTGCTTGTGAGAAATGGAAATGTTTTCAAGTTCTCTCAACTAATAAGGGATTTGCTTTCAGCATTGTGGGAAATACAAGACTCATTAAGTATCAAATATGAGCTGAGGCTACAATAGAATCTGTTTGCATTTCTGGATTTGGATTTTAAACAAAATTCCAGAGAGTTTGTATCCACAGACTTCTATCATATTGTATATGTGTGACACCTATACATAAACACAAGATCAGAAATTGAACTAGAAACCATTTAGGTAATGCAGCTTCACAAGAAATCATGCATCATACAAGTTGTATTTATTTCTGATTGTCCCTCTCTACTCTGCCCTCGGGAGGCCCCAGCTGGAGTCCTGTGTCCAGATCTGGGGCCCAATACAAGAAGGATGTGGAACTGTTGGAGAGGGTTCAGAGGAGCCACAGAGATTATTAGAGGGCTGGAGCACCTGCCCTACAAAGAGAGGCTGAGGGAGCTGGGCTGGTTCAGCCTGGAGAAGAGAAGGCTGCGGGGGGACCTCATTGCAGCCTGCCAGTACCTGAAGGGAGATTATAAACAGGAGGGGAATCAACTTTTTAAAAGGGCAGATAATGGCAGGAAAAGGGGGAATGGATTAAAGCTAAAGGAAGGAAGGTTTAGATTAGATATTAGGGGGAAGTTTTTTACAGAGAGTGGTGAGGGGCTGGAACAGGCTGCCCAGAGAAGTAGTGGATGCCCCGTCCCTGGAGGTGTTCAAGGCCAGGTTGGATGGGGCCCTGGGCAACCTTGTGTAGCTCCAGGCCTGAGGTTGGTGTCCTTGCCTGTGGCAGGGGGCTTGGAGCTCTGTGATCCTTGGGGTCCCTTCCAAACCATGCCATACTATGATTCTGTATGGTATTAAGTAGCAACAAAGGCAATGTAATGCATGTGGGAAACCCCTCTTTAATAGCAGGCTATGTTAAATTCAATTAAACTTGCAGTGGGCCTGTGAATTCATCCAGGCAGTTACTATGGCTCAGCTGAGTAACTTGAATTCCTTGCAGCATCTGAGCATGTATAAGTTCTTGTTTTGGGGAGGAGGGAACTGATGGCTGCACAGATCTAATATCTGAATTCTCACAGAATCACTGTCTCTACAAAAGGTAAAATGTGATATAGTTTCACAGAGGTGTTGGTTTATAAAGGTATAGCTGTAGAAATAACACTTAAACTTTCTGGTTTACAAGGACCAATTCTGCAAATCTGCTGCTGTTTTCCCAGGTAACCCGTTGACATTGCTTCTATGCTTATTCCACTTCCACAGCTAATGTTACTCCAAATCAAACCTGTGCTGCAGAAAAGCTGTGTGTTGACCAGGCACCTCTTTCTCTTGAAAGCATTTCTAATTTCATTTTTGTACTGTGAGGAACCATGTGGACTGATCCAAAGAACACCAGTTTCTCAAACACACAGTTCTCTCCACAGAACAATGACTATAATCCCAGCATCATATTTGTCATGTTTTTCTTTGACCTGATGTGTCAGAGGGTTTTGCACCAATAAATTGTTTTAGGTTAATGTGAGGTAACTTCAAATCATTGGAGATTTCATTGTGGAAAATACTTTGCAAGCTGCATATCCTAAATGGCTGCACTCCAAAGTCTGGAACTGAAATCTCATTTACTGTAAATGACTGGCAACTAGAAGATGTATTAGGGTTTTTTGTGTAATTAATAGAATATAGGGGAAAGGGGGCTGATTTTTCAATTCCCATGTAATGCATGTGGGTTTATTCAAGCAATTAACCATAAATAAAGGAAAAACTTCTTGGATAGTAATTAGGGTAATATGTATTATGTTTGAGTGGGGTGGATGTAGAGATCATTTTGTTGTTTCGATGTCATTTGGTGATCTCAGTGCTGGTCTCATTCAAATTGTCAGAAGACATAGTTAAATGGATAGAGAGTGCTTTTCAAAATCCCACATACAGAACCCTAATGCAAGCAATATAGATGTGAGTGGGCTCTAAACTAGGAGCCCAGTGTCAAGCCAGTAGATCTGTGCTCATTACCAATGGTCCCTCCCTATCCCAACACCTAGGAATCAAGGAAGTACCTAAAAAAAGAAAGTTTGGGTCTAAATATGGACTCCTATTTTCAAAACTATGTACTGACTTTGATAAAATGTCATGTTTGAGTGGACTGGTGCTCTTCATATTGCTGTGAATAATGGCACATAGATCTAAATGAAGCCTTTCAGTATACAATTAAAAATACAGTAACTTCTATCCTAATTTTGATAACTGACAGAATCATGACCATTGAGAGGGATAATACTTTCATTAAAAGGAGTTACTTTTTTTACTGATTTGGAGGAGTTGCTTATTCATCTGCTCCATCCCATAGCAGTCATCACCTCCCCCATTCACGTGAAGGAGTTTCTTCCAGAGCTCCTTCAGAGAAAAAGTTTCCATTCTGAGAAGAAAGGCGGCAAGCAAAATAGAGCAGAGGACAAATAACATCCCTAACCATTAGTAAAGGACTTTAAATAGGCCTTGCCAGAGACTGTGGACTCATCAAGCTCTTGATGGGCCACATGGTTCCCATTGCCACATCTAGTAGGCTAAGAAAAACTTGGATCCTGTTTTTGGCTTTGCCACTGATCAGCTGGTGTAACCCTCAGCCAGACATTTAATTCCTTTGTGGTTTTGTCTGTTTAGTTTGTAAGCATGCCTGGACAAGGATTGTCTCTTTTGGTGTTTGTATAATGCCAGGCTAGCAGGGCTTCAGTCTTGGCTGGAGCTTTGAGGTGCTACCTGGATATAAAATTAATATCATGTTAGTAGTTACCAGTTATCCCAGTTTGTTGTGCTGACAATTGGCTTTGTTGACTCTTAATAGTGCAGATGAAATAAGAGTGGGTTCCCCTGTATTCCCACAGTGGGCATTGTTGAGCTATAGAAATCAAAATAATCATAACAAAGAATGTGTTGGAGCCTTCTGTGTGATCCTGGCACCATTTGGGTTGTTACAACAACTCTTTCTTTGGGCTGAATCGGGTTGAGGATAGAGATTGTAATGCTTTGAATGGAAGCCACAGTCTCTGTAAGACAGTGAGTGAACTGTAGCAGGTTACATCACTTGGGTTAAACACCTCTTTTCACAATGGCTGCGCTGGCTGGCATGGCTCAGCAGAGATGTCATGGGCTATATGTGCCTAGAGACTGAATTACCCAGCTTCTCTCTGAGCAGAAGAGGAGTCCCACTTCCTTTTGATGGGAATACAAAGGGGGTAGAAATGAACTAGATATCTGTAGCTGATCTATCCGTGTGACAAGACTTTTTAGATCAAGAACACTTTTTCAAGTACAAATAAAGTCAGAGGAATATTCCTGGAAAGACTCTCATTTCTAATGTGCCTTTTGTGTTCTAAAGAACTTCTTCAATATGCCTCTTGACTTTTCAGATGTTGCCTTACATGTGACTGCTTCACAGGCCCTGCGAAGTCAGCCTTGCTGGGAGTCACTTGTACATACTGCTGCTATCTAGGCTGGCAAGACAGCGTGAGACAATCTGTTTGTGCTGTGATCAGGAGGTGTTTATGTCCTGAGCCATGGGCAGGCAGATCTACTCACCCACACTGTATTTGTAAGGTGTGTCTTTGAGGGCTTTCAAAAAGGGGATAGGAATAAAATTGAACCAATAGAAGAAAAAACCACAACTGTAGCTCAGGAAAAGCTACCACTGCTCAGTAATAAAAGATTGGAGGGAGTGACTTTAGAAATTGAAGCAATGTTGGTGACATACCTTTCAACGATGTGGCTGGTAAACTATGCTGGTTGTAGTAGAAGCAATTTCACAATACTCCCACAATAGGAATAGGGCTGGAGGGAACAGTGTAGCAGTTAAGAAAAATCACCTGATTTTAGAAGATTTAATTCCCCTGAAGAAAAGCTAAGCTTTGAATTGAAGAATCAAGTGAAATCCTGCTTGTAGCAAAAATTCTCATCTCCTTTTCCAGGTCTGCTGCTTTCTTAAGTTCATGGGCACCGCTATGATTACAAGAGCCTCTTGGGAGCTGTGCAAGCATGTAGTACTATTTCACCCATGCTGGAGAATGCAGTCTCTCACTAGCCAAGGAAGGGGTGTTAGTGACTTGTCCTTAGATACTAGCAGAGCTGTGAGCTGAACTCATGTTTCTTACATCTGAGCTCAGTACGTGAATCCCAGTGTCACAGCAGAGTCCCCCTTAGTTGTTTCTTTGTAGAGAAAAATCATCTTTGGATCTTCCAAAACTGGCTTTTTGTGATAACAAGAGTGATGGTAAAGTGTTGTAAGTACAATACTCTAAATTCCTAAGACAGGTTGGTTGAACAGCAGGTTGAAAGATGCCTCCGTGTCCAGGTGCAGGATTCTCTGTGCAGGGCTTGTTCTCACTTGGACGAGGTTGGTGAGATACACGTGCCACTAATGTGTGTACGTAGGTCCTCGTCCTCCCAATGTTGTTGAGCAACAGCAGCTCTGTGTGGCCTGTTTCTGAACTATACCATGTATTTCATGCCTTTTACATGTAATGCCCCCATATTTTTTTTTATCAATACAACCCCACTGCTTGTCCTTACTGCAGTTGTGGGTGGCTTAAATGGGCCCCCCTATGAATGCTGGGGAAATACCGGGTGCCAGATGTTGTGAGGAGATGAGAAGGGTGAGTGACGTTGTACTTAATTAGCTTGGAAGAGAAGGAGCAAGTATGATGCTTTGTAGTTTGCTCCTGCTAGAAATTGTTATCTGAATGAGGAGAATATACCATGTCTGTGCACAGTGATCAGGAGGGGGCTTTGCATAACACACACTGCCAGCTGTACTCGAGTTAGTAGGGATTTTGACTTGAAAGCTGCAGAGGTAAGGTGTCGTTGTCTTGTACTCCCTGGCTGGTGCACCTCTGTGCTGGCTTCCACTTAGGGCAGTGTCCTAAAAGGCATAAAGCTTTGTTGTCTCCTGCTACAGGAGAAAGAAAGAAATTCTGTCTCCCTCTTCATAGTGAATTGAGTTTAAATGGGTGACTGAGGCAACAGCAAAATCTGGTTTTCTCCATTGTGTTGATTCCCATATGAACCCTGGGAAGCCCTTGGTGAAAACAAAATCTGAAGCTCATCCTGAGGGGTGGGTGAGGGGAACATGCTGCAAATTAATTGCAAGAACTGACTTCTCACTGCGTGTTCGTACTGGCCACAAGTACCACAGCATCATCTTAACAGCTGCCTGTGAGCTGAGGAAAGTGTACTCTTCTGTCTACTAGGAGCACATTCACACTTGCTCTATTGAATACTTTGTTTTTAATTACTCTTTCCATATTACCATCATTTTCTTTTTAAGTAAGTCTCACTTTTTCCTTCAGTATTACCATCAAAGATTTCACCTTGGGTCTTAATTTCTCATTTGCTATTGATGTGTCATCCCACAAATTTAATTGAGGATTTGTGATTGCTGTATCTTCTTGAGCAACTGTTGTGGTTTTGCCCCAGCTGGGAGCTGAGCACCACGTAGTTGCTCTTTCTAAGGGGGAGGGGGTAATTGTGGGTGGAAGGAGAGGGAAAAGAAAACCAAAACACAAACCTAACGGGTTGGGATAAGGACAGTTTACTGGGACAGCAGTGAGAGATATATAACAATAATAGGGCTTTATAGCAAAATATACAAAACTGGTGATACACAGTGCAGTGTCTCATCAAACCTCACAACTCAGGCTGTACAGCTCAGAGCCATCCTGAAACCAGATCAAAACTACACGTCCTGGAGCCCTTGCACTCTCCCCTTGCCTCCCCCTTATGGTGAGCATGACATAATCGACATGGACTATACCCTCTTTGGACAGTTTGGGTCACCTCTCCTGGCTGTGTCCCCTTCCAGCTTGCTGTGCCCCCCACGTTCTCATTAGCAGGGCAGTATGAACAACTGAGAAGTCCTTGAGGCCCTGGCAACAACTGAAAACATCAGTGTGTTATCAGCACTGCTCTCATCCTAAATCCCAAACATGGCACTACACCAGCTGCAAGAAAGAAAATTAACTCTATCCTAGTTGAAACCAGGACAGCAGCTTAAATCCTACATAGTAAAGGATCATTTTGGTATATTTTCAGAAAACAGTTACCATGGACTGTTGATAATAACAGTTGTAATCTCTGAATAACAGATCCTTCTGGGCACCTCTTGGAAACATGTAAAATTCTTTCATACCGTTATAAATGGCAGCTTTTGTCAAGTGTGACACAATTCCTGTCACTGAAACATGTATTTATACTTGAAGCTTTTCCACAGCAGCAAGGAGAACTCTCCTCTGGATTATATTAAGTAGAATGAATTTAGGTAAAGAATACAGACTCTGACTTGTTCTGCAAAGGTTTGAGACCCCTTGAAGCAGCCCATGAACTCCAGCACCTGGTCATGACACTTTCCTGTTAACTCACCAGTGTGTAACTGCTGAGGGTGAGAGTCTGGGATTGATTACCTGCTTGCTTATGACATTCTCTGTTTTGACTCCTGTGGGAGAGGTGTGTGAAGTAGCTCTTTGGGATGGCAGCATCTCAGTGTTCTGTGTTTGTACATCACCTAGAATAACTGCTTCATGACTGGACCTCTGAGGATTGCCTTCCATGTAAATAAAGGGGGTGCAGGAGAGAAGAGATCGCTTTCATGGATTTAGCGGCCTTCAGTGCAGACATACCTGAATGAAGCTTGGACAGAAATTTGGTTCTTTGGTCTTGCTGTTAACTTCCAGATGCACCAGGACAAACTGCTTAGGGCTTGATCCTGCAAGGTGCTGAGCACATTTAGGATCTGCAGAAATTGCTCAATACTGAACACAGGTTATTTGCTCTTAATGAAAGTGTTACTTTAGATGTTGGCAGCGTGGAGTTCCCTTAAATGGCCAACATTTTGGAAGAGACATTACTGTCTGCTGTCGCAACAGCCAGCTCATTGGAAGTATTCCCCTTGAATAATGTTAAAAGCAATTCCACTTTCTGTAGTTTAACTCATCCCTATCATCAGGACCAATAAACAGAACCTTTACAGATTCCAGGCCTGCCAAGAGCTGGCATTGTACTCCAGGCCATGTTGTTGCAGGGTGCTTGTGTGCCTGCCTAGCTGGCACCAGTGGTGAAGAGATTTAGATCCTCCTATTACATTCACAATTATCTATCAGAATTGCTACTGAAGTGGCCCTGGCAGATCAAATGATAGAGTGTCTGGGAGGTTACCCAGGCACAATCTCTTAAGAAAGAATCCAGGAATTATTTCATATTTTAGCCTAAGGGTTGTGAAAATTCTAAGAAGCTAATGGCTACTGTATGTGTATTGCCTTTTGCAGAATCACCTGCCTTTACTGCCTGTCAGACAGTTTGGGTGTGAAGAGAACTATGGTTTTCTCTGAACATGAGGATTTGTTGCATTTCCATAGGTGCAACTTGTGTGCTGTGGTGATACAGGAGTGAAAGGCCCAGCGCTCAGTTACTGGAACTGATTATAACCAAAACAACTTCAGTGCCATCAGGTGGTGTCTGGTTCCAAGACCCAAGGACACAACCATGAAAAGAGCTCTGCTTCATGGTAGGAAGGGCTATTGGAGCAAGCAGGATACCAGGCCCTCTCACTCCCTCCTCTTCCGGTGCCACCCATGTTTACTTCCACTTTGCTTGTGCCAGCAGAGACTGTTGCAAGGTGTGACATAAAATAAACTGCTTTCAGTCTCATGTGTAAATTACCCAGGTCTGGGGGTAAAGTAGCCTCCATGTAGCTGGATAGCAGCAGTTTGTGGGTAATGCATCCCATCAGCTTTTTTGCTTTCAAGCTAAACTTGCAGAGACAGATCCTCAGAAACCTTTTGCTTTTTCCCTTTTTTATGAAACTGGGTTTCTTCATTCCCCACTTTAGTACAGCTCCCACAGGAAAGTGATGAAACTTCCAGTGTTGCCCGAGACCTTGTTTCTGCAGTTTTCCAAGGCCAGAAGCCTGCTGACCCCCTGAGCACAACAAACTTAGAAAAATACTCGGTGTCCCTGATCTGTTGGCTTTGGCTAATGAAAGATGGTCTTTTATTGCGTCTTTAACTACATTGTCCTTGTTTTTTTAGCAACAAAGAGTTTTGTCTGTTTTCCCTGCCATGATCTGTTCTAGACACATATTTTGTTGGTGGTTCTCTCATTGTAATTTCCAGAGCAATAAGGTAGACCCTACTTTGGTCTGGGCTCTTTCAATTCAATCTCATACTCTCACTAAACTTCTGCGTTCCCTATGGCAGGCTATGCCTTTTTTCAGTCCCCTTGCTATTCCAAAATATGTTTCACCTTCATTACAATGACTGTTGTGATGATGCCTTTGCTACCCTTTCTTGATGGAGGATACACCTGAGACACACTTTATGAAAAGACCGTGTTTTACTTATTTGCTCCTGGTGCTTTTTCATTCTCATAATGGAAACCTGCTGCCTTTTGCACTCACGTCCAATTTAAAGTAGTAAATGTGCCACCTGCTCTCTGGCTGAATACGTTCATCTTCCATAGCAGCACTGTTGGGCCCTGTGTCTGTGCCCACTCTGCTGGCAAGTACAACCTTGTTGGGTGATGCCATTCCCCATCCAGCCCTGGCCTGGCCTGTGCTTATGTTTGTGCCTGCAGTCTGAACACAGGCCTGGAGAGCTGTCCTCCCTCCTCTCTGTCCTACCTAGTCCTGAAGGGCTCTTTTTGAACATCCTTAGTGACACACTTCTGTCCTGTCTTCGTAGCTTTGGCCTGGGCTGGGGGACTAGGGTCTGTCAAATTGTGACAACATATTGAATTAATTTGGGGCCCTTTTGTTCTTTCTGGGTGTTTTTCTCCTAGATCCCAGCCACCAGCTCATCCCTTACCAGGCACTGAGACTCACTGTTCAGCTTCTGCTGAAGATGGCTCTTCTGCTTCCTTGATCTTTTTGTTTAAAAACACAGCTTTTTTCTGTTTCCTTCTTTGTGCAGTGTGCAGTACTCAGCTGTCTGTAATCCCACTGCCTAATTAACAGCAAATTGCCAAGAACATTACACAGCGTTTCTGAATCAGCCATTTCCCTGCATAGTTCTGTCATCCGACTGGTTTCTGTTTGCACACACCGCTGACTTGCAGGTGGGAGGTGAACATCATGCAATTGTCTGCATTAGGGGAAGGGGGGAGCCACCACAGCAGTGTGTGAATACCCTCGAGATAAAAACTCACAGTCATTTTCTCATCTTGTGAAAGCTGCAGCTCCTCTGAAGCTTCAGAAGATCTATTGTCCCACTTAGAAGAATGCCTATACACCGTGAGTGGTGTTCAACGCCAGTGTGCAGTGCTTAAAACTTCTTGCTGGAGATCTGTCTTGCTCTGTGTCTAATTCCACTTGTTTGTGTGTAAGAAAAACTTCCCTGCACCTTAAGGAGACTTCTAGAGGCTGGGAAATTCATTCCTTTAACACAGAGCCTGCTGTTCTGTAGCTATGGAGAAGGAAAAGAAAGGCATCACAGCCAATGTAATACCCATGTAATACGAATTCATCCTGCCTCAGAAAGGGGTAAAAACATTCAAGTGAGAGAGCAGAGATGCTTGTTCTGGGCTTTTAAGTTGATATTTGCCCGTTTTGCATGTTTGTAGGATCACCATCTACATAATTGACTTGGCAAACACATAAAGCTGTAGTCGAAGCCTTTGTTTTATTGCACAATGTGATATTGTATTTAATTTATCCTGTAAGATACTTTATACTTTTCCAGAGTGCCTTCGCCAGCTTTGGCTCCAAGCAATTACTTTTAATAACTGAGACTGGCTAGAAGAGCGTCGTCATCTTCAGTAGCTTAGGCATGAGCTATGATAGATCACTTCCTTACTGTCAAAGAATGGAATTTTTCACTCCATTGGCAACATGTTTAATCCTGGATCTTGTTACTCTCCTTTACCTCTCCTGCCATTCACTGGGACAGATAAAGGAGAGGGAAGAGGAATTTTGCCTTTTAATGTTCCAGTGAAGTAACTCAGTTCCGTGAAGATGCAAAAAAAGTTTGGTCCCATTTGGAAATTATCTCTGCAAATTGACTGACACATTGCTGGAAGAATAAATAGTAAAATACAGTGTTGCTTGTCTACATCTGACAATGTGGATTTCTTGTGAAAAATTGTTTGAAGTACTGGATAGCAGCCAAATGTAAAATCTTGTGCTGGCTAAAAACTAAAGTGTTCTTAAAATTGGCTTCATCTCATGTGTTACAAGTAGAGTTTTCAGCTGTAGGCTGAAAGGGCTAAAAATTCAGTCTCATTCAGACAATAATTTGGTGAGATTGCAACCCCTTATCTTTCTGGTGAAATCATGCTCTTGGATTAGGGCTTGATTATCTTTTCAAATCAGTTTTGTATGAGGGTAATACCACCGGCTTCATCTAGAGATTTATACCAGGGAAATGTCTCGATTCTCTCCTCTTTCCTGCTCCTGCAGACAGGTTTTATGTGAAAAGCTTTTAGAGGGGCCCATGCTGAGAGTCCCTGTGGCGAGTAATTCACAGGCCTGGATGGTTTTTGTCTCTAGGTCCAGCTTTCCCTAAATACCTGTCACGCAGAGGCGTTTTGGTTCTGGGAGCAAAATGTCAGTGGGATGAGCCCTCTGCTCTGCCTGCCCCGGCTGCTGCACACATCCCTGCCATGGCAGGGGCCTGTGGCTGCACAGCGCCAGCACCTCACTCCAGACCTCATGCTGCCATTGCTGTGATGCTGCTTTCTTATGAAAAGCTTTGTTTGTTTTCACTCTGGCTGAAACATCCCAAATTCTGTCTTTGGGAGCACAGGGATGGTCGCGAGTTCTTAGTTGGGTGTGAGAGGCCTGTTTATTTTACAGGGTGCATCTCCTCTGTGGCCAGAGATGCGATGGCAGCTGAGGGTGTGGAGCAGAGGTGTTCTGAACTGCCTGGCGTGGGTGATGACAGCGCTGGACTTAAGTCCACACAGGTCACTAAGATTCTGTTACACCCTCAGCTGGGTTTGTTTGCACTTTGGTGACTTCTGTGCTGTCACATCTACAGTGTGGGATCTGTACCTGTGTTAGCTGGGTATGCCTCTGCCCCTGGAAGGGCTGCAGGACCTCAGGCCCTCAAAGCTCCCAGCTGGAGATGTGGGCTCTTGGGACAGCAAGGTAGGTGCTCAGGTGAGCATGGCAGCAGCCCATACCTCTGGTTAGGCTGTTGATCACCGAAGTTCCTGCTGTTGAGAAGGTTAAATAAGACTTTTGTGACTAGTTGCAACCAATAAATTTTATTTTGCAGTAATATGTTGCTGCGTTTTAGTAACAATAACCAGTTTTATGTAACTGCTTGGGAAGGATGGGCTTGTCCTGATGCCGGATGTCACCAGAGCACCTGAGATCCAAAGCCAGGCTTGGTCTACATCTCTCAAGTTGCTGAAAAAGTATCGAGTCCAAACATACCTGCAAAGGCAGTGCTTCAAGTCCTAGGATGTGAATTTTTCTGTTCCGGTCTATTGCTATCAAATTTTGTAAAGAATCCAGAGCAGAAGTTGCTATATATTCTTTCAGATTCTTTTCAGACTGTATGCTTAGACTACAGAGTATGTCACTCTTCTGAACGGTAAGTCTACAATCCCACAATTTTTGGCTAAGCTACCTCCTGCTCTGTGCAACAGGATGGTGGGCTCTTTTTGGTGTGTTGATATGCACATATGGTACGTAGACAGTTGGTGAATTCTAAAGGAATGACCTTCAGGACTGACATTCTTCTATATTTTCATGTTTTTGTCATGCTGTGGTGGGTTTGTTCATTCCTCTTTCATCTCCTCTGAGTGAAAAACTCTGCAGTCTTCCAGACAGTGTCTCTCTCTCTCTTTTTCTCTCACTCACTCAGTCAGACCATCTGTTCCCAGATTACAGATTTCTCTGCATGAGTACCAGGTAACAGACGTGACTTCGCCCAATAACTACAGCAAAAAAGGCTTTCACACACTCTCCACAATCTGCGAACATATGATCAGTCTAGGATAACATGTCGTGCCAAACACACACCACAGAAACTTAGATGCAGTAACAGAATGAACCCTGAAATCAGGTACTTGGCAACCCCAAACCTGGCGTTTCTCCTGTGTGTTTCAAAAAGAGGCTTCTGTACCTGCAAGAAAGTCTGTGCTCCTGCCCTGTGCCTTTTTCTCAGGGAAAGGAAGCATAAAATGTTTCTCTGGGGTTTTGCTTAAAGGAAGCCAGTAGCATCACTGACCCGTATCAGCCCTTGAGGTTGGTGTGGGGATGAGGTCTCTGTTCTCTGCTGGCAGCTCAGTAATGAGCACTTACCAGACTCCAGAAAAGACAATTTTTTCCCACTGTTTGTCATCTTTGGTGGATTCTGCCCAGTTTGTAGGTAGGATATAGAGACACACGTATATATATAGTGTATATGTGCATGTATATAGTGTATCTAAGCATATCTAAGCTCATTTATCCCCTTTGCCATTGTCATATTAGTCTTCAAAGTACTATAATTATACTGAATATCAAAGTATGTTTTGACTGAATATTTTGACTGTAGGGAGCTGCTGCTCACTCTGACCACTGAGCACTTGCCTCAAGCCTGTACGGCTCTTTTTCTGAAATGGTTGAAACTTTGGGAAGCTGGCTTGAAGCTGAGGGAGTATATGTGGGTACTAAAGCCAGATAAGGCACAAAGCAACAGTTTGTTGAGCTGTCCTATGATCTGTGGGCCAAGGTTAGTCTTTATCTCTGCTGCAGGGTACGTACTGCAACATATTCCAGCCAACTGGTAATATATTTATTTTTTGATAAGAGGAAGTGTGTTAAATGTCTTGTGTTAGTCTTGTGTTCCCCAGTGACTTAAATGGAAATAATAAGAAAAGTCTTAGATTAGTATCCAAGTAAAATTACTACAGAGGCTGGAAGGGAATTTACTAGCAGATTTTACTTTTAGGTGTCCCTTACAGTATTGTTTACTATTCCTTGGATTTCTGATGAGAAAAGGATTGGTCATCAGCTACATGGCACTACATGAAAAAACCAACTTTGGGCAACTCAAAGCCCAAGTGCAAAGATTTTTCATGAAGGTGGGAGAACCTTGACATGATGCATCTGTGTCTGCACTAGTTACTACAGAAATAAACCAAAATAACATTCAGAGAGTCAAGATGCATTTATGTATTCATTTATTATTAACCTGCCTCATATGGCTCTTCCTGGGTCTTGGTTCCCAAGAGCCAACATCCATTACCATGGTTATGAAAAACAAAAGCATTGGAACAGTGTTTTGAGAAGTCCTGTGCCAGTGCAGGACACAGCGGTGCTCTGTGTGTCCGGTCGGTGGGATCTAAGACGAGAAGCGGGTACAAGTGGGAAGCTGTAAGCGCCTGAGCTGTTGCTGTGTGCTGAGTGGTGTCTGGGGGTCCGCAGTGCTGTCTGCTGACTGAGGGGCATGCTGGGCTTGGGACCAGCACGCGTGGCTTCTGAATGCTTACAGACGAATAGACTCGTTTATATGGCATGGCCGTTCCCTGCGCTGTCCTGTGGCTCGGGTACCTTATGAGGTCTGTGCACTGGTGGCATAGTGGCTTTGTTTAGTATTTGATAGTATAGACAGCTCTCATCACAGCACCATTTGTGCCCAGGTTAACGGCGAGCGACAGCTAAAATACAACCTTGGACTGAAACTTGGGACACACTTGTCACTCTGAAGCAGTTCCTTTTGTGATTTGGTCTGTTTACTGAGCAGTTGTGTTTTGTGATAATTAACAGCTCCTCCTGGATCCAAAAGAGGATTGCATGTAGGTAGGAGAGCAGTAGGAGATGTATGTAGTAGGGTCATTAGGTGGCCAGAGTGACCTCGCGTTTCCTCGGGATGCTGTAACATTGGAGCCAGTCAGCACTGCCCAGGCTGCGCTGAGAAGCCAGAGAAAGGCTTTTCTCAGGCGTGGGGAAAAGGGGCCCAAGCCAGGAGTGTGGTCTGTGTGTGCTCAGGGGGTGTGCATCCAGTGTGCAGCCGTGCAGGGCTGGGCTCCAGACAGGACACCACCTTCGTCTTCTGGAGGGACACCGAGGGAGGTGCTGCCTCTACCTCCCACTCTCCAAACGGATTGTTTCTCAGGGAGTTTGGAATTGTTTCTGGGAGTAAAATTGCAAGATAGGGTATGTCTCTGGTACACAGGGCAGGAAAACTTGTATATTTGGGCTTTCAGCAAAACGAATTCACTTGTGGAAGTGCAGCAGCAAGGCGGTGTCTGAGCACACAGACATGCTCGACTGTCTCAGAGTGAAATGTTGTTATAGGCTAATACAAATGCAAAGATTTGGACTATAAACAATTTCTTCATTGATGTTCTTTCCTGAAAGATCAGCTCCCAGTTTGGATCACATCTCCCTTTCTCCAAGCCCCCCTCCCCTTCTCTGCTGTTGGAGAAAACAGGAAAAACAACGAGCAGTCATATTTTTGCCGGAAGTGCTTTGTTGTGAGAGCCAAATGCTCTGGGTGTGATTCCCTCCTCAGAGCTTCACTTGCCTACATTAAGCAGGTGGTAAATAAATGTTGACTCAGGCTTCTGCATTTTCATTCTGATTTCTCCCATCTTAGCTCTTTGTGCAACTGCTTCTGAAACTTGGAGCTAAATCTCCATTTTAATGTTCTTTTTCATGTTTCTTTCACTGCATCATCGACATCTTTCTGCTTTAGTGCTCCAGTGGTCTGGGGGAGGATTAGTTACACTGATTTAAAAAATAAAAAATAGAGCAAGAATGAATTAATCTGAGAGCCAGACACCTTCATTAAGCAAAGCAGGGAGGATAATATATATAATTAGCAAGACTTCTGCTTACTATATGCTCTAATGTAATATATTAGCCATCTAATTATTTAAAAAATTATTAATTGCCTTGAAATTGTTAGCTACTGTTGTTAATGGCTAATTAAGGCTACTCTTAAAAGGGAGCTACCTGCTGCTGATAATAAAATTTTAGAAAATTGGGGTACTTAGCCACATTTGCTTTCATGCTTTTTGTTTATTCCTTTCATAATCCATAATTCATTTTCCCCCCCATAAAACAGAAGGGCAAAGAGACACAGACCCACATTCTATAAAAGGTACTTACAGAGGTAAAAAATATAACAAAAGACCTTTTTTCCTTCTTTGTGATCGTATGACTGTACAAATACCCAGTAAAAGTGTCAGTGGAGTGGAAGCCCATCTCTGCTGCTGTCACAGCACTCTCTGTGTTGTACCTGTGTTCCACAGCGAGGGAGCATTACTAACCCCAGCACAGCCTCTGACTTACTCCTAGAAGTATTTTTCCCTTTGTGTTCTCAGAATAGTGAATTATGGACACCGCGTTCCTGTTCTGCAAGATCTCTTCTCCAGCTCTTTTTTTACTTAAACTTCTGCATCCTTTTTCTTCCCTGTTATAAATTAACATGTAGATCATTGCAGGGTGGGGAGGGCTACAGAAAGCTAACTCTTTGTCATTTACTTTACAATAGAAAAGGGGATATGCAGGAATGCCCAGTTGTGACTGAAAGCGCTTTCAGCTCTGCAGGCTGAAGACTATAGATTAAATTTTCTTCTTTCCTGTCATGGTTGGATGTTTACAGACCCTGCAGAGAGGACAGTGGCAAATATTCCTTGAATAACAGAAAGATGGGCTGTTCTGTCATTTTTGTCCCTGCTGGTGTGCTTGTCCTGAGCAGCAGGACATAACATCTCCCTGAGAGGAGGACATGATGGGATTAAGAAACCCAGCACTTCCAGAACCTCTGAGGGCTGTCATACATACATACATACATACATACATGCTCCCTTCTGTTTTTCCCTGCTCAGCTCCTCAGAAACCCTGCAGGAGGCCCGTCCTGGCCTCAGTGGACATTTGGTGTGATCCACTATGGCTCTGTGTACTCTCCCATCGCACTATTCTTGTGCCTCAGTGGTGTCAGGAGACGTTTGGGCTGCACACAAATGGTTGTGGGCCATTCCTTCCTTCCTTGTCTCTAGGATAGATACCTGCTTGATCAACAGATAATCACCTGGTCCTTAACTGACCAAACCTGCCTTGCCAGATAAAGCACCACTTTAAACTGTGCTCTAAAAATGAGAGATCTTCGCAAGGAGCCTGCAGCAGCAACTGAACAGCTGCCAGACCTGTGAGACCCAGTCTAAAGTATCCCAGAAGAAATAAAAGAATCTTTTATATTGCCCAGGAGGAAAAGCTGTTAGAAATTGTGATAATAATTCCTTTGTGTGGAATTATTTCCAGTAGCTCCTAGAGAGACAAAAGAACAGGAATCTAGCTGCTGCATCAATGATGCTACAGAATCAGGCTGTAGGAAGATCAGCCCTGACCGCTCACTGGTGACTTCCTCGTTTACAGCAACGCACTGCTGTAGCAGAATGAAAATGTATTTACTAATCTTGTACTTTAAATCACAAATCTGAAAGAAGGAGAGTGTGCAATCTGTACTGGGAGTCCAGGAAATGTGCTGGCAGTGACAGGAGCAGCACTGCTATTGTGGCTCAGAGAAAAGAGCCCAGACGTGACTCTTCTGTTTCTCCCTGTGCAGCTGGGCATTAGCAGCAAATTAAAACTCATTATCACTAGCTCAGCTGCTTGGACACAGAAGCTCGCTTGCCACAGTGAGTGTCTGAGTGGTGTTTTATGATCAAAGTTTATTTCTTCTCCACCTTTTTCTGAGTCCTTCACAGTTGTCTGGAGAGAAAATACAGGAAGAGATACCTTCACTGGCTCCCAAATTACCGGCAGTCTGGGTGGTGGAGGATATGCTTATACTGCCCAAGACTTTGGGTCCCCAGACCCTCAGGTTCTCCTGTACTCATAATGTTTTGGACTGTAGTTTTAGACACATCATCTCCTAGTAAAAGAGGGCTATTTTATGAAGTCTAATGTGTGATCTGTAAACCCTGCCTCACAAGTAAATCGATTACTAAATGTTCTAGCAGAAGGACTATCAATTTTGAGGAGGTTATAGCTGCATATATTAAATCATGGGATACCAACCTAGAAAGGTTTTGTTGATTTGATGAATACAGAAGTGAATCTAGAATTTTCACATAATAGGTTCAAAATGCTGATGCTTTCCCTTTTTCTCTTACTTTAGATGTACTCTGTGATTATCAAAACTCACTTTGATATCACCTAACATGTATTTTTTTAAAGATCCTGTGCTGAAGAAGATTTTGAAATTCGTGGTCCCGTTTGGATTTAGAATGGAGACTTCAGTACCTTGCAATCCTGCCCTGGAAAAGAAAGGCGGAAGTGTCACCAGCAGTATTTGAAGCACTATTGCGTGGCACATTTATACTTTTTCTTGGTTTCTCTGTACAATCCCAGGCCCACCTCTCCTCTTGCATGTGGCATATTATAGGTAAGCATATTTATGATTGTCCAATTTTTGCGGCAGCAGCCACCTTTTAATTCTATATTTGTAATTTTCTAGCTTCAC
Organism: Laterallus jamaicensis coturniculus; assembly: GCA_022605575.1. Lineage (NCBI taxonomy): Eukaryota > Metazoa > Chordata > Aves > Gruiformes > Rallidae > Laterallus > Laterallus jamaicensis. The sequence continues at coordinate 1,075,089 of JAKCOX010000015.1, forward strand.
CAATACTGCAGCCAATGAAGACTAACTCATTTCACCTGGAAAAAGAGGAAATGCATTTTGGATGTGTGTCATGGAGGAATGCTTTTTAATTAATCCCTTTAGCTTCAAAATTATTCATAGTCTGAGGAGCTAGAGCAGAGTTAAATCTTTTCATATTTGCTGCATATACAGATTTTTTTCTCTCATTATATGTTTTTAGGAGATGAAATATAAAGAATTTGTGCTTTTTTAATTGATATTTGAGAATCAGGAATGTTAATGTGTTCATGTGAACTGACGTGAAGAATACAGCTCCTGCTCTACTATTCCTTTCCATCATTAAATCGCTTCTGAAGATTTGATTTTGACCAGGCCATACAGAATTCATGTTTGTTAAGTTGTGCATTTTTGGTGGTTTAATATCACAGAATCACAGAGTTGTAGGGGTTGGAAGGGACCTCAAGAGCTCATTGGGTGCAACCCCCCTGCCAAAGCAGCTCCCCAGCTCATACTGCACAGATAGGCATCCAGATGGGTCTTGAATATCTCCAGAGAAGGAGACTCCACCACCTCCCTGGGCAGCCTGTCCCAGGGCTCCCTCACCCTCACTGGGGAAAAGTTTTTCCACACGTTGGTGCGGAACTTCCTGTGCTCCAACTTGCAGCCATTGCCCCTTGTCCTGTCTCCACAGACCACAGAAAAGGGGCTGGCCATTTCCCCTGCATCCCATACTTAAGATATTTCTAAACATTGATTAGGTCCCCCCTCAGTCTTCTTTTCTCCAGGCTGAACAGCCCCAGCTCTCTCAGCCTTTCCTCATAGGATAGATGTTCCAGGCCCTTAATCATCTTTGTAGCTCTTCTCTGGACTTTCTCCAGGAGATCCCTGTCCTTTTTATACCAGGGAGCCCAGCACTGGACACAATACTCCAGGTGGAGCCTGACCAGGGCAGGGTAGATGGGGAGGATCACCTCCTTAGACTTGCTGGCCACACTCCTCCTGATGCACCCCAGGATCCCATTGGCTCTCTCAGCCCCCAGGGCACACTGCTGGCTCATGGCCAACCTGTCACCCACCAGGACCCCCAGGTCCTTCTCCACAGAGCTCTTCTCCAGCAGGTCACCCCCAGCCTGTAGTGATTCCAGCAGTTATTCCTTCCCAGGTGCCAGACTCTCCACTTGCTTTTGTTGATTTTCATCTGGTCTCTCCCTGCCCAGCTCTCCAGCCTGGCCAGGTCTCTCTGGATGGCAGCGCAGTGTTCCTGCCTGTCAGCCACCCCTCCCAGCTCTGGATCATCAGCACTTGCTGAGGGTGGATGCTGTTCCCTCATCAAGGTCGTTGATGAAGATATTAAACAGGACTGGAGCCCTGGGGACACCGCTGGTCACAGGTCTCCAGCCAGACTCTGCTCCACCGATCACAACCCTCTGAGCTCGGCCCGACAGCCAGTTCTCGACCCACCTCACTGTCCACTCCTCTACCCCATGCTCTCTCAGCTTTGCTATCAGGGTGTCATGGGAGACAGTATCGAAAGCCTTGCTGCAGTCAAGGTAGATGACATCCACTGCTCTCCTTCCATTTACCCAGCTGGTGATGAGATCATAGAAGGCTATGAGATTGGTCAACACGATCTCCCCTTGGTGAATCCATGCTGACTACTCCTCATGGCCTTCCTCTCTTCCAATTGCTTGGTGATGGCATCCAGAACAAGCTGTTCCATAACTTTTCCAGGGACGGAAGTGAGGCTGACTGGCCTATAGTTACTAGGATCCTCCTTCTTGCGTTTTTTAAAGACTGGAGTGACATTGGCTATCCTCCCATCCTCAGGCACTTCTCCTGTCCTCCAAGACCTGTTGAAGATGATAGAGAGCGTCTCCGCAATCACTTCCACCAGCTCCCTCAGCACACATGGATTCATCCCATCCAGGCCCATGGATTTGTGTGCATTAATCCCTTTGAGCTGCTCCTGGACCTCCCCTACCTCAACTAGAGGGGAGCCATTCGTTCCCCAAACACTCCAACTTTCATCCAGGATCTGTGGCTCCTGAGGGGCCTTTGGAGTGAAGACCGAGGCAAAGAAGGCATTAAGTATCTCCACCTTCTCATCATCTCCCGTTACCAAGACACCCGCCTCATTCAACAAGGGACCTACATTATCCCTGGTCACCCTTTTACTATTCACATACCTGAAAACCTCTTTTTATTGCCCTTTATGTCCCTTGCCAGTTTCTTTTCCAGGTTGGCTTTAGCCTTTCTAGTCGCATCCCTACAAGCCCTGACAAAATCCCTCTATTCTTCCCAGGTGCTCAGACCCTGTTTCCACAGTTCATAAACCTTTTGCTTCCCTTTGAGTTTACTCATAAGCTCCCTGCTCACCCACGCGGGTCTTCTGCCTCTCTTTCCCGATTTCTTACTCAAAGGGATGCACCTGTCCTGTGCTTGGAAGAAGTGCTGTTTAAATGCTACCCATCACTCACAGGCCCCCTTTCCTTCTAACAGCATAGCCGACTTGACTCCAGAAATTTTAGTTATAAGTATAAATGTCTATGGACAGAAGCAAGGAAGGTTTATGAGAGGAGGTGCAGGTTTTGATGTGGTGAGTTGAAAGATAGTTTGGAAAAAATGGACACCTGAATCTTGAAAAACATAATCAACAGAGAGAATGAATTTATTTTAATTTCTAAGGAGGATTCCTTCTGTCCTGTGACACCTTACATCTGGAAGACAGAAATGAAAATATGCTAAAAATCTTCACCCATTTCAAGAAAAAAAATCCTCTAAAATAATAATACAAAAGAAAAATGCGATAGGGCTTGTGAGGCTGTGCTTGGGAACACTCTGTCCTGAGGGAAAACATGTCTGCCTTGGTACTAAATCCGATATTAGCAGGGTGTTTAGGAAGAGACAGAGGGAACTTTCATTAGGTTTTGACTGTCATTGACATGTCAGGAAATTTGCAGACTACTGAGATGCTTCGCTAAAAAGAATTCTACCTGTTGAAATATCATGATTTCTTAGCTAGCCATAGGGTTGTTTAGCTTTTAAGACCAGGAGAGATGACTGTAATCATCTGCTCTGACCCTATGAATAAAAAGGGGTTTAGCAATTCACAACATTCAAGCCACAAGCCACAGTGCAGCTTTTGGAAAGGTGCCCAGTCTTGAAAAGTAAAGAGTGTCTCAAAACACCAAAACAATAAAATGTCTGGACAATATTTGACATTTATCTGAAGTGTCAAGGAGAGGCTGACAGATCTTCAAAAGGCCTGATCCATTGCTGCTGGGGTTTTGGTTGGGTTTGTTTGTTTGTTTGTTTTAAATGGGGCCTTCAGTTGGCTGTAGTTGATGCCAGTAACATGTTACTGTAAATGTGCAGGGAACATGTGAAACACCTTTCCAAAGACTTCCTCCTCACTCCCAACTCTAGTTCATTCTTCCCTGACTTTTACTCCTCTGAAATGTGCCCATTTCCTTTTCTTAAGTCCAGGGACCCAATGGAGAGTTAACCTCAGGCTTGAGCTCATCCCACGCTTGAAATAAGGTGTAGTGAAAAGTGAGTCTCCTGCTCACTGCACTATGTTTCATTCAGAAGCCAAGAATGGATTTATCTAACTTAGTAAACGCATTGAGGAAACCTAAATAGTGTAGAACTCTTATGAAAATCTTGAAGGCTTACAAGCTTCCTCTATGGTGAAGAGGCTGGCACAATGGTCTTGTGGGAATCTGTTTATGAAATGGCTAAAGAGGTAAAGCTGAGAAAACAAACAGCTCCTTCCACCCATGCCCAATTTCTCATGTTGGATAGCTGCACTAATAATGACAATTCCTATGGTCTTCTGATGGAATTTATCATCAGCCTGGTGCTCCCCAGAAAAACCCCACACCTGGAGAAAGATTGCTGTTTGCTGAGGTTTCCCCAGAGCTGATCTCCCACCTTGAAGTGTTTCCAGTGTTTGTGATTGCCCAGCAGGAACGTGCTGAGGGGCAGCATTGTGTGCTTTGCAAAGCATCGGTGCTGCATGGACACAGGCAATTGCTTTGTTTTCTGTGGGGGGTGAGACGTGGTGCAGGTGGCTAGACTGTGCCTCACAGGAGCACACCACCCCCTCCACTCCTCCCAAGCCCCCCCACCAAATCCCCAGACATGCCCGGTTCTTGTGTATTTGTGATGTACAATGGTAAACAGGGCAGGGGGAGCAAGTTATTATGCAGGTCCTTCAGTTTTACCTTAGCAGTTGAAGCTCTCTGAAGGGCTCCATGAATTCCATGAGGACAAATCTTTTTAGGATATTATAGATGCCAGGCAAGTTAACCCTGATTTATACTCAAATTAGTGATTTCTCATCTTCAGTGTGCTGAGTTTGATTTTTAAGGCAAGAAACCCTTTCAGTGAGGCAGCCTAGCCTAGATGAACATACCTGCTCTTGTCACACAACTCATTTTGCTGAGCCCTTACAGGAAAAGAAATGCTTTCTGTAAGAACTTAGCACTTGCCATCCTTCCATTAAGAACTGACAGATCTCTCACCTACATGTTTCCTAGTCACTCCAAAAGTCTTGTTTTGCTTTCAGTTTCCACAGAAGTCAAAAGAGAGAAATGAAATGAACGTTGTACACGTTACACATCTATGAAGATCCACACACTCAAATACACAAGCTCCTCAGCCCACCCAAAAGTAAGGAGAACCTTCCCAAAGAACTGAAGCAGAGTTTGCTCTCTGGTAGGGTGAGCTGTGGAAATGTTGCCCTGGGCATGACCCTGCTACACCAACCCCTATCATTCCTATGAATAATTACAGTCAAGTCAGTGGAGAGCTATGTGTAGGGAGTGGTCATTTTCATGAGTCAGGCTTGAGGAATTAAATGCTGCATTTTTACAGCAGGCTTCTAGATGTAGTTGGGAAGAAACGTTACTTGCTGTGTACGTTGTCCTTCCCAATGTCACTGCACAGCTGAAGCTGAATGTTTTAGCTGGTTATACACATCGTCATTTCATCCAGTAGTGGGGTCATGGGGCTGGGAAGAGCCTCTGCCCAGGCTGCATCCAAAAGGGAGATGTACTACCTGCTTTCAGAGGCAGACCCTCTTCTCCTGACACATAGGTGGGCTGGGTCTGTGTCCCAAGTGTGCTATTGGTTACCTAAATGTTATTCCATGTGGCTTTCAACCCTGTTACCAGGCTGAAAAGGACAAATTATCTGTTCAGCATCTAGTGCATTATTACAGTGTTTTATCAGTGAACAAAGCAAACAGGTTTCAAGTTAGCATCAGACACGTGATTTTGAGATACCAAACATGGTCCTGCTGGTGTGATGGATGACATTTAACCTGGGGCAAGATTAATACAGATATCATGTGACACCTCCTCTCTGACCACTACTAAAGCACAGTATTCTGTAGTATTATCCCGCACCCATTTGTCAACCATACCTAATTGATTAGGCTACTGTAACATTTTTATTCTGCACATGAAGTTCTGTCCTCAGCAATCTCTCCCTCCTAAAATGTACATTCATCATTAATTACAAAATCAATTGGAGAGATAGTCTGGACATACACAATTGATAGCTTCCCTCTTCAGATTAGCATAACCTCCCAATTCATTATACTGAGTGAATAACAGAGTTGCTGCTGCTGTGGAAAGGGCCAGGTCACTTGCTGTAAATTCCTTAACAAGATGTGGTGCCACGTGCCTTTTCATTCACCCAGTGTTTACGGAGTGTTTGGAGGGATCCATCTTCCTTCTGAGCCCAGGGTTGTCTCCTATCTCTTGGCAAAGCAGCAATCATAAATTTAGCCAAATAAATGCTAAAAGGTTGAAAGACTGAGAGGTTCCTTCTGAAAGCTGCAGTGATTAAACAGAGCTGCCTAGTGCTGAGGCTGCAATATGAGTAAGATATTAAAAAAAGATGAAAGGAATGAAAAATTTGGTCCCTTTAAACCCAGTGATGTTTCTTGCATGAGAAAGGTGGTAAGAATTTAGGCCACAGTATGCAGCTTTCTTGTGTTTTAGCATATTAAAACAGTGACATCTCCCAGCTAGCTCTTTCACTCTGTACTATATTCGGATTAGTGTCTTTCATTTCTGTTTTCTTAAAGAAGCTTTCGATCATATTTTCCAAAATAACTTCTGCAGTCTCTCAGTAGCTACCCACTTCCAACTTGAGAAGCCAGGTCAATTATGAAAAAGATAGAATGTTTCCTGTAAGAGTCAGGAACACAGCTGACATTAGTACGTATTCCTTTAATAGATAGAAAAATACAACCATGCACGCTTTTGGGTTTTTGTTGGTGGCTTTTTTGTTTTGTTGGTTTTTTTTAAATGACAGTGAAGGGTCAGATTCTGATATTGTTGTCCACGTTGTTCCTTACCCCAGGAGCTTCACTGAAATTAATGGGACTCCTTTAGGAATAAGGTGGTGGACAACAGGAGTAGTGTTTAGATTCTTCCTGTTGGTGCCAAGACACTGGAATGTTTATGCTGAATAAAACTTATCACAAGCTACACATGCCTATAGTGGGAATCTTAAATTATAAGATACAGAATATAACTCAGTCATTTAAACAAAGTGAATGCATGCTTACAATTCCCAAAAGCATGAGTGGAGGTATTACTGGAGTTTTAGAGGGAGTAAAAAAATCATACCCAATGAATTACCTGCAGGAGAGCCTTTCACCTCAGAAGGATGGGGACCAGGTTTCAAGTGATTCTAAGTGACTTGAATGCACTTTGTTTCAGGGATTATAAAAGTATGCCCCAGAATGTTTAAACTGGGGTTATAAAAGTAAAGGTGTGAACTGAACTGAAGCCACAGCAGCATTATTAGAAAATTGTCATCTATAGTAAATCAATTTATATGCCAACCTATAGTAAATCAAATACCTGAAGCAGAGCTAATGCTAATAGTTACATGAATGTTCAAGCCAGGCTATGAAAGAGAATAACAGTAGTTGTCTTCCTTGTTAGTAAATTGTACAATTATCTGTGTGTTAGTGGTCAGCAGGATATGCCGATAGTTGCTAACGTGCCTTAAACCAAAGATGTCTTTATCTAGCTTGATACAAAGAGAAATTTATCATCTGATTTTAGTACTGCTTCAGGATTGCCCCTTGAGCTAATTCTGCAATACTCCTAGTGTGGTTTCCATTCACAGTTTTAATTTAGACCTTTGTGAAGAAAATTGCTGCAATCTCTTGCTCTTCATATGTACGTTCTGAGTCAGATATTCCTCTCCAGAAAACTTTCCAAAAGGATTCATTAGTGAAGATCCAATTGCAAAATCAAAGTATCAGTCTCCTGAAATGGTGGTGTCTTTTAGCACAGAAAATAAACCAAAGTGCATGTTGATGTGAAATCTATAGTGCTAGTGGTACTTCCTTGTGAAATCTGTTCTTTCTATTATTTGCTTCAGTATTATTTCTCATGTTCCAGATG